>OZ023274.1:44137213-44737213 GCA_964007475.1 Hybos culiciformis | reverse complement strand
AATTGAGTCAAAAAAAGATCACCATTATGTATAAATAACAAATTTGAATCCCATAACTGATACCAAGTAAACGAATTAAATTGGGAAATAGAAATCCAAATCAAAAAAGGAGATTTTTTTAATTTTGATTAAATTTAATTATTATTTTAGGCCAAGTGACATTGACAAAAAACCTATTACAGTGGATAATTTATGGAAGCATTATACGGAAGTTCACAGCATTCGGGGATATATATTTTGTTGCGGAAAAAAAATATATCAGAGAAGTTACATTTCTCAGCATGCTATGCTACATCAAAATCCAGAAGCTTTTAAGTACAAGAATTTTTATTTACTACATATATATAATTTTTCAATTATGAATCGATTTCTATTGAAATAATAAGCCTCCTATTATGAACTCAAGATTATCATCCAATTTCATAATTTTTTTTAGTGTATCAATAAGTCAAGAAGGTACATCCAATGTTTATGTTTTTAAGTCAAATAAGGGCGGCGATAAATTGAACATAGATGGATATTTTTTTTATTTGGAACGGAAGACAAAAAAGGAAACATTCAATTGGGCTTGTACTAAACGGGTTCATTGTAAATGTAAAACCCGCGTAATAACAAGAATTGTAAATGGAGAACACGAAATCTTAAAACCTCCAACTAAACATTGTCATGAACCTTGTGCGCCTGAGCTTTCAGATTATTCAATTTTACCTTCTTAAAAGCTTGTCTTAGTTTAGATATTATTATCTTTTTTAGAAACAGTATTTTTTAATGTGCAAAGATTCAGCAATTTAAAATTCTTATAGAAGAAGGTGCAAATTTGTTATAGTTTGTTTCATGCTTCAATAATAAAATTTTATTTTCCAAACTATAATAAAAAAAAAATTTCTAAAAATTTAATTTTTCAAATTGAAATTTATTATATATACTTGGTTTCCAACCAAAATACAGAAAACAATTATACGAACTACAAAAATTCGGAAGGTTGTGCAAAAATACTGATTTACGGAAAGTAAAAATTCGGACGAGTAAAATAATGGATAATGGATAATTTATTTCATTCATTTTTTTACTCGTCTGAATTATATCTATTAAATATTACATACAATATAATAAACGTGACAAAGATGTGACCAAAGTGATACTATTGAATTTACGAGTTGATCTTCCGAATTTTTGAATTTCGTATTATAGGTTTTTTTTATTTTCCAGATTTTAGTACTCTATATCGAATTTCATATTTCTCCTTTTCGTGTAATTGTCTCTGTACTTTGGTCACTTCAGAAAAAAATTCCGTAAGGATGTGGGGCTATATAAGAAGATTATTGAATATTCCAAATTTTTTTCGCAATTAAAATTTCGTTTCGGAACGTGTGCACCTTCCAATAGAATCCCTGAACAATATTCTATTTTTCATTGGATATTTAGTACAGAAAACTTTGCCTCATTAAAAAATTGTCTTAAAACATTGTGTATTAAAATAATTCTTATGTGTTTTTTTACAAAAATATGTGAAATTTTAATATGATTAGTACGTTATATTGAAAAAATAAAATAAATTAAAAAATAATTATGTACATCTTCATTTCCATAATTTTTTATTAAACTAGTTTTAGATTCAAGACTTTTAGGAACTCTGAAAAAGCTAATCTTTATTTCTGTGCAGTGGCCTTATAATTCATTCGTTCCAATTTCAAAATCCTCCGAAATTCCTATTCGAAACGTAATAAGTTGTATTGTAAGGAAACAGAACTCAACGTACACTAAATTGAACTAAATTACACTCAATTGAGTTAAAAATTGAATTTAGAAAGTTTATCCTTAGAGATTAAACTAAGTAAGAGCAAAATTATTCTGATAATTTTTTCTTTAAATTCTGAAGATAAATAAGATTTATATTTTTAGTCGCCCCTTTAAAATATTTCATATTTTTTCCGTAGATGTAATATTTGCAAAGAAAATAATGTATTTCCCAATCAACATGCTCTGCAACAGCATTTGTTATCACATACTAAGGATACGGCTTTTCCATGCGAAAAATGTGACAAAATTTTTCTAAGTTCGAAAAGATTAATAATGCATACATTCACTCATTTCTCAAATGAGGAAAAAAAATTTTTATGCAGTGAATGTAATAAACCGTGAGTATTAGCAGACTAAATATATTTAATTTAAAAAAAAATTATTCATAGAAAATTTTCTGATTTCACCAAGAACCAGATGATTCATTTCACTTTTTATTTTGAAGTAATGGTTGAATTATACTAAAGTACTGGTGTGAATTACACTAAAGAATTACTATAATAGGAACCTTTTCATATGTCCAAGACTATAGAATCTATTACTCTGAAATTTCTTCGTAAAATATTTTACATACGCATACTAGTCCTGAATAAAAAAAATTGCTTCTATATTTCCAGGTATGCTACTGAAAAAATGCTTCAAAATCATAATAGAGGTATGTTAGAAATATGGAATTAACGATTAAGTAAGGTTATTTGATCAGTTTAAAGAGAATACTTTCCAACCAGAAGACATTTAAATTTTTATCATGAATTTCAATAAATCTCAAATGTTTATGTAACAATAATACACAAAACTAATAGAAATCCAGTTTTTGAAAAACAAGGTTCAGTTCAGATCAGAAGTTATCAATTCAACATATATTTTGAAATTGTAAATCTAATTTTAAATTTTTTTTTTTAATAATAGTTGTTCATGAAAAAAAATATTCACGGATGTGCGAAATTTGTGCAAAAGTTTTCAATACTAGAGCATTTTTCGAAAAACATCGACTAGAAGAACATTCTGGTAAAAATCTTCCAAAAATTCAATGTACAATTTGTAAGGCATGGCTGAAAAATGAACATTCAATGAGATTACACATGAAGTACGTAATATTACAAAAATAAGAGATTTCAATGAATTTTTACAATTTATCTAAATAAAACTAATTTTTCTTTATGGAAATAAAAGATCTCATTTAAAAAGAATTTGACATTTCGAATCGATTATTAAGTTGTAAATTATATAGCAAAAGACAAATTCTTTTAAAAACTATACTTGTGCGGTAACCGCGTAAGCCGAGACACACCATTCGTATAAAACATGAGATAGGTTCAATTCAAGCCGTATACATAGGCATATGTAAAAATATATACATTTTGTGCTGAAATAAAGATTGATTGTACTTGAATGCTTGTCGGCCTTAATGGTGTAGTGGTATTGTCATTATTCTACAGTGTGTTCGGCCGTGAGTTCGATTCCCACTTCAGGCTGGAATTTGTGTGAATTTTTCAATTGTCCACTTGATCTAAGTGTTTGTGTTTTTTTTTTTTTTTTACCATGCTTGAAGTCTGTTATCGAGGGACGAGGGTATATTGCTCTTATTTACGATTATAAAAATAATGATTAATATAATTTTTATTGAATAATCTATTCGAAATCGAAACGTCAAAAAAATAAAATAAGAGACTATCAATCCCGCATAAGAAAGTAACGTAGGTTGCAGTCAATTTTCGTTTTCCCTATCAATTACATCTCTTACCAAATTGTCCATTATTTATCTTTTATTAATTATTAATTTTTTGCAGAAGACATAATGACGCAGGTAAGCTATTATATAAATTGTATAAGAAAATCCAGCTGTCATAGACACTGATTGATTTAATATATAGTGAATTAATATATGATTTAATATTTAATAATTTAATATATAATTATCAGGTAAACAGCATAAATGTGATGTTTGTGGCAAAATTGGGCCCACTAGGTAATACTATTTTTAAGTAGAGCTTATGGCTTTCAATAATTTCTTCCATAATAGTCTGCAATTATAAAACATATAAATCATATAAGATATAATATATTAATATTAAAAAAAAAGTATGAAAACGAGCTTTGGGCTTTTTAATTTAATTAAACATTTTTTCAGGAGCGCTATTCTTAAACACAAACGTTATGTTCATACCCCAAGAAAATTTTGCTGTGATCAGTGTGGAAAAGCTTTTAAGCAGGCTATAGCTCTGAAGGTACAAAAATTAGATTTAATTTATAACTACATAATTTTTTGTCTTTTTTTTATTTTATTAGGAACATTATGCAACACATACTGGAGAAACATTATACAATTGCAATTTTTGTTCGAAAACTTTTAATTCACTATCAAATAAGCATTCACACCAAAAAAGGATGCATCCAATGGAATGGGATGAAGCAAGACTTGCTAAATTAGAAGCTCTTAAGCCAGCTTGAACATTAGAAAATATAAATTTTAAATTTAAAATATATAAATTGAAAATACACTCGAAGAAACTGGTCTACTTTATTTCAAATAAATATTTTGTACATAATTTATAGAAAAATATAATTTTACTGGATTGTAAAATAACCCATTCTTTACTTAAATTTTATTTTTAATTTAAGAAGTATTTTATTCTTTTTAGTTTGAAATTATATTTCTTGAATAATCAAAAAGTTATCAGCCATGAATATACTAAACAAATATGCTCACTAAAATCGGGCATTAATGTAAAAAAAAAACCACAAACAACAACTCAATGTAAAACTTAATAAATATAAATATATATATAATATCAAAGAATAAAATCCCTTAACCTATATTTTTAAAATGAATTAATTATTATTTTTAAATCTGGTTTTTATTCTATATTGTTTTTATTTTGCCGTTAATTCACGTATTTTCATTTTGGACTTCAGCCATAATTTTAGCTATTTCTCTTTCTCTCTCGTCTGCAGGGCTCACTTTCAATAAGGTACTTTTTAGTGATTTTACAGTTTTTTTTAATTCTTCGATTTTTCCTAAAAATAGAATAAAAGATTAAACTAATTTTGAAAATTATCTATCTATTTGGTACATAAAAGGACATAAGTTACATTAAAATATATTAATACCTACTACTTACCTTCAAGCTGAGAATTTTCTGCCTTTAATTTTTTAACACGATCTTTGGTTTCTTTGGCTTTTTCATTCAATTTTTCTCTACATTTTTTTACAGCCTAAAAAATAATTAAAATAATTTTGTATTACCAGATAGATTGACTAATACCAACAATATTGGAATTTTCATAAGAAAAAGTTGATTTTTAGCGGTCCACAACATTTGGAAAAACCTACCAAATTATTTCTCTCTCGTTTTTTCTTATAATCAACGTTTCCGCCACTTTCTCCATCTGAACTTTGAATTGAAATTTTCCTTTTTGGTGACATAATTGCTTCTTGCAATACCTATAAAAAATCTTAGAAAAAAAAAACAAGTTTAATTTTAGACTAAGGTACCTACCTAATTATTGTTATTGATTTGAATGAATAAAAGGAGACTATATAATTTGCGAACAAGTATCACTTCACAGTAAACACGATAATATTAATAGAGAAATACTAACCGGTGTATGCCAATCTATTATTGAGTTAGAATTACACTATTTTAGTATGTACTCGATACTTAACTTTATTATTGAAACTAACGGTTTATTATACTGATGAAGATAGTAAGTACCTAGGATTCTCAATAATTCCAGTTTAACTTTCAAAGTCCCAAGTTTAGATAGTACATTATGATGATTATTAAAAAAAACCTTATAGTAGAGATAATATGATAAAGAAAACCAATGGAATTTTTTTTTTTGTTAGGAACCTAAATCTGGATAATGACGATTCGGATTCTAAGTATTTGAATGAAAAAAGATACATACTTTGATATTTCGTTACAGTTAGATAAAAAAAACTAATTCTTTTATTGTTTGATTTTATTGATTGAATAAATGAGGTTTATTTATTTATTTGATTTATTTATTTAATATTTTAAGGCAAACAACAAAAAACAAAAAACTTTCACATTTACTAATATACATTTACTATTGCTCAGGCAGTGACGCCGATTGGTTTTTTCGGCGTGCTGCAGTAATTTGTCTCTTTGACGGCGACTGCCAGTCGACTGAAATTTTCTTGTTTTGGAAAATCGGCGAGAAAAACAAAAAGAGAAAAAAGTAAAAAAAATTAGAGCAAAACACACGAAAAAATAGGGGGTTGGACATTTGTCCGCGGGACATTTGTCCGCGATTTGTTTTTGTATCGCGGACATAAAAATGACATTTGTCCGCGATTCAAAATGTCTTTTGTCCGCCGCGGACAAATGACATTTTCCAAAATGTCATTTGTCCGCGATAAAATTAATCGCGGACAAATGACATTTTGCAAAATGACATTTGTCCGCTAAAAATCTGAAAAATCAATCGCGGACAAATGACATTTTGCAAAATGACATTTGTCCGCTAAAAAGTTAAAAAATCAATCGCGGACAAATTACATTTTGCAAAATGACATTTGTCCGCTAAAAATTAAAAAAAGCAATCGCGGACAAATGACATTTTGGAAAATGACATATGTCCGCTAAAAATTTGAGGCTAAAGTGCTGATGACGTGAACCAATCAGAATCGGCACAACAAGAGAGGGGGGTGGGGGGCGGCGGGCGGACGGGTGGTTGGTCAGTGGGATTTGCGGTGGGAGGACTCTACCCCTCTTCCCTTTTCCAAGCTTCAGACGATTCTGAGTGGTTCAGTAATCTGCAGTATCTCCAAAATTGAAAAATCAATCGCGGACAAATGACATTTTGCAAAATGAAATTTGTCCGCTAAAAAAACTGAAAAATCAATCGCGGACAAATGACATTTTGCAAAAAGACATTTGTCCGCTAAAAATTAAAAATTTCAATCGCGGACAAATGACATTTTGCAAAATGACATTTGTCCGCTAAAAATTCGAAAAATCAATCGCGGACAAATGACATTTTGCAAAATGACATTTGTCCGCTAAAGTTAGAAAATTCAATCGCGGACAAATGTCATTTTTCAAAATGTCATTTGTCCGCTAATTTTGAGACATTTGTCCGCGGCGGACAAATGTCATTTTACAATCGCGGGCAAATGACATTTTGCAAAATGACATTTGTCCGCGAAGTTTTCCATACAAATTTCATCGCGGACAAATGTCCCGCGGACAAATGTCACGGCGCCAAAAAATATGGCAACAGAAGGCGCTACTTAGTCGATCCAGTTCACTAGGTGTCTACAATAGCGTATTTCCCCTGCATGCGATTTTGTTCTTTAAATGTATTTGTGTATCTTTATACAAAATCCAAAATCGCAGCCAAATACGCATGCTGATTTTGAATAATTTTTCAGCATGCGTATTTTTGACATTTCTCACAAATTTTTTTTTTTTTTTATTAATTTGACATTTAAATCAAGTAAAATAGTACAATTTGGAAAAATGTATAAAAATCGCATGCTGTAAATCTAACCCAGTGGCATATTGAGCAAACACAAATACTAATAAATGAAACAGAAAAAATACAATACATTCATAAATACGCGCGATTCTAAATCGCTAATGTAGACAGCCCGTCACGAATTTTCGACACCGTGACTACGAAAAACTATTCAGCGTCCGACTGACCTGAATCGTACGAATGGGCGTTGTTATATGCTATTATACCTCTGTTATACCTTGTTGCTTCGGGTACCTAAAAATATTTCCGGAAAAATAAATCGAAATCTCCAATTATAAAAGTGCTTTTCGTACTTGATAGGTTAGGTTAGGTTAGGTTGTTGTGGGTTTGGAATTCCTGTATTCCCTCGTACTTAGGCCTGTTGGCCCGTTGTACTAACCTACCCGACAGGCCTTTTATTCCCCATCGAGCCACCCTACTCCTTTCAAAAACCTAATTAAAATCCCTGCTTTGAATTTTTGCAGATCTTCAGGGCTCTGTAGGAAATAATCTCCTAATATTCTAGCCCTTTTAGTTCGTATTGTAGGACACTGACAGAATACGTGAGTAACCGTTTCCGGTTCCTCTCCGCATCCCCTGCAAGTTCCTACGTCGGCTCTTCCTATTCTAAACTCATGGTTTTTAAGGATGTGTCCTGTACATATTCCCGTGAAAAGTTGCAGGTTGGTTCTATTAAGACCTAGTACCTGTTTTGACTTCTCCTTGTTTAGATCTCCCCAAATCTTTTTGGTGGTTTTATTCCCCTCGACTTCTTGCCATATCGTCTTATGTTTTTCCCAACTCTCACAGTCAATCCAGCGCCTTATCTCCGAGAAACCTCGGAAAGACTCTACTGTCTCCGATGTATCCCCATTTCCGAATCTAGCAAGATTGTCTGCCTTAATGTTCCCTTCCACACCCGAGTGACCTCTAACCCATCTAACGGTCACTCTGTTCTCTTGTTCTATCTCCGCAAGGGCCCTCAGACAGTCTTGAACTGTCCTAGATCTTACCTCTGTTTTGATGAGTGTACTTAGGGCAGTTTTACTGTCTGAGTATACTTATCTCTCTTTCTCTTATATTCCTATCTTTTAATAGCCTAGCTGCTGTCTTTATCGCCAAGGTCTCTGTTTTGTATGACCGAGGCAGATTCATTAATGTCCCTCTCTTTTGGAACCATCCGTGTATATTTCTAAGGTATCCTCTGGTATCTCTTGTCGTGTTTGAGTCACTACAACTTTGAAATTGTTATTCAGATTGAGTGACCCTACGATCTTATCCAAAACGATCTCTTCAGATAGTTCGTTTGAAATTCTTTCAGAAAACTCGCCCACTTTTTCGTGTGGTGTGAGGTTTTCCCCTACTTCCCATTGCCCTGTCATACGTAGTCGCGCTATTGTATTTATAGCTGTTACTTGTACATGCAGTGACAGTGGTTTTAGATTCAAGATAGTTTCCATGGATCTAGTCGCAGTGCTAGATCTCACTGCTCCGGTTATTCCCAGACAGGCCGATCTCTGTATCTGATCCAGGAGTTTCACAATCTTTTTCTTCTTTGTCACTGGCCACCATACGAGTGCTCCATATACGACCATTGGTCTTATAACACAGGTATAGATCCAAAGTACTATCTTCGGTGAAAGTCCCCAAGTCCTTCCGATGGCCGTTCTACAGGCCCAGTAGGTTTTCAGTGCTTTCCCTTTTTTCTCCGAGATATGCTCATTCCAGGTGAGCTTTTTATCAAGGATTATCCCAAGTTATCTCACCTTGTTTTTCATTTTTAGACTTGCGCCTCCGATATTAGGTACCGCAAGTCCCTCAATTTTCCTTTTTCTAGTGAAAAGACATAGTTCAGATTTGCTAGGGTTGAGTTTGAGACCACATTGGTTTGCCCAGCGGTCTATTAAGTCAATAGCTAGCTGCATTTTACTATTTATGTCGTTTCCTCTATCTCCTGCCACTATAATCGATATATCATCGGCATAGCAGCAGTTGTCGATATTATTTTCCTGTAGCTCTATAAGCAGCGGATTAACCGCCACCAGCCACAGCAGTGGAGATATTACGGCCCCCTGTGGGGTGCCCCTTCCCACTGATCTTTTTTCTTCGTACCCTCCGAAACTGGCATGAATCTCTCTCTCTTTTAGGAGAGATTTAATCCAGTTTATTATAGTTCGATCTGTACCCATACTAGCTAAACTTTCTAGTATGAAATTGCAGTCTATGTTATTGAAGGCGCCCTCTATGTCTATAAAACACCCCAGCGCCATCTCTTTTCTTTCTAAGGTCGCTTCTATTTAGTGCACCACTTGATGTAGCGCTGTATCCACCGACCTTCCTTTAATATACGCGTGTTGGTTTTGATCGTCAATTACATGTCGTAATTGATAATCCACCAACCTCTCCATACTCTTAAGCATGAAGGAGGTGAGGCTTATCGGGCGATAGGCATTGACTTTTTCATAACTTTATTTCCCCGGTTTGGGAATGAAAGTTAACTTTGATTCCCTTCAAGTCACCGGTGTATACGCTAAGGTAAGACTTGATTTGAAAATCTTACATAGCATTTTTCCTAAAATACAGAACCCCTCTTGCAGTAGACACGGGTATATTCCGTCCTTTCCCGGTGATTTAAACCGCTCAAAAGACGAAATTGCCCACTCCACTTTAGACTCTGTAAACCTTTGGTTAATCATAGTATGATTTAAAACCTCGATTCGATCCCTAACGCTGTTTTGGCTGATTTGGCCAGCGGGTAAATTATGTTCTAAGAGTACTCTCAGAGAGTCTCTCATATTCGCGGTCATATTGCCGTTCTTATCACAAGTAGTAGATAACTCCATCTACCGCTTTAAGAGCCTCCAGACAATCGTCTTCTACCCCCAAGAGAAGCCAACATCCGGTATTTCCCCTACTTTCCCGAGAAAGCACCGTCCACTCCGTGCATTTTAGGCCCAGGGGTTGGTTCAGTCTTTGTAAGACTAATTGAATTTTCTCCGTGGGGAGTGTTTCCCCCGGTAGCCAGATTATAATTCTGTGCATCTTAGGAAGGTCGTCCTTCCTGACAACGTCTAGAAGGGCTCCCTGCCAAGGTGCCGGACAGTTTTTGACCTTGGCTTTTAAGAAAGCAGCCGAGGCCTCGTCGAAGCACGTAATTCTCACCATATCCGAGGAGGCCTTTGTCCACTCAAAGGTTGGGACAAGATTCGCAGTCGAAAGCACTGCTTCCAGCTGCCAATCCCGCACCAAACCCAAGACCTTTTGGATATGGCCTTCCTCTAGAATTCTACCACTGGGGTGCGCTTTGCCTTTGTGTGCTTTGCCCTTGGGATGCGCTTTGCCTTTGGTGACCTCCCGCTACGGTATTATAGTCCGCAATTCTCTTTGCTGCAGGTTGTGCCTGCGAAATTTCTCCGGATCTTTGCCTCTTGTGGATGGAGGCTCTTTCCGGTTCCCTTTGACCCGGTTTAGATTTAGGTGGCTCTTTTGAGTCTCCCATCAACCGTGTCGCAGGTCCTCTGCTAAGAGTCGGTACAGATTTAGGTGGTTGGTTAGAACCGCCCATCGGCCGTGTCTTAGAGTTAAAACTAGGGTTCAATTTAGGTGGTTTGTTAGAACCACCCATCGACCTTGTCTTAAAGTTCAAACTAGGGTTCAATTTAGGTGGTTGGTTGGTTGGAACCACCCATCGACCTTGTCTTTATTGTCTCGGTTTGACTAGGTTTCGATATTGGAGGCCTATTCTGACCTGCCATCGTCCCTGTCAAGACCGGTGTATTAGAGGTTCTGCGGCGCTTTGGTTGCCCACCTCTTTCTCTAACGTGTCCCATCTCTTTTGGAGCAACGTCCGTCTTTTCGACTCAGTTTTGCCTTCGCTTTTCCACTTCCTGAGCCATTTACGGTCAGACGCTCTGACGAATCTCTCTTTTCCGTTCTTAATCGTGTCAATTGTACGTAGCGTATTGTCATCAATGTTTTGTCCCGCTGGCGACCTATCACTGCCACTGGCAGTGCCAGGCCATCCGCCGGGAGCCGCGGCTGCTACTCCCGACAGTTGGGTGGATATCCCCACCCGCCTTTTATTCTCTTCTGAACTATTCATTAGGTTGGTTTGGATTTGCTTGGTTTTCAGTTCGGCAGTGTCGATCACGTCCACCTGCAGTAAACTGAAAGTGGGCGTGTCGTCACTGTCGATTTTACTTAAGTCCTACCACCTCGACAAGGTGAAATCCGTCGGCAGGGATTCGTACTTGATAAGTGGAAATAATTTGACTGTTCCGGAAAAAAAAGTATTCATTGATAAAAATGAAATAATAATAAAATGTCAATAATGTCATACATAAAATCGTCGTTGAAACATAGTTGAGTTTTCGTCTAGTTGAAAAATTTCATATGAAAAATCAACTCAACGGAAGCTCAACTCTGTTTTAACCGATCATATGTCCTCAGTCCTCATTACCGTGAAGAAAAAGAGAATTAAAATAATAGAGATTATATAATATTTTATCCCCCTCAACATCAACTTCATTTTTAAAATTTTTACGATGTTCACGAGCGTCAATTTCCTCGAGTATGTCTCTGGGTTTAAGTGTCGGCTCAATTTATAAAGTATGTTTACTGTCATTCGTCGTATAAATTTTTGACTGTTTGTCAATTAATTGTCCCCTGTTTAAAGAAATAATCATAGAAAATAATTATCAATTTTATAAAAAAAAAAATGGAGCACCATCAAGTAAGAAAATTAGAATTAATATTTTTGAAATTTGATATACCCGCCCAAATCCTAAACTGAACTGAAAGCCGAAAGGAATTTAGTTTAGGAATTACGCAAATTACTTAAGTCATTTAAACTTGTTCTTCTTTGAAGTCAGTACATATTTTTAAAATCTGAAGAGCTTATTGAAATTTTTTTTTATAGATAGTGCCTGATGTTATACCATGCCCTCCCACTGAAGTAGCGTCCATTATATATCCAAGTGGAGCTATAGTTGACCAAGGTAACGAATTGACACCCACTCAGGTAAAAGATATTCCAAAAGTTAATTGGAATGCTGAAATGTCAACGTTTTATACATTATGTATGACAGATCCAGATGCACCAAGGTAGTTCGTCATATTTTTTTTTATTCTAAATACACACTGAAATTAGAATTTTGTTTAAGTCGCACTGATCCGAAATTTAGAGAATGGCATCATTGGTTGGTTGTAAATATACCTGGCTCAGACGTCGCAAAAGGTGATGTTTTATCTGCGTATATTGGAAGTGGTCCACCAGAAGGCACTGGGTTACATCGGTACGTTTTTTTAATTTACAAACAAAATGGAAAATTGGAATGTGATGAAAAACGTTTGCCTAACAATAGTGGTGATGGTCGAGGAGGTTTCAAAATAAAGGATTTTGCTATAAAATATAATTTATGTGATCCTGTTGCAGGAAATTTTTATCAAGCCAAATGGGATGATTATGTTCCAATTTTATATAAACAGTTGGGAGCTTGAAATTCTATTCGATAAAAATGTAATTAATGGAACAAATTATTAAATCTAAAATATTTTACACTGTAAAAAGTTGTTTTTTTTATTTTTTTTTTTCTTTTGTTAGAAATAATTTGGCTGAAAAAGAGGGTCTGGGGCTCTTCCTCGAAAAAAAAAACCTCGAAAAAAAAAACTTCGAAAAAAAAAACTTCGAAATGAAAAAATTTCGAGGTTCTTTCTTAGTCGCTTATCTTTTTCTATTTTTGGTATGTAACAGCCCTGCTTCAGCATAATTTGCCTAGGACGCAAAATAGCGTAGAAGCATGGCACCGGCGACTTAAAACTTTACCTGGCAAGCCACACCTGGGAGTATAAAGACTTAATTATTACGTTGCTCGGAAAACAGCTTGTGATGGTTAAGTGCAAGTTGGTGAGGCTGGATGCGAGACAAAGCTCGAAAATTAGACTGCAATAATATTAAAAAGGAGAAACGTCTATTACAAGAGAGAAGATCGTTCTCATTTAAATGTTTACAAGGCATTGTCTATAATATTAATAATTAATTTGTTTTTTGTTAATTTTCCAGTAAATTTGAATAAAAATTTGATTTTTTTTGCAACAGAAGAAATTTTTATGTTGTATCTTCTGTAATGCCTTGTTCACACTTCGCTAATTTAACATGTTCGAAAGGAGTTAAACATCTTTGGAAAATCGACCGTTCAGACGATGTTTTTCGTATGTTAACATGTTTAGCTGTGTCAGATAAAAAATTTTAAATAATACCGGAGATAAGCTCAAAGGAACTGACGCGCCCAAAAAAGTTAAAATATATGAAGTTGTGTCAAGGTTAAGAACTCGCGCATCATTTATCATGAGTGTATCTCCACCTTTATAAAATTTTAAAGTCAAAAATGGCATACCAAGTAAAAATTAATGCATACTGAATATTGCCTAACAAAATATTATTCAAAAATTACTCATTCATCCCTGAAAATTAACATGTTTTTGTAGAAACATGTTGAAGAACGTGTTTCTGTTTTAATTTTTTTACTATGAAAAAACAACATCAAAAACACCAACGGAACATGTTCGTTGTCCGAACATGTTAAATTAGCTATAAAATAAATATTGAAATCATAAAATTGATTTTTTTTACATAACTCTAGCTTTAAAACTTTAGTTTTACGGCTCACTGGCTTTGCGAGGTTTTTTTTCGAGTTTTTTTATTTCTTTCGAGGTTTTTAATTTTCGAGATGAGGTTTTTTTATTCGATATATTTTTTTTTCGAGAAGTATCAAGAAAAAGAATCAGAGTCTTAAAAGATTTATCTTAAGTGAAAAAAATTATTTATTAAGTTAAATATAAAAATTAAAAATGTCAAACATGCAGTGTTTCGCACATTCACGTTCACGTTAAAATCAAAATTTTTTAAACATTAGTCATAACTACACACTCTTTATTGTGCATTGATAAATTACTTTTTTGTTTAAATGCTTTATTGCAATAGGAACATTTAAAAGGTTTTTCATCAGAATGGACAGCTTTATGATGTTCCATTGTTGCTTTGGCCACAAATTTTTTCTGACAAATATCACAAGAAAAAGGTTTCAAGCCTGAATGTGTATACGAATGTTGATTTAAATTGGCTTTAGTGCGAAAAGCTTTACCACAGTCTTCGCATTTATGAGGCTTCTCACCAGTATGAAGTTTTTCATGGGCAGCTAATGAAGACCGTTGATTAAACGCTTTATCACACAAATCACATTTATAAGGTTTTTCGCCAGTATGTGTACGCTCATGACTTTCAAACGGCAATTTATGTTTAAAAGATCTGCTACAAAATTTGCAAACAAATGGTCTGTCATCAGAATGAATAATTTGATGTTGCTTCAGATTTGCATTAGACCCGAATGCCTTTTCACATAGTTCACATTTGAATGGTTTTTCACCAGTATGTATCCTCTGATGACCTATTAAGGAAACTCTATTATTGAAAGTTTTTCCACAGGTTTCACATTTATGTGGTTTTTCTCTAGAATGTGTCAAATTATGCTGATTTAGACTAGATTTCGATGTAAATAATTTTTCACAACATTCACATTTGTAAGGCTTAACTCCAGTATGAATGCGTTCGTGTACTGCTAAATTCACCTTTTGTTTGAACGATTTATCACAGTGTTGACATTTGTAAGGCCTTTCATCTGTATGAGTCAATAAATGCTGAATTAAACCATTTTTTACTCTGAAAGTTTTATGACAAATATCACACATAAAAGGTTTTTCGCCAGTATGTATTTTTTCGTGAACAAGTAAGTTTGCTTTTATTTTGAAAACCTTGAAAAAATAAAAAAAATAATTAGTATTACTGTCTAAAATAATTTTTTTTAAATACCTTATCACAGCCATTACATTTATAAGGTTTATGCTCAGAATGTGTATATTTGTGCTGATAAAAACTACCTCGTGACAATAAAATTTTACCACAAACATCACATTCAAATGGTTCTTTTTTAATGTGAACCGATTTTTTGTGTTGATTTAAATTTGTTTTGGTTCTAAAATTTTTATAGCAAATTTCACATTCAAACGGCATGCACCCAGTATGAATTAATTTATGTTGTTCTAAGCTTGCTTTTGTTGTAACTTTTTTTTCACATATGTCACACCCAAACAATTTAACTGTTTTAGAAAAAATAAATAAATTTTAATAATTATATTATACTGGAAAGTTGCTGTTGTATTTGTAATCTTATTGAATGTTATACTGAAGTACATTATATTTTCTTCCTGGTAACATTCAAAATGTTTTATTCTCACAACATTAGACATAAGCTAGCGTCCAACAATGCTACAAATTTTAAGCTTATAAAAAAACTTATTTAAAAAAAAGTAAACAGTAAAATTACAAAAAAAAAATTAATTCTGCTAAATTAAACTTAAAATTGTAATATATTTTCAATGAAACGTACGTGGTAGATTCGGATTGTGGCTAAGCAGATGTTGCTTCAGATTTGCATTAGACCCGAATGTTTTTTCACATTCATTGCATTTAAATGGTTTTTCACCAGTGTGAATTCTTTGATGACCAATTAATGAAAGTTTTTTATTAAATGATTTTTTACATATTTCGCACTTAAACGGCTTTGTTCGCGTATGAGTAAGTAAATGTTGATTTAAACTTGTTTTGGATACGAAATTTTTTTCGCATGTATCACATTTATACGGTTTAACTCCAGTGTGAATTCGTTCATGAACTACCAAATTGACTTTTTGTTTGAAACCTTTATCACAATAGTGACATTTATATGGTTTTTCTCCAGTATGGGTTAATGAATGATGAGCCAAACCAATTTTAATACGAAACGCTTTATGGCATAATTCACATTTGTATGGTTTTTCTCCAGTGTGAATGCGTTCATGAATAATTAAATTGGCTTTTATATTGAAGACCTAAAATAAAAATAACTAAATTATGATTTATAATGACAATAAAATTCAGTATTTAGTAAAAAGAATCTCATAAATTCTGATGCTCCAAAATAAAATCAAAATTTAGAGGTTGAAAAATTAGAAGTTAAAGATTGAAATACTTCTAGTACGAAAAGAAGATTTTTTTTTTATTAATTTAACTTAAGATTGCATTCAATGTAAGCCCTCCCTCAGATAAACTGTTAATAAACAAAAATTTAAATTTACTTACTTTGTAACAAAATTTGCACTTCAAAGGCTTTCTATCTGAGTGAAGGTACTTATGCTGGTAATAACTTCCTCTTGAAAGCAAAACTTTTCCACAAATTTCGCAATCAAATGACGTTCTATTTTGATGAACAGTATTTTTGTGCTGATTAAGATTCGTTTTCGTTCTAAAACATTTATCACAATTGTCGCATTTGAATGGTCTTTCTCCTGAGTGGATGAGCTTATGCTGATCTAAACTCGCTTTTGAATTAATTCTTTTACCACAAATATCACATTTAAATGGATTTCCTATGAATAAAAATTTTTTTTAAAAAAGTTGTTAAAATAATTGATTAATATACATTAGAGAAGAAAATTTTAAATACATTTTATGCGTATTTTCTATATTTTATTTTAAATAACTCAATATAAAAAATTCTTTGCGGAGTCTTACATTTTGTAAGTGCTCCTTTATGAAATTGTCACTCATTTTCACTCTCCAACAATGATGAATCAATGCCTTTGCTCCTACTCATTTAGGTTAATTTATTGAATTTTTATTTTTAAATAAATCTAAACTTCAGCGCTGAGTTGAAAATGAAAAGAAAAAAATATTTTACCTCCTTTTTTCCTTGGATTTTCCTTGGAATGAGTTCGCATATGCTGTATCAGATTGCCCTTTTGTTTAAATGACTTAAAGCATTCATCACATTGATGTAATTTCTCATCTGAATGAACAAACCTACTGTGAATGTACAAACTTGTTTTTGAAATGAATTTTTTTTCACATAATTCGCAACTAAATGGTTTTTCACCAGTATGAATACGTTCATGAACTGACAAATAATTTCCTTGGGTGAATGCTTTGTCACAATATTTACATTTATATGGTTTTTCTCCTGTGTGTATACGTTCATGAACTTTTACACTGACACGTTGTTTGAAAACTTTGAAGCAAAATCTGCATTTAATCGGTTTTTTATCCTGATGTGTATTTTTATGTTGATATAATAAAGATTTTGAAATAAACGCTTTTTTACAAACATCACAACTATAAGGTTTTTCCCCAGTATGTGTGCGCTCATGAATTGTTAAATTGAAACGTTGTTTAAATGATTTACCGCACACTTCGCAATGATGTGGTTTTACATCTGTATGAGTTAATACATGTTGTTGTAAATTCTGTTTCGCACGAAATGATTTATCACACATTAAACATTTATACGGTTTCTCACCAGTGTGAAGACGTTCGTGAATTGTTAAATTATACCTTTGCTTGAAAGATTTATGGCACAATTCACATCTATGAGGTTTCAATCCACTGTGGGTCAGTAAATGCTGATCCAAGCTGGTTTTCGATACAAAAGACTTATCACAATCATTAAATTCACATTCGTATGGCTTTTCGCCAGTGTGGATACGCTCATGTATGTTTAAATTAACACGTTGTTTGAATGCTTTATTACAATAACCACACTGATATGGTTTTTCACCAGTATGGGTTAGAGTATGATGCTGTAAATTCACTTTTGCCCGAAATGATTTGTCACAGTAAACACACTTGAATGGATGTTCTCCAGTATGTAGACGTTGATGTATAATTAAATTATATTTTTGCTTGAATGCTTTATTACAGTATAAGCAACGAAAAGGCTTATCACTGGAATGTATTAATTGATGCTGATACAAATTCTGTTTCGTTCTAAAGCTCTTATCACAGATATCACATGTGTAAGGCATTTCTCCCGTATGTATTCTTTCGTGATTTATTCTTGAGTATTTTTGGGTGAATGTTTTTTCGCAATATTTACATTTATGTGGTTTTTCCTCGGAATGAATGAATGTGTGCTGATCTAATGAATATTTCGAACGAAATTTCATAAAGCATATGTCACATTTGTATGGATTTTCTCCCGTATGAATTCTTTCATGAACAACCAAAGTAGCTTTTTGTTTAAAAAGTTTATTACAGTATTTACATTTGAAACGTTTTCTAGTATTATTATCGAAATGACCTTTTCCGGTGTAGGTTGCATCCTGTGAGTCCTCATCCGAAAGGAGATCATCGAAAATAGAATGAGCTAAGCTCTTATCGAAAAACTTTTTTTTGATTCGTTGTTTAGCTGAAAACTTTGATGCAGATTTTTTGGCTACCACCATTTTTATAACATTTGAGCGAAGTTTCCTAATTTTGACAATTGGCTGATTAAAAAGAATTTGTCGAATAAATTCATCATCTTCTGTTGATAAATTATTTAATATTTTACTTATTTCTTCTTCAGAAATATTTGTTTTCTTTTGTTCGACAATTTTTTCCATTTTTATTTGTACATTTAGATTTGGTAAAGATTTCTTTAAATTTGATGATATTTCCGTACTTTCAGGAATTACTTCCATAACTTTAATTATATTTAATTGACTAAGTAATTCTGGTTCATTTAAATAATTATTATTAGGTATTAATTGTTGTGTCAGACTTTCTCTTTCAGTTTTTACAGTTGATATATTTTCATGATGGTTTAAAGAATTCATATCAATATTTTCAGTTTCGTTTTCAAACATCAAATCGGATGCGTCAACAATAAGATCTGTTTCGCAAATATCATAATCGCCAGCATCTGATGCACTTCTAGATTCTTGTTCCATTATTTATAACAACAATTTAAGTAATTTCACAAGTTTTTTTTATTATAGGTGGGTACGCTTGAAATAAATAAAAAAAAAAACATTTAGTTTATTATAATAATAGCATTTAAAAATGATATAAATTGAATTTTTTTTTCTCCCTTTTCAATGACATTATTGGAAATATTTCGTTAACTTTTGCTTATTTTTAGGAAAGATAATTTGTAAACAAAAAAATTAAATTGATTATTCAGTATTATCAATTAATAGACAAACTTTAACTTTTCAATAGAACACTGATTGGTTTAATGCAATAATTAAGTTCATCAAGTTATTAAGCTGCAAAAAAACAACTTAAATTCTAAAAAAATCCCCCACCCCCAATGTCTTCTTTTAATTACATTTTCAAGATCTTAAAGATATTTTTTTTTTCTTCGATTTTAATATTTCTTTGACCATATTGATTTAATTTTGTAGCAGCTTTATAATTTTAATATCAGTAATCTCAGCTTTATTAATTTAATATCAGCACAAATTAAAAAACAAAAAAAACTTCATAAACATAAAAACGAGTTTTTTAAAAATGAAAAAAAAATATAGCTATCTATTTTAAAAAATAGAAAAAAATTTTTTTATTCTCTATTCTTAATTAATTTAACTTTTAATTGCCTATTTTAGTTAGATACCTATCTAGGCGACCTAAGTTACAGTACAGTTAGACAGTGTAGTAGATTAGGAGATAGGTATTCCTTTCTTTATTCAAAGTTATTTTATTTATTCTAAACGATTCTAACTTTTTTGACGTTTGTGGTGCAGTTGTGTTGTGGACAATTATAAAAAATTTATTTATCTTTAGGTAAATACTAATTTCTTTTAAAAACTTTTTTTTTTTTGTTTCATATTATTTTTAAGAACACATCAAAATACTAAATTTAAATTTATTAATTTTTTTTAATTTAAAAATTAATAAAATTTTTAATACAAAATAATTAAAAATTTTTCCTTAAATTTTTCTATGACAAGAAAATGACAAGCCTAAGGAAGCCACTAAGCAGTGACAGAGATAGCGAATCGGCGCCGGCGACGACTGATGTATGCTCATGTCTGCATTCAGCTGCCAGAACATCTTTTTATAACTACACAAAGCAATGTAACTACAATTTTTCCAAAGTATAAATGTCCAATAAGCGCCATTTCGGTTGATAATAATTTTCAAAAATCACAAAAAAAGTACTTTGTTTTTATTTAATTGTTATGATTTAATTCAGGCCTAAGCACCTCAAAGCAGACGCCGGAGTTTTTGGCTGCGGCGACGCGCTTAGAAAAAAAAGTAAGTGACGGGCAGCGCCATCGGCGTGCAAAAAAAAAACAAAAAAAAAAAAAAGGAAAGAGCAAAAAAAAAAACAAAAAAAAAAAAAAAATTGAAAAAAATAACTAAAAAACCGAAAAAATATAAGAAATTTTTTTGTCACGCCGATAAAAAATATAAAATGCGACGAAGTGCGTACGCCCTGAGACGTCGACAAAAACGTTTTGCGACGGCGGACAAAAAAATCGGTTGCGATGGGCAGCGCACGGCGTATTTTCTTGTCGGCGTCTGCCTCAAAGCGAGCCAATTTTAAAAAATATCAAAAGGTATAGAGCCGCACCAACCAAAGCAAAATGGGATGTTACCATATTTCATATTATTCTTGTTGTAAAAAGAAAAGTAAAAAGAATATATTGCCTATTTACATTGGTGAGGAGAACGTTCGATAAAGGTTGAATTTTATATAAAGAAAAAAATTTTTAATTTTTTTTTCTATTGTTTATAAAGCAAAGGATTCCTTGAGCCTTAAAAATTTATGGTTAGAGCCGCAGTTGGCCCAGGCCTTTCTATTAAATTATTGTATTCAATTGTCAATTGATCTTAGAACAATTGATTAGAACATTAAACATTCCGCTAGTGCACGACTAAGGTTTAAAAATAAATTGAACTAGAAAAACTCTACAATAATGGTAGAATTTTTTCTGGTTCACTTGGAAACATTAAAATGATTTTTTAAATGATTTTCTCGTTAAATAGTAAATAGTAAAAACAAAAAAAACTTTAAAAAAAAATATCCACTATCCCAGAACCTTGTAAGATTTTAAAAAAAATATAACTCATGTAAATGTAAATGTACAGCATTTATTAAAAGAAAATCTAAATTCCAATAATTAATTTTGTTTAATCACTTTTTGAATTTCCAGTTGAAAAAAAAGTTATAATTCTAATTTCTTTTTTTATTATTATAGTTGTTATCGTTGGTAATCGTTGAATAAGAAATTGGAAGCCTTAATTGTACAGAAGCTTACTTATCTCACAGTTTTTAATCGTGCTTTCGTTCCTGGTTCACTTAAATTAAGAATTAAAAGTATTATTTTTAATCACATATATAAATCCTTACTAACTTTAATGAATTTGCTCTCTGATATGTTGTTTTAATTTTTCTTCAGTTTTAAATCTTTTCAAACAATTATCACATTTAAAATCACCCATATGTGTTAGTCTATGCATTCTCATGTTTAATCGTTCATCAAAAATTTCATTACAAATGTCACAATTATAACGTTTAGGATCAGCATTATGTACAGAAGTCATATGACGGTTTAATGAACCTTTAGTTCTATAAACTTTTCCACATTCTTTGCATTCAAAAATGTACTTATCATTGTGAACCCTCATATGTCTAAGAATGAAATCAGTTAAAAAAAATCAGTTTAAATTTAGTTTTTTACCTTGTTAAATGAGTCTTGGTTAATACACTTTTTCCACATATCTCACATTGAACTTGATTTTTTTTATCATGAGTTTTTTTATGATTATTCAAACTGCTTCGGAAAACAAAACTATTGTTACAAATATCGCAATGAAAATTTCCACCACCTAAAAATAATGAAAAATAAATTTGAAAGTATTAAACTAAAATTAAATTGTTTAAAAAAAATAATTAAAAGCAAATAATAATTTTCAAAATTCCAAGTTAAAAATTAATTAGATTTGATTAATTCTATTCGTTTCTATCTACCTATTAAAATAATTTTTGTTTTTACCCGAATGTTTAGATAAATGATTTATTAGATCACATTTTCTATTAAATAATTTTCCGCATTCTGTGCATTTGAAACCATTAACCCGGCCAACTGTTTTAAGATGCAATTGAGTTTGTCTGTGAACATAATGTTCCTTATAACTTTTAAATATAATATTACAATCTAAAATTAAAGAAGAATTAATTATATTCAAATATGCATCGTTTTTGAAAATGTTCTCTAAGATAGACCCACCTTTACATTTGTGAATACCAGTTAAACTTTTCTTTGGATAAAATAATGATTTTGTGTAACCTTCCAAAACTGTTATGTCTGTATTCGGAGGAATTTCACAATTTAATAATATTTCAAAATTTTCAATTTTACTAAAATCTTTTTTTGGCAGTGTTGGATCTCGGGAACATTTCAATAATTTTATAATACATTTTTGCATTGTTTCAACTTTTTGCAAAGCAAAATCATATTCAGTTAGAAGGCGAACACAATTAGAACAACCTTTTATAACGTCATCTTCTACATTGTAGGTTTCAAAATTTTTCGATAAAGCATGTTTTAAAAGATTAAAAAGAGAGACTTTAGAATAAATGGCACCGTCAGTGAGTAAATTTTCACTTATAACAGAGATTTTTGCTGGCGGCGATGGATTCTTTAGAATTATTTCTTTATTACAACAATAACAATATTTTAAATTCAAATTTGAGTCTAATTCATTTTGCAATTGAGAATGAAATATCAAATCAGCAGTTTCAATAGTTTGAGAAATTTTCGTCATAAGGCATTGAACTAATTTCAAACCATTATCAAATTGATTCAATTTTTTTGAACATTGTGTGCAAAATTTTAAATTTTCTAATGGAATGTTATTTGGATTTTCAATTGATTTCCCCATTAAGTGCTCCAAAACATTCTGATATAATTTATTTGAATAAATTGTTGTTGAAATCATAGAAAATTTAAAATTTTCTTCAATTTCATTACAAATATAGCACTTCAATTTTTCTTCATTCATTTTTTAAATTTTATATTATTCTTTCTTATAATCTTAAATTTTATTGTTTATGTTTTTTTGTTTTGTAGAGATGGGTCGTTCATGAACGAACGAGTTAAAAAGAACGGCTCACCAAAGTGAACCAGTGTTGCCAAGTAGTATTTTCGGGGATGGCTAAATAAATATTTAAAAATGGCCAGTTGCATATAAATTTTTTCAGGAAATGGCTAAAAATCTGGTAGTAATAAAAACGTATTGAAAGCATAATTTCCATAAAAGTGGCCTCAAAAGTTCGATAACTCAGCAACGTTTTGACTGATGTTCAAGTTCTTCGTCCTGTAATTAATATCCAGTTACGTAATAAAAATCCTGATTAGTAGAAACCTTTAGGTCAGGCCGCCTCAAAAATGCCGAAAACGCACCGTTACCCTGATATTGGGGAAAAACTAAAAAAAAATTTTACACTTAAAATATAGAGCCCCTAAATGTTATTTTTGAACCAATTTTACTTAATTTTTCGTTTAATTTTTTTGAAACAAAAACAAATTTACTCAGTATTTAATTTAATAGTTATTTAAGTTATTTTAAACCTTAAAATTTGAAAATGTTAACAATTTTTTATCAATCACACAGTAACAACATTTTCAATCAGTATGAGTAATCCTAATCAGTAACAGAAAAAGATTTTGTTTGTTCAACAAGGTATGCACGTTGATTTTTTTTGATTTAGAATTAAAATTAAAGCAAACTTAGAAACAAAATTAAACACATAAGCCGGCGGGCATCGTGCGTTTGGACTTCCCAAACAAACTATTTAAAGTTGTTAAAGATAATTTGCGCGGCATAATGTTTATACCTATGCTTAGAATGTTTGGGTTGGTACTAAAGACAAAAACAATTTTAAATATTCTAAAATACTTTCTAAGCTGAAAAAGTTTAGTAGCATAATGGCTTTTAAATTATTTGAAAATGGCTAGATTTTTGGCTGCCATTAAGTTACTTATATTCATGGCAATCCAAAGTATGAAATGGTTAGTTCTAGCCATGAAATGGCCAAGTTGGCAACGCTGAGTGAACGATGACCGATCGGTCAGTAAAAAAAAAAATATCGTTCACCGTTCACCGTTCATCGTTCTTTTCTAAAAAAAGTTCTGTAGGTGTAGAGAAGAGATAAATATTTGAAAAGAGCAGTACACTTATTTTTCAGCTATAATAGCTTGTTCACACCTAGCTAATTTAACATGTTCGGACAACGAACATGTTCCGTTGGTGTTTTTGATGTTGTTTTTTCATAGTAAAAAAATTAAAACAGAAACACGTTCTTCAACATGTTTCTACAAAAACATGTTAATTTTCAGGGATGAATGAGAAATTTTTGAATAATATTTTGTTAAAGGTGGAGATACACTCAAGATAAATGACGCGCGAGTTCTTAACCTTGACACAACTTCATATATTTTAACTTTTTTGGGAGCGTCAGTTTCTTTGAGCCTATCTCCAGTATTATTTGAAATTTTTTATCTGACAGAGCTAAACATGTTAACATACGAAAAACATCGTCGGAACGGTCGATTTTCTAAAGATGTTTAACTCCTTTCGAACATGTTAAATTAGCGAAGTGTGAACAAGGCATAAGGAAGAAAGAGAAATTGTGTTGGTGTTGTTAGATTGTTATGTAAGTGTAGCTGTGAACAATAGTTACCTCTTTACTGGTCTGAAAATTATCGTCTTTTTCAATTGAAAATGCCACACGACATCCATAGAAAAAAATACAATAAGAAAGACTGACGGAAAACAGATTAAATATTTAAAGGAATGTTTTATTTTTCATAAAAAATTATCCCAAAAAATATAACAAAAAATATTAATAAAAAGATAAATCGGTTATTGCTAAAATCGGTTATTGCTAATATAGATATTTGAATAATTATTAGTAGATTAATATGCTCTAAATATTTTTATTTTTTTTATAATAAAAATAAATCATATTAACTTTAAAAATAATAGATGAATTAATGCTTCCTAAAGTTCACAGTTCACTTTCAGTTTATTTCATTTGGTATTTTTTTATTTTTGCAAAGTTCATTTTGATTTGAGTTAATTTTATCGGTCGTTCAATTGAGCTATATTTTTAACTCGGTCAGTAAAAATATTACGTTCATTTTTTGAACCCGTTCAATTTTTTTTAACTCGGTCAGTAAAAATAGTTCGTTCATTTTTTTCACCCGCTCTTGAAAAGAGTCGTTCAATTGAAAATTTTTTTTTGTTTTAAAAAGAGCCGTTCAATTGAACCCGTTCACTGAAAAAGAACGAACGACTCAATACAGTTCAGTCAAGTGAACGAGATTCCCCATCACTATTGTTTTGGCTATAATAGAAAAAATTCGGATAATATGTTTCCCTAAAAAAATCCCTAAATATAGATGATGCCAAGTGAGAAATTTAACTATTCACTTGTTTAAATGTCCAAATAGCGCCGCCAATGGCCATTTATGGAACGTAGGAGAACATATAAAATATTTATTTTCTTGAAATTTGTATGAAAATTTACGATTTGAAATTTTATTTAAGTTATAATTAATTAGTTAATTAATAAAAATGAATAGAAAAAATTTTAAGGTCTGCGGAATATCATTGGCAAACAATTCTATAGGTAGAAATATTTCCATGCGTTACTTTTTCATCCAAAATAATTCAAAATCAAAAAGTGTATAAAAAAAAGAACTATTTTTAATTTAAATTTAAAAAACTTACCAATATTATGACTCCAAATGTATGAGAATTTCCAATAATAACTTTTTTTTACATTTTTATATTTGTTATGAACTGAAAATTGTACTGAATTTTTTTTTGTTAGGTGTAAAAATACACTTTTTGATTTTGAATTATTTTGGATGAAAAAGTAATGCATGGAAATATTTCTACCTATAGAATTGTTTGCCAATGATATTCCGCAGACCTTAAAATTTTTTCTATTAATTTTTATTAAATAACTAATTAATTATATCTTAAATAAAATTCAATTCGTATATTTTCATACAAATTTCACGAAAATAAAAATTTTATATGTTCTCCTACGTTCCATAAATAAATAAATTAATTTACTTTGAAAATCAACATTTTATTTTTGGATATAGATAACTATATCATTATATAAAAATATTCTAACCATTTTGAAATCTCCTTTTTTTTAATTAAATAAATTTAAATTCATTTTCAACTTGCAAAATGGCGGACGAAGAAGCCAACGCCATTAATTTAGATTGGGATTTTGAAAAAAATCCGCAAAATGTATTTAGTATCAACGTCGATGTTCTTCAAAGTTGTCCACAAGAAGTGGCAGGTTCGAGTCAGGAACCTGAAACAATATTGGAATGGCAAAGAGTATTCAAGGAACAGGAAATAACCATTGCAGAACTAAAACAGCAGAACGAAGAATTGTTCAAGAAAATCAATGCTGTATACGACTCAGAAAAAAGAAGACTGGCTGCTGCTAAATCATTTACAGAGATGCAAAATACTGATTCTCCCGACGAGGTAATGGATACTGGAGATTGGCATAGCCGGGCAAAATACTTGTAATTTCAAAATAGTGTAATTCGAAATTACTAATTCAATTACATTTTGTAATTTGTAATGTGTAATTCAATTACATTGGTAGATTCGTAATTAGAAGAATGTAATTTTAATTCGTTAATTCATATTTGTAATTTGTATTTAGTAATTTGTGTTTCTATATACTTGTAATTTCAAAATACTTTTACTTTTTTCAAATTACTTAGCGTTAAAAATTTATCTCTTTACTTAACTGTAAAATTCGTATGTGTTAGAAATTCAAATAAAATAAAAAAAGTAAGCTTTCTTTTCGTGTTTTAATTTCTCAATCTCAATAGAACTTTTATTTTAAATTTTTTATTTTTTTTTTCAATACTGGATAATTTGTAATGGTAATTTTGTAATTTTAAATTACATTATTGTAATTGGAACCAAAAATAGTGTAATTTCAAATTACTAATTTGTATTTTTTAATTAAACAAAAAATGTAATGTAATTTCAGTAATTTAATTTGAGGTACATTTTTGTGTATTTTGTAATTTGTAATTTAAATTACATTCGCATGTATTTTGCCCGGCTATGGAGATTGGACAATCCACAGAAACAAACGTAAATCCACCGATGAGGTAAATTGACAAGAGCGGAAAAGGGAAGAATGCAGAAACTGCAAAACAGATCCATGAGAATAATTCTCAAAGTTAGCAGATATACATCCATCACTCATATGTTGTCAACGTTAAAGTGGTTGAATGTTAACCAGAGGATTATTATGAATGTTCTTGTTATTGTTTATAAGATGAAAAACCAGCTGTGTCCAAGTTATTTATGTGATAAATTGGTTTTAGTAGAGGATGTGCAACAGTATAATCTGAGATATGCTTCAGACATTAGATTGAACTTATATAGATGTGGAAGCGCACAGAATATGCTTATGTACAATGGAATCAAAATTTTTAATGGATTGCAATTAGAAATAAGAAATGAAAGAAACATTAACATTTTTAAAAAAAAAATTATTCATTACATAAAAAATAATTTTAGTTAAATTTTATTAATGTAGATATTATATAGTTTGATGAAATCTAAGTTAAAAAAAAAAAAAAAATTTGTAAATTAAATAATAGTTTAAATAAGCTAAATAAATGAAATAAATAAATAAATAAATAAAAAATTAACAACATCTGGGGTCCAAAGAAACCTCAGTCATAATCAGAATAAATTTGAAATCCTGGATAATAAAATTATTATACAACCTGTAAAAGTAAATGATAATAAAAATATTAAAAATGTAATTGATATTAAAAAAATTAATAAAAGTCCTGTATTGGATAAAAATCCAAAAGTTATGTATAAAACTGGTAAAAATAAAGTAGCTAAGGGGAGTGGAACCTGTGGTGGGACTATCAAACCGAAAATTTCCTTTTGTCCACCGATAATTATGTATAACGCGTCAGTTAAATCCATTTTGGACAACACTGAATTTCGTAAATTGAGTGAGGCCATTAAAGTAGTAAATATTAATAGCAATAAATCTAAGATTTATGTAGCTAATCATGAGCTGCACAAATCTTTGATAGAGAAAATTAGAGAGGCAAATGACATCGAGGCCCATACCTTCACAGACAAAAATAATAAAACGGTAAATTTAATCTTGAGAGGAATTCACAATTCCTTTAATGAAGAGGAAGTACTTCATGAACTTAAGTTACTGGCACCAAATAGTAATTTACTTAAAGTGTCTAAATTTTTCACGGACAGATCTAAAAAACTTGACAAGGATTACAATCTGTTCCTGGTACAATTGAATTCTGGTCAATCTCCTGAGGAACTAATTAGTATTAAATACGTCCTATTCCAAAGAGTACAATGGGAAAAACCCCATAAAAAAAAACGCTATTCAATGTAAGCGATGCCAATCGTTCGGGCGTATCGCGAGTAATTGCGCCCGAAAATATAGATGTGTGAAATGCCCAAATTCTCATGAACCAGGGTGTTGCACAATAGAAAAAAATAGTGCTAGTGTTCCATAGTGTGCCAACTGCGAAAAAGAGGGGCATACAGCGAATTACAGGGGTTGCCCAGTATATAAAGAATATAACGCTAAGCGTAAGGATTTAATTAAAAAGGGAAAAAGTAAAGTTAAGGAAAATATAATATTTTCTCCTCCAGTTCAGAATGATAAATCTTTCGCCGACATATTAAGGGGTAGCCCGCCCTGCAATAGTTCTATTCAAGTACAAAACAAAGGCACTGTTAACAAATTTCGAAACCCTAAGGATGACAACAGTCAAGGCATCTTTGCAAAGTTCAAAGAACTTTCTCATCAACTTTTCAACTCAAATTTTGACTCACTAGTTGGAAAAATCAGTTCTTACCTCAATAATTTTAAATTAATGAATCCTTTAGACCAGAAACTTAACTACTTAAATTTATTAGACCAATTATTATCCTATGGTTAATTCCGATCTCGAATTTATTACCTATAATGTTGGGTTACTTATTAAACACAGTAGGCGTTTATTCTTAGATAAATTTTTAAACTTCCACAAAGCAAATTTTGTCTTCATTCAAGAAACAAAATTACAAGATAGGCATAGAATAGGACTTTCTAACGATGCTTTACAGGGCACAGCTATCATATTAAATAAAAATATTAAATAAAAAAATTAAATACCAAAAAATTAACCCGTCATTGTCTTTTGCTTCCTGCTTTGCTGTAATTGATTTCAGAATTCTTAACACTGTTAAAAAAATCCTAATTGGTTCAGTATACTTCCCTTCAAATTGTAAATTCGAGCACATTAGTAAGGAAATGTCAGCAATAAGTGAGCTAAGTAAACTATATGACTTTACTGTAATTGGTGGAGATCTAAACGCTAGACATATCAGTTGGGGAGATAAAGTTAATAATTTAAATGGTTCGGACTTACATAAAATTACACCAAAAACCCCAACTTTCCCAAGAAGTTCTTCATACTTGGATAGGGTTCCCAGACGTCCTCCTTTTTGGGGAAAGTCCTCCTTTTTGATAGTAAAAAAAGTGTCCTCCTTTTTTTTCATTATTTCGCATTTTGTCCTCCTTTTCCATTATACTCTATTTTTTCCTCCTAAGCTAAGTTAAAACATTTAAAAAAAAAACTACACAAAAATAAACAAAACAATGAGTAATGTCGGATATAATTTTTTGTAAGTTAAATTTCATATTAAGTAACTGACTGAGAAGATACTTTGAAATAATGTGATATTGATCAAGATATTGATAATTCAATTGTGTTCCTCTATATCATGGGTGTCTAAACTATGACCGTTTGAGGGCCACATTGGAAAGAAAAAAAATTTGCTGGGCCACACATACAAAATTTTTTCAACAAATTGAAATAACAATTAACTCGATGTTGTTCTATTAAAATATAAATTAACTTTTTTTATTATTAATTTTTTGATTTCAATTAGATATGTTAGGTACATATATATTTTAAATTTGTAGAAGTTTCGTTTCATTTAGTTTGGATGTCATAAAGATGTAAAAAATTCAAATTAATGAGATGGATGAATTTTCAAATTTTCAAAAGTAAATCGATACTACGTTTGAAAGACGAGGTTGCAGTTCTTAATTTATTTTCAAGATGTTTGTCCTTGATCTTTGTCCTATTTCGTTTTTTGTATGCTTTATTTTTGCAAATAATTGTTCACAAATATAGGTATTGCCAAAATCTGAAGACATTAATAAAGCATGATTGTGAAAATTAGGGTATTTATCGCGGGGAAGGTAATCTTTATAAAACTCCAGTAAAGAAAAATTCCCAAAATTTTCCTTCAGTTGAATGTCACTTTGCATGCGTTTCATTTGAAGATTTGAAGGTAATTTATTTATTTCTAGACAAAATGGGGTAGAAAATATGTCAAAATACTTTTCATTTTTTCGAAAATCTTGAAATCTATTTTCAAACTCTTGTATTAAATCAAAAATGAATGCAGCATATTTTGCATATATTGTGCAACTCATTAAGTTAATATCATTAAGTTGTAATCGCTTGTATTAAGCATTTGAAATAAATAAATAAATAAACTCACAGGTTTATGTGCAACCAAAGCACTGAAATGAGTAAAAATTTGTAAATTTAAATATTTTAATAATTTGCTTTTGGGCCGCATTTTAAAAGCTTTTGTGCCGCATGCGGCCCGTGGGCCGCACTTTAGACAAACATGCTCTATATTATTATTTAAATGAGCCCTGCTTCATTAATATTCGAACGACTTATTTTATAATTTTTCATTCAACATTTTTATATATTTCTTGTTTTTTTCTTCATAAAATTTTTATTTTTCAGTTACATTTATTTTCCAAAAGTATAATTTTTCAAATTTTTTTCTGAAGCATCTCAGAAATTTTCGAAAAATGCCATTTGTCAGCCTGTATTTCTGCGATGCTTAAAAAAAAGTTGAAAAAGGACTTTTCGCAAAAAGTTCCAACAAGATTCTTTTAATTTAAATGAGAATAAAACTCAAGAAAATGTAAAAAACCATTTAAAAGTAAGGCGTACGAGCAAGGCTCGTTTAGCAGTTTTTCATAAAAACCCATAATTTTAAAAAATCATAACTTTTGATAGAAAAAACAGATTTGGACCCTTAGAGATACAACTAAAAGGTATTGAATTAAGCTTTTCAAATAAAATAAAACCATTGATTAAGAATACAAAGATTCTTAGCTTCATACAACATTGTATTCTTAATCAATGATAAAACTGAAAAAATTTGGGTATCCTGACTGCAAAAAATCACATTATTTTCATGTTTTGAGATTTTGAATACGTGTGGGACAGAAATTTTTTTTTTTAAATATTTTTTTAAAGCTTAGAGAATAAACATTATAACATCAAAAATTTAGAGATGTGTTTCGAGATATGATTTTTTAATATGTCCCCTTCAGTTTATTTGCATGGAAATTGAGTTATTTTTATTGGAAATTAATATCGTGTAATAAAATTTGTAACAAATTATTTTTTCAAATAATTTAAAAAAATGTTGTCTCTCCCACACTTTTTCAAAATCTCAAAACATGAATATAATGTTATTTTTTGCAGTCAAATTCAATACCTTTTATTTGCATCTCTAAGCGTCCAAATCGGTTTTTTCAAAAGTTATAATTTTTAATATTATGGGTTTTTATGAAAAATGCTAAAAATTGGATTTTTCAACCCGCCCTTACACTGAAGATTACACTCGAACTAATCTAAAAAAAGGATGGGTCTATTTTTTTCTTACACTTAAAAAACCCTGAAAGTTTTATTTAAATCGGAAGGGGTCGGGTCCAAAATTTTAAAAATTTTGATCGTTTTGGCTTGTACATATATATATATATTTTATATATATTTTTTTTGTTATGATGTCCTCCTTTTACTACGGACAAATCTGGGAACCCTATACTTGGATCATTTTATTGTTAGTAACTCTTTGTTAGTGGCGGAAACAACTAACTACGACATTTGTACCATTTCCTCCTCTTCTGATCATTTTGCGGTCAAATTAAAAATCAAACTTACTAACTTTGAATTTTTACTTAAAGAGCCAGCATTAGTGCAGTCCTTTAAAGACACTAATTGGGAAGCCTTCAATACCGATATAAACAGAGGCCTATTAGATATAGGTATAAACCCGAATAGAAATCTTAGAAATGAGGAAATAGATGAAATCATCAATAAATTCACTGATCTACTCCATGCGAAAACTGTAGCTCATTCTCAAATGGTCCAAAACAAATTTCAAAAATACGGAAATTTACCGGTTGACATTAAAAATCTTTTGAAAATAAAATACAAGTGGCAAAAAAATCTAAAAAAAATTTTCCACAAAAATTATAATAAAACCAACGATGAGTATAAAAACCAGCAGAATCAAATTTATTTACTTCGAAAAATTATTTCTGAAAAAATAAACATACATTTAAATCTTAAATTTCAAGATGAATAAACAAAATCAGGCCCGGTCCTGATGCATTTAGAGAAATAAACCGTATTGTAGGTAGAAACAGTAAAGCTAACACACTTAAAGTAAAAGCTGATAACACTGTTTTGGACAGCAATGATGATAAACTAAAAGCTTTCAAAAACCATTTTGATATAATCTTCAGCGAAAAACACCCCTGTAATCGATCAGAAAATTATAAGACGGTGATTAATACAGTGGATAATTTTTTTGAAACTAAAGCGATTCCTTCGTGTATAACCACATTCTCGCCTAAAAACAACTCACTTGAGCCACTCAACAACACTATATTCACTAACAGCTCTGTAATTTCTGATATAATTAAGTCCCTTAAAAATAAAAAATCTAGCGGTTTTGATAATATTTCTAACTACATCATTAAAAAGCTTTCAGGTGAGAGTATCAATTTTCTCGTGGTGGTGTTTAACAACTGTATCAACAACAGCTATTTTCCATTCAGTTGGAAAATTGCTAAACTGCTGCCTATTCACAAGAAAGGTCAAAATTTTGAAGTTAACAGCTATCGCCCCATCTCACTTTTGTCAAATTTTAGTAAAATTCTCGAAAAAATTATCGCTCATAAAAGGGATTCAGATCTTAAGGAAAGCAACATTGAAGTGATTTCAGACTACCAATTCGGGTTTAAACACTCTCACTCCACCTTACATGCGTTATCTAAGTTCCACCATGATATTGTGATTAACTTGAGGGAAAAAAAATGCACTACTTCAGCTATACTAGGCGTAGAAAAGGCTTTCGACTCTGTGTGGACGAAGGGCCTGCTCTATAAAATAATACAAATCGGGTTTCCAGATCATCTTATTAAAATAATTAAATCTTTCCTCAGCAATAGAACGTTAAATATTTGGATAGAAAATCTCAAATCAGAATCTGTCAATGTAAGAGCAGGGGTGCCACAAGGCTCTGTACTCGGACCAAAACTTTATAACCTCTTTTTATATGATTTTCCACACGAATACGTCAATGAAGATGAATCAGTAGGGAAAACGTTACTATTTGCTGACGACACTAATACTTACGCTAGTTCTTACTCCCCGAAAGATGCGACATTTAAGGTATTCTCCCATCTTCAAACTATTAACGATTATTATATCAAGTGGGGTATAAACTTAAACCCTGGTGGTAAATGGTGGTTAAGGAAAGTAGAGATCTAAAAATAATCTTGGATGAAACGGAAATAGTATGCATAGCCGGGCAAAATACATACATGTAATTTAAATTACAAATTACAAAATACACAAAAATTTACCTCAAATTAAATTACTGAAATTACATTACATTTTTTGTTTAATTAAAAAATACAAATTAGTAATTTGAAATTACACTATTTTTGGTTCCAATTACAATAATGTAATTTAAAATTACAAAATTACAATTACAATTTATCCAGTATTAAAAAAAAAAATAAAAAATTTAAAATAAAAGTTCTATTGAGATTGAGAAATTAAAACACGAAAAGAAAGCTTACTTTTTTTATTTTATTTAAATTTCTAACACATACGAATTTTACAGTTAAGTAAAGAGATAAATTTTTAACGCTAAGTAATTTGAAAGAAGTAAAAGTATTTTGAAATTACAAGTATATAGAAATACAAATTACTAAATACAAATTACAAATATGAATTAACGAATTAAAATTACATTCTTCTAATTACGAATCTACCAATGTAATTGAATTACACATTACAAATTACAAAATATAATTGAATTAGTAATTTCGAATTACACTATTTTGAAATTACAAGTATTTTGCCCGGCTATGATAGTATGTGACGCTAACGTAAAATATCTGGGTGTTAATTTCAACAATCTGATGAAATTTAATAAGCAGGGAAGGTTTGCGTTGAATGAAGCAAATATTGCTTATAAAATTTTATTACCACTTTTAATAAATATACATCTTTTCATTAATACTAAACTACTTATCTACAAGATGCTAATTAAACCTGTCCTCACTTATGCGTTCCCAATCTGGTTCTTTATTTCCCCGCAGGTAGCAAAAGAAATTAAAATTTTTGAAAGAAAAATTTTAAGATTATGTGTTAATAAAAATTTTCAAAGTAGAACTAAAAGATTCTCGAATGAAACCATTTATAAAAAGGCTAAAATAATTCCAGCTATGACCTACTTGATTGACTTCACTCAAAAATTCGTAAATAAACTTGAAACTCATCCTAATGCACTAATACGCAATTTATATGAAAGCGAAAAACGGTTTTCGTTAACAGATAACTATTATCTGCATCCTGTTAACATTGTAAATGATAATACTCTTCTTTTAACCATCGACAATGAACTCTCACCACAGGTTCCCTCCTTTTATAGTAAAGTTAGCCCGAACACTTTAACCCTTTGGCGGACAAGGACGTGATATCACGTTATGGGGTGTTTTTCTCGTGGGACATGACGTGATATCACGTCAATTTTCAAAACCGTAATAAAGCCAAGACGTGATATCACGTTTTCGTTTTCATATAGTTTATATTAGAATTCAATATATTGTGTCCCCTATAAACCTTCATAAACCCTATAAACCTTCATAAAAATTTTGTGTCCGCCAAAGGGTTAAGAGGTTAACTATTTTGTTTTGTTAGTTTTCTAGTTAGTAGTCTTACTTGCGGGTTACACTTGCTGAAAAAATATCATAATCATGATTTTTTTTGAATGTATGTGTGAAATTTTGTGTAAAAAAAAAAATCAAGAAATAATCATGATGAAAAATCATGCTTAAAAAAAAATCAGAGGGTTGATTTTTTTCTGTCAAAAGAAAATTTTTTGGCTGCCAAAGAAAAAAAGTAAACTCTTGAAAGCGCAAACAACAATAATAAAAGCGGTTTGTTATTACGGGATTTGAATTTGAATGAGAATATTGTAAACAATTGTATTTTATTGGTACAGTGACAGAAAAAAATCAAGATTAAAATCAAAGCCAGTATGATTTTTGACTCATAAAAATTTCACACATACATTCAAAAAAAATCATAATCATGATTTTTTTTCAGCAAGTACAACCCGCACGTAATATTGTTATTTTAGTTTTAATTTAAGGCCGGTATTCAACTGAAGATAAAGTACAAGATAAATTTTATCTTGAAAAGGAACATTATTGAGTGAGATAAAAATTGACACTAAATATATTTTGATAAAAACTACCTAAACAATTTTATTTTTAATTTACTTACCTCCCAACTTTCATCCATTTTATTTAATTAATTTTACCAATATTATTTTATTTTATTAAATTAAACAATTATTTAAATTTTAATATTTTTTATCAATTTCAGTTTAAAAATTATTTTAGTTTTCTTATTTTTGTTTGTTTTCTTCAAACAACAAACGTCAAATTCTCTTTACACGACCTAATGTCAAAATTTATCTTGAAAAGAATGTTCAAAACATTAAGGCCGGTATTCAACTGGAGATAAAATCAACTTTTTCATATAAAATTTTATCTGAGATAAATTTTAGTTGAGTGAATTTAATTTATCGGTACCCAACTGAAGATAAATGGAAATTTATCTGAGTAAAAATTGTATGAAAATTTTTTCACTCAAATAAATTTTATTTCAAAAATTTATCTTGCAAAGAATGTTTTGAACATTCTTTTCAAGATAAATTTTGACATTAGGTCGTGTAAAAAGAATTTGACGTTTGTTGTTTGAAGAAAACAAACAAAAATCAGAAAACTAAAATGATTTTTAAACTGAAATTGGTAAAAAATATTAAAATTAAAATAATAGTTTAATTTAATAAAATAAAATAAAATTGGTAAAATTAATTAAATAAAATGGATGAAAGTTGGGAGGTAAGAAAATTAAAAATAAAATTGTTTAGGTACTACATAAGTCAGAAAGTCATGTGTCAATTTTTATCTCACTCAATAATGTTCCTTTTCAAGATAAAATTTATCTTGTACTTTATCTTCAGTTGAATACCAGCCTTTATTTGCAAGATAAATTTTTGAAATAAAATTTATTTGAGTGAAAAAATTTTCATACAATTTTTACTCAGATAAATTTCCATTTATATTCAGTTGGGTACCGATAAATTAAATTCACTCAACTAAAATTTATCTCAGATAAAATTTTATATGAAAAAGTTGATTTTATCTCCAGTTGAATACCGGCCTTTAGTTCCTAAAAGCAATGTATCATAGCTATACAAGCAAATTTAATAGTAGTGCTTCTCCATAACACTTTTTGAAATAAAAATATCTGAATATAAATATTCCAAATGTATTTTGTTAGTGTAATTAAAAGTCAAAAATATTTTCAGTTGAATTTTTTAATACATGTCTCTAGGCATGTATTTAAAATATTCTGTAGAAAAAAATACAACTAGTGTCAAATCAAAAAGTTGTTTTGATTTCAATTTTAAATTTCTAATAAAATTCTTTTTTTAATAATAAAATTATTCTCCGTAAAATTTGTACTTTTTTGCCACTACCGAAATATTTTTGTACTAGAATATTTTTATTCAAGAAAAAAAAATTTCACGGAGAAGCACTAGTGTCTTTGAGCATACACTTTAAACGTTATAACCATAAACAAAATATATCTAGACTTGCATTGAAAGAAAAAAAATTCAGCACAAAATTGAAAACATATGAGTGGGCTTTTTTGAACGTAAATTTTTTTTTGTGGTAAACTTTTGTATAGGTTTAAATATAAATATTTATATTCACAAAATACATAAAATACAAAAATGAAAATCTACCAGACAAGACAAGACTAAAAATTATTTCGCGGCAGAAATTCAATAAATTTTCTGGTTTGTCAATAATTTAATTTATTTTTATTTAAATTTTTTTGTCACAAGTATAATTTGTGTGTATATATGAAATTACTTTGGTTTTTTTTTTTTGTTTAATGTAACATAAATACCTAATTTGGTTTTAGAATTTTCTTAGTAATTTTTTTTTATTTATATTATCCTCGTAATTTTAGTTTACTATGTACATACTTTCTGAAATTTTCTTATATTTTTTCCTTTCTTGCAAATAAATTTATTTTTAATATAATTTAAATAAAAATTAATAATGATAAGATATCAGGATCAGGGTTGCCACTTTACTGTAATTACAGCAGATCTACTGCATTTCATCTGCTTTTACTACGTCACTGTAAAGAGACGAAATCTACTGCAAAAGTCCATTTTAAAATTTTTAGTACTTTTTTTGCAGCAAATTTTATACAGCGGCAATAAAATGTCAAAATTTTAATATTATCAGCTGGTTAATCACAAAAAAATATTTTTATGCTTCTGTGATATCTGTCTATGTAATGGTAGTTTTTTATTGTTAAGAACAATACAATTTTTAAAGTTTTTCTTATCAAGCAATACCAACATAAATTAAAAGCCCCCTATTAAAAAAAAACAATATATAGACAGCATCTCGTAGGCATAAAAATCATAACAAATGTATGAAACCCTATGAGATTTCCTATACAAAAACTAAAGATTAATCTGTAAAATGCGATTAAAAGCTAAAAAAATATAATTTAATTATTAAATGTGATTTATTACAGGATTAATATTAATTTTTAAGAAAAAAAACCGTATTTGTTTAAATGAAAGTTTCCATAAATCGAGCAAATTTAATCCATAAATTTTTTTTCATCCTGGTAAAGTAAATTGAATTTTTTTTTGTTATAATTTCTAAGCTCTAGGTACCTATTATACTTTACTTATCTTTAATTTTAAATGAATTTAAAAAAATTCAAATATGTTTTAAAATTTAATTAAAATTTATATAAACTAAAAAAACTATCTAGCTATCGTACCTAGCTCTTATTAGATGTTTTGGACAAAGTTCAGCTAACGTGTACAATCCCGATTTGGCTTAAATTTGTTGAGGCAGTAGAGGTGGTACCCAAACCCTCAAATCCAAGACCTTTTTCACCGACAAGCTCTTATTTCAGAGATATGACCCCCCAAAGAGTTCATATATCAGGTACGTGTATTCTTATCAGATCAGGTAGGTACATTAAAAATACCTAATAAGAAAGAGCGTCGCGAAACAAACAAAAAATTAAGGGGATTGGAGGAGGCGGCTGCCGTCTTCCATTCCAAAAGACAACTTTTTATTTAAAAAAACTCATATTACGGAAAAAAAACGCATTTGGTTACTACAAAGCAAGTAGGTATTCCTAATTAACATATGAAAACTATGGGACTGCATATCCCTGAAACGAGAGCTTACCGGTAGAAACCTTCTGGAATGTAAGGGTCCCTACTCTCTCACCAAATTTCGGACAAACCGAACTTGTGCACTTACGTGGCTGTTTTTCTACATGGGGACCCACCTACTTATGTAGGTATGTTCCTACCTTCTACCTGTACAAAAGTTTTTTTTTATTATTTTGTATTTGAAATTAAACTTTTATATTTTGTAGGTATTTGAAATCATATTTTTTTATTTATTTATTGAAAATAACTTTAAATCTTAATTCACTTTTTGAATATATTTTCATTAAAAATTTGGATTGAAAATTATTTTTATTAAAAAAAAAATTCTTTAAAATCCACTTAAAATAAATGTTTTGATTTTATCACAATAATTTTTTTTTTTATAATTTTTTTATTTCAAAATTTCAATCAGTTTCAAAAATTATTTTTAATTTATTTATGAAAATAGGTAAATTAAAATTAAATATTTTCATTCCATTTTTGTAAAAAAAAAACAACAAGTAAAAATCCACCTGTCCTGTACTGCTGTACTGTAGTTAAGAAAAAATTGTCCTAGGAAGGATTTTTATTTTATTTCGGATAGGTATTAAAAATTAATTTTTTTTACGAAACCAACGTCGCGAACAAAAATTTTAAAACTAGTGGGAATTTTTTATTTATTATCCCTACGAAAAGTTTTGTTTACATTTCAACTACACGGCTGATTAACTTAGTGTTGGTGATGTATCAAGTCAAGTACAGTACAAGCATTACCAACACTAAGATAATCAGCCGTGTAGTTGAAAAGTAAACAAAACTTTTCGTAGGGATAATAAATAAAAAATTCCCACTAGTTTTAAAATTTTTGTTCGCTATGTTGGTCGGTAGTGATTTTTGTTGCCTTTTTTTGTTATGTTTTAAACATTAAAAATAAATTTAAATTCAATAATAATGTGGTAATATCTCTGAAATGGCAGCTTCTCGGTGAAAAATGTCTTGGATTTGAGGGTTTGGTTACTACCTTTACTCCCCCAACAAGTTATAGAAAAATCGGGATTGCACATACGTTAACTGAACTTTATCCAAAACATCTAATAAGAGCTGGGCACGAGATACGTTTTTAGTTTATACAAATTGTAATTAAATTAATTTGAACTTTTTTAAAATTTATTTAAAATTAAAAATAAACTAGGTATAATAGGTACCTACCTAGGCGTAGACCCTAGAAATTATGACAAAAAAAAGTTTTACTTACTTTACCCGCAAAAAAAAATTATGAATTAAATTTTCTCGATTTATGGAAATTTTCATTTAAACATATACGATTTTTTTTCTTAAAAATTAATATTAATAATATAATTAATTGCATTCAATAATTAAAGTATATTTTTTTTGTTTTTAATCCCATTTTACAGATTAATCTTTAGGTTTTGTATAGGAAATCTCATAGGGTTTCATACATTTGTTATGATTTTTATGCCTACGAGATGCTGTCAATGTATTGTTTTTTTTTTTAATAGGGGGCTTTTAATTTATGTTGGTATTGGTACAAGTTATCATTGTTTTACAGTACAAGTTATCACTGTTTTAATTATTAAAGAATTGAAAATATATGGTGCAGATAGATATGAACCGCCCGATGGAAATTTGTCGATGGAAAATATAAAAAAATATGAATATAATAATATAATACAAAATTACTATATGAATATTTTAAAATTTATATAATACAAAATATTCTTTTTAATAATCTAAAACTTTGTTTGCAATCAAAAGTGTCAAGTATTTCTTGAAAAATATTAGTTTAATTTACTGAATATTGGGAACGTTATTTTCAATTTTTATACAATGTCTGGCAAGGTTGATAATAAATTTTGCCAATTTGTTTTGTTTTTCCTTTGTTCTGTTGTTTGTATTTCATTCTTCTATTCGTCTATTCTGTTCTGTATCTGCTAAATGCTTTTCCTTTTCCTGTTCCGTTTTATTTTAAAAATTGATGATTGATTGATTTTGTTTTTGAAAATTTATTATTTATTATTATTAATTAGATTTCTTCGTCATTTGGATTTGGTTGATCGTCAAATAATAATAATTAAAAATATAATAATAAGAAATAAAAAATATTTTTTTTCTAATTCTGAAAAAAATAAAAATTAATAAGATGGAGTTGTCTATTGATATGTAAGTTTTGTAAAATTTTTTAATTCATTTTATTATTTTTGTTTTAATAATTTTTTATTTTATTTTTTTGTAACCAAATGATCTCAAATAAAGTGTTTTTGATTAAAAAAAATTTTTTTTAGAAATCTTTTAAATCTAGGGAATTCTAGGGAATTTTTTTACAGATCTAGGGAATCTTTCCAAAGACAAGTTGGCATCACTGATGTAAATGTAAACAAAAAAAAAAGAAGTCTCAAATAAAAATTTACTTACTTACTTTATTTAAAAAAAAATCATTGAAAAAATATTTTAATTAGGAAAAAAAAATTAATTTAGAAATCTAAAATTTTTAAAAAAAGGAAAAAAAAAATGGAATCAGAATTTTTTTATTTTTATAAAGATTTAAATTCTCAAGAAAAATGTTTAATTGAATCAATTTCCATTCCTTTTGAAAATAATTTTTTAGACGATTTAATTAATAAATTACAAAATTCTCTGCCACCCATAATTAAATATTTTGATTTAGGTTTCAATTTTATTTTATTTTTTTTTGGGCGATACTACCGTTTCCTTGAACCACCCAGAATGGGCTGAAACTGATTTACAACAGCAAATAGAATAAGATGCCCTGGCGCCGCAAATCCCACTGACCAACCACCAGACCGCCGCCCTCCACCCCCATTTTTGTTTTTGGACACCCCCTAATACTCTCTACAAAAAAATGGGGCAAATCGAGCAAAAAAAAAAAGGCGTAAGTGCCAGACCGCCCGCCCGCCGCCCCCTCTTGTTTTGGGGCACCCCCTACACTCTCTACAAAAAAATGGAGCAAATCGAACAAAAAAAAAATTGCCCATACAAAATGTATGAAAACTTTGAGGGGCCATATCTCCGAAACGGGGCCCGAGCCCCAAGAACTGATTTCAGTTTTGGAAGTTTGGGCATCGCCTCTACTCCCTCTCCAAGTTTCAGCCGTTTCTAAGAGGTTCACATAAACTGCACTTTAGCCAAAAAAAATTGCCCATACAAAATGTATGAAAACTTTGGGGGGCCCTTTGTCCCGAGAACTAATTTCAGTTTTGGGAGTTTGGGCACCGCCCTCTGGACGCAGAAAATTAAATAATATCTACATATCTACCTAAAAAAATTAATTTTTTCTTCCTTTTTTTTATTTTTAGATTTAAAACCCTCTTTAATAAATTTCATTCAGAAAAAAAATCAAGAATATCATGACAATCGTGATGAATTACTCATCAAAAGTGTTCGAGATTCCAATAACGATATTGATAGCCTGTTAAAAGAAAAAGAGAAATTGTATAAAGAAGAATTGTTACAATTTGCTGATAAGGTAAAGTGCTGTCTCCACTTCAGTGTGAAACGTGTTTTACACAGGAAAGTTGTTTCGTTCTTCGTTTAAAGTAGTTTTGTCCATATAAAAATTTGAAGTTGTTTGTAATAAGTTTTGTCCAAAACTACTAAAATTTAGGGGTGCCATCCATACAAATTCACAATTTTTTAAGAAATTTTCACTCAATATGGCCCACTTTTTGTTGGATGAATCAAAAATTGGAAATAAAATACAAAAAATCAATCGGTTGTCAAAAATATGTAAATAAAAATATTTAAAAGCAAAATATAATTAAAATATTTGAAAGCAAAATATAATATTAAAAGTTTACAAATAATTTTTTTTTTTCGTCATGTCAAAGAAAACATAGAATTTGTAGTGTATACGCTTGTAGTTTTAAACAAGTTTAACACTACTTTGAACCTGGAGTGGAGACAAGATTTAAGTAAGAATAAGTAATAGGATCTGTTTGAATTTGTTTAATTTTTCTAGGGTTTAGATTTTGACATTTGAACTAAGAAAAATAATACTTTTGATGGAATTGAACAGATTTATTGTTATTATATTAATTTTTCTTCACATTGACACTTTTTTTAATTTAATTATATTATCTAATTACTTTTTAATTTTATATAATTAATTAAATATTTTCTAATATGCACTGTACTTTTTTGATGATGATAATGGTTGATATTGGTAGACCTTTTGTTAGGGCTTTAGTATTATTATTAAAGTATATTATATGCAGGAATTAAATAGCGAAAAAATTTATAAAACGTTTTAAAGCACATACAACATATAATAACAGAAAATAATAAGTATTATTATTTTACCTTTAGATTGGGCCTACTGATGAAGAAATTTTCGCACAATCTTTTCATCGCCTAGTTCATTCTTCACCATCATTACCAGAAATTTTGGAAAAAGAAAAAGGTTATGCTAAAACTATATCAGGAATGGTGGAAAAAATGGATACAGAAGTAAATAATTTGAATGTTAAACAACAAGAGGAAATGGATTCAAAAATAGACCAGTTAGATATTTCAACAACATCAGAAGATATAAATCATTTGTTAGCACAACAGTATAATACACAAAATTATGTCGAAAAAAAATTTGAATCAGAATTGGAAGCCAAGAGAGGACATCAAAAATATGATTATCGTGAATGGATAACAACTCAAGTTAGTCAAACTTTTGATTCTTCTCCTTTGGCAACTCCATTGGGCAATCGTTCATCAATGTTCATTTCACAAACACCCTCAATGGAAGAAAGCTTTACAATTCATTTAGGTTCTCAATTGAAGCATATGCATAACATTAGAATATTAAGCGCTAATATTACAGAACTATGTAGTCCATTGCACTCTGATGAAAGTTTAAATGGTTTAAACATGGCACTTGGCTTATATTCTAGCTCATTATGCGGAGTTGTTGTTTTAACAAATCAAGTAATGATCAATAAGCAAATTTTTAAAAATGCCAGCATGTCGACGGAATTTCATTTTGATCAAATTGAAGTTCAATTGGATAAAATTCATAGTGATGTCAAGGACATCAATGATAATAAACAAAATGCTGAGAGTCCAACAAAGACAACTCCAAAACTAAAAACTGGGGACTTTTTTATAACAAAACATTCGAATTTATCACAATCCCATGTAATATTTCATTTAGTTAGTGACGAAACATTTAATGTTCCAAGCGAAATTACTTCCAGACATCCAGTCGTATTAGGATTAAGAAACATTTTAAAGATTGCTAGTCGGCATGATATTACAACTTTAACCATTCCAGCCTTACTTCGGCATGAAATGTCAGAAGATATGACTGTTCAATGGTGTATCAGAAGAGCAGAATTGATATTTAAATGTGCAAAAGGATTTATGATTGAATCATCTACTTGGGGTGGTGCAGAATTAAGCACGCTTCAGCTTTTGTTGCCACATAATATATCTGAAGAACTATTTTCAGCTTTATCTGCAATGGTTCCAAACATTTTTCGAGTAGCAAATCCAAAAATATTATAAAATATTCAATCTAAGTTTGAACAAGCAGATCCAAGTATTTAACAGCTATTCATGTTTCATCAATTCTGAACATTTGAACACTAAATCTTTAAGATTTTTTCTTTTGGCAAAATAAAATCAAAAGAAAAGGTTTTTATTACAGAATTGATATTGAGAAATAAAAAAATAAAATAATTCAAGAAAAAACGTTTGAATTTAATTTATCTAACACATTCCCAGTACATATACATATATTTTATTCTAAAAAACTATATTAGCCTGCTAAAGGATTAGCGTGAATTGTTACGCTATTAATTTTTTTTTCTGCAAGAGGTCGAAATGTTTTTGGATGAACTGTTAGTTTTTCCAATTCATCTAAAACTTCAAAGCCGTCAATAACTCTAAAATAATAAAAAAAATATTAAGACAAAATTATGAAGGCAAAATTATTTTCTAACATACTTTGCAAAAACAGTATATTTTAAATCTAAATTTGGTTGAGCAGCATATGTAAAGAAAAACTGACTTCCATTACTGTCTGGTCCAGAATTTGCCATGGATACGTAACCTGAAATCGAATAAGGTTTCGTATTTATTTTTACATTTTATTTGCGACCCTTAATGAAATAAATTAATTTTCTTTTAGGTACTTAACTTACCTCGATCTGAATGTTTGAGGCTTTCTTTCAATTCATCTGGAAATTTTTTACCCCATATTGATTGACCACCTTTCCCAGTATTAGTAGGATCCCCTGTTTGTACAATAAAGCTTTTAATGTTTCGAATAAAAATACATCCATTATAATAATCAGAAGCACATAGCGCCAAGAAATTTTCACAGGCCTTAAATAAAAAATCGAAATTAAAAATATAAAAAAATATAAAAAAAAACTATTACCTTCGGGCAATCTTCACAAAATAATTCTAATTTTATGTCTCCACAATCAGTGTGCAATGTGACGCTCTAAAAAAAAATATTAAATTTGTTATAAAATTTTCAAAAACGTAGGTGCCTATTTGCCCAGCTGGCAGCTACTAATGAATGCTCCCACAAATAAAAAAAAATATTATTATAGATATACCTCCTGAGACCTAAACACTGTTTTAAAATTTTCCTTTTTGTATTAAGATATTGAGACTACATATTTTTGATCACGAAAAGAACGATAGATCGGCAGTTAGTGGATACTGAGTTATCTTCTTAATATTAAAGTTTGATGATAGACTAGACTGGAGCCTCTACATTCAGACTTACCATTTTCATCAATTGATCTTGGGATGATTTCTTGTTATGTTATTGGAGGAGCCGTTGTAATTATTATAAATAAACTAAACTAGAAAAAATTATAATAACACAATTTCAGAAAATTTCATCCCGAGAGCCAGAACTTTGCAGTTTTCACTATTAAATAAACAAATAAATCAAACTTTGCTTGATTGCTTGATTGAAAGTATGACAGTTTCTCAGCGATGAGCTGAAAAATAACGAGTTTATATTTAGCTGATTAAAATTTCTACTTCGTTCGTCCTAACGTGCCTCTGGTGCACTCTGGTGTTCAACGCAAAAGACTAATCGCTGTCGTTGTCGCTGTCGCCCCAATTGTGTTTAGTACTTGAAGTGAACACAATTACAGCGACAACGACAAAAACAAACAAAAAAAATTGCAATTTTTAATTTTTTTTTTGATATTTTTTATTATAGTTTATTTTAAAATTTTTCTGAATATTATTTAAACGGGAAATTAAATTAAATTTTAAAATAATTTAATCGTAATACCCAATAGTTTTTTAATTTTTTTTATTGTTAACATATTTTTGTCCTATGTGGCTGTTACGTTCATGATAGTTCAACGAATTCCTTGTTGAATATGAATTGGGACAAAACATACATTGAAATGGTGTTTCTCCTGTGTGTCGTCTTTCATGCTCTTTAAGATTTGCTATTCCAAGGCAACCTTGTCCACAATAACTGCATTGATAAGGGCGACTTTCTAAAAAGAACAAATACCTATTGAGTTTTTTTTATGAAAATGTTATTTAGCTACCTGTGTGAATTCGAAGATGTTTTGTCAAAAAAATTTCTTGATTAAATGTTTTTCCACAGTACGTGCATTTATGTTTTCGTTTGTGTCTCATCTCATGAACTTGTAAATTACATTTCAATGAATATGCTTTTGAACACAATCCACATTTGAAAGGTTTTTCTTCATTATGTTTATTGTTAATATGAATACATAATAATTCCTTCTCGTTGAATGTTTCATTACAATATTTGCAATTAAAAATTCTTTGTCCTGGATGTATATGTTGCATATGATAATTGTATGACGTATTGTGGGCATAAGATTTATTAGGACAGAATAAACACTTGTACGGCTTTTCTCCTGTATGCCTGCGCTCGTGCTGTTTTAATGTACCGCTCTCCTTAAAACCTCTGCCACAGTAAGCACAATGATATGGAGTTTCACCTAAAATATAAACGAAGCCAATTCACAATTAATTTAGTAATTACCTAAGAATTTATTTACCAGTATGAATTCGAATATGTTTGGCTAGATTTGCTTTTTGTCGAAAACTAATGGAACAGTAAGAACATGTATAAGGTAACTCTCCTTTTTTAAATCTTTTTCTTTTTTCGGGAGAGATATTCTGTGTATAATTCTTGTTGTTTTGAAAATCATTGTCACAGTAATTTTTATTTTTTATTATATTCTCGATATCGTTATTAAAAACATTTACAATTGTATTTTCTACACTTTCTATATTGAAGTTTGCAATAGAATTTTCACATGTACTCATAATATCCGTACCTGACATTTCAGGAACTTTGTGACCATCAAACTCATTTAAATAATTATCTTTGGTGTTTAAGGAATATTCTTTATTTTCAGTACATTTATCATTAGAACTTCTTTTGGTTTGTACTTGAAGACAATTTAATTCTGAATTGGCATTGTCTGTAGTCAATTTTTGATCGTCTAACTCTTCCCAGTTGTAATAAGATTTTTGTAATTCATCAGCATTGCATTCGTTTTTTAAATTTGTGTGAGCTAAATTATGTTTTTGTAAATTTTCTTTTCTACGAAATATTTTTTCGCAAACTTCACATTTGTATGGTTTAAAATTTATAATACATTCATTTTCTTCATTAATTCCTATGCTATTTGTAGCATCAGTTACTGGGAATACACCATTCAAATGTAAAGATTTTTCATGCTTCTGCATAGCAGCTTTCTGGCGAAACCTTTTAAAACATAACTGACATTGAAATGGCCTTTCATCTGTGTGAATTCTTTCATGTATGTCTAATTGACTTTTACTTCCAAATTTCTTGTAACATTCTGTACAGTTAAACGATCGCCAGCTGTTACCAGAAATGTGCTTTCGTTCGTGTTTTATTAAAGTTTTTTGTTTTTTGAAATTTTCTTGACAAATTTTACATTTAAATTTTAATGCTTTATCATCTTGACATGGAGATTTATGATGAAGATTCAGCTCATGGAATTGTTTAAAGCATTTCCCACAATAAGAACACAACCAAGTTTTAACACCTTTATGATTTGATTCATGTCTTAAAAGAGCCTTATTCTACAAAAAAAAAAATTTTTTGAAGTATTTTTTATCAAACTAATAATAAATATTGTTTTACCTCGAAAAATGGTCTGTTGCAAAAGCTACATTGATATGATGCTTTTCCAAGCTTATCTGCGTGATGAAATTGGCAATGTTTTTTTAAATTACCTTTTAAAGAAAACGCTTGATCACAGAATGTACATTTGTAAGGTTTCTCCCCGGTATGAACAAATTTGTGCCTAGAAAGAGCACTTCGTTGTGAAAATTTTTTATTACATTTCGAACAATTGAATGGCTTGTGTCCGGTATGTGTACGATCGTGATCATCTAAATTGCATTTTTGACTAAAGGAAGCATCGCAAAAACTACACTTATAAGGTTTTCCACCAGTATGAATACGTTTATGTTTAATTAGATTTTTTTCTAAACCAAATTTCTCCGCACAAAAATCACATTCAAAATTCTTTTTGTTCAAATGTTTCTCCAAATGTGTATCTAGGCTAGATTTTGATGTAAATGACTTTTCACAAAAATTACATTTATGTGGTTTTTGTCCACTGTGAATGGTTTTATGAATCCGCAAATTAGATTGCGTTGTAAACTCCTTATTACATGTATTACATTGAAAATATTTTTCATTTTTGCCCGACATCCCTTATATTTGTATTTTAACGTTTAGTGTTTACCGTGTTTACTAAATAAGACTAAAAATATAGGTGAATTGAAGTTTAATCATTATTTCAAAGAAAAATAAAAAATTATGCTTTTCATTAATTTTCCACTTTTTTAATATTTAAATCCCGATATGGAACTAATACAAATATCTTCTTTCTTCTAACTACAAATAGTGAAGTTTTTTGTTTTTAATTTTTCGTTTTTTTTACTTATAATTTTGTTTGTACATGGTACATACTACATATGTTATAAATTGTAAATATTATTATCATAGTGACGTTACCAAATAAAATAAATAAATGTTTTTTCTTTCATCTTTCTGCTCTACATTTTACTTTATAAGCAATGCATTTTAAAATGGTTATTGAAATTAAATTATTTTCACAATGATAATTCAATCCTAAATTTAAAGCAAAATTTATTATTTTCGAAATTATTATAAGTATGTATACTAACTTGTTGAGATTACACAGGAGTGCCGAACTTACATTAAATCAAACACGTTTGTATGTGTGTGTGAAATATGCTGTATATACCATGTGTATGCCTAATAAATCATAAATTTCAAATTTTGCTATATAATCCCTTTCTCGGTGTTCTGGAACATCGGATGCGGGCTTTTCGACATCCATTCTTTTAAATTAAATAACCGTTTCCGGTCAAACGCTACAAAATTTTATTCGAATATAACTGAATTTCAGAACCGGTTTGTAAGGTAGCCTCTCCTTTTTAATTTTTATTTATTTTTATTTATTTATTTTATTTAGTATAATTAAGTATTATAATATTTCTTTTAAATACTTAATCAATTGAAATTTGCTTTAATAAATAGAACAATTTTTTTAAATATATTGATGTTATTTTCTTTCTTTAAATTATCTGTCAATTCATTGAAGATTTTTAAACCATACATCAGCATATTTTTTGTTTTTTTCATTTCTAAAAGTAAATCTAATCTAAACGAAAAAATGGATACAATCTTGGATACAATCTTTTTTTTTTAATTTTAGAAGAAATATAATGTAATTATGATTTTCAGAAGGAATTAAAACTGAAACCTTGTTGCATCTTTCAACAAGTGTTGAAGAGGGAAGATCGATATAATCGACCGTTGTATTCCGATTCTACATTGCTGTGCATTATAACCTTAATGTCGTTACACTGGTATTTGAAAAGGAATCTGCGGTCTCCTCTGCTGATGCGCGCATTCCCACTTACAGATCTCACTCCTTTATTTCCTGTCATTCCTTTATTATTTTTAACCTTTTGGAATGGCAAGGCTAGGTTAAGGTTTGCGGAGCATTAGGCTTTCAGTCTCAATGCTTGCTGGTGTTACTTTTAAAGATAAAGATGGCATTATATAATTTTATGGCAACTGATTAAATCATATGGCATCATTTTAGTTTAAATTTTAAGATTAGGAACCATTTGTCATGAAATTCCTATTCACTGATCAATATGCAATTTTTTTTTGTGTTACTAGGAACGGTTTTCATTTTTTGATTATTTTTTAATAGTGAAGTATTTTAGAATATTATACTATTATCAAATATTTTCATGTAAACTACATTAAATGTATGTATAGGTAGGTATAATACAAAAAAAAAACATATTTATAAATATAATATAAAATTTATTTTTTTTTCAATTTTTCATTATGTGCTCACATTTTTTGGTTTATTTGTACGAGTTCACATTTCAAAATAGAAATAAAATAATCTTGATCATTTTTATCTTCCTATTACAAGCTCGCTAAAAAAAATTGTTCTATATGGCAAGTAATCAAGTTCAATTGGTCCCGGCTTGATGAAGATGACAGTTTGGATCCATTCGATTTCTTGTAGGGGGAAATGGAAAATAGAAGGTAAAAGTGTAGTAAATGAAATAAAAAATGAATTAAAACTTTGCTTTGATTCGAATTTATTTTGATTTATCTTTTATTTTTGTAATTTGAATGTGCAAACTTATCGGTATCTTTTTTAATTTTTAATTTGTATATGCTTATTTTAATTTATATAATTTGAATTGCATGGTTACTAAACTTCAAGCCTTAATTATAATTATATATTTTTATGTAATATAACAATAATATAATGTAATAATAATATAATATTACTGATAATGTGTTTTTGTAATATTTTCATAATAATTTATATAAGCCTTCAGAAGCTTTTTTTTATGGTAATGTTATAGAATTATAGATGATATAAATACAGAAAATAAAAGAACTCAACATTTTTACTAATGTGTAACAAAAAGAAAATTCGATGAATAAATTCCACTAATGTTATCTGATTTTAGTTTTATTAACATCACGATCATTTTTCAAAAAAAATTAAAAGCTTCAAAATTCAAACTTTTACAAAAATTCAAATCTTCAAATGTATCAAACTGTAAATGTTGAAAGGGAGAGATGGACTTTACTGTACTAATATCGTTTCACGTACAACCATGTTCTAATAATGTTTACGTTTAGAGGGAACTTTTTTTTAATATTTTTTTGTCCTAAAATATTTTTTTGCCCTTTTCCATAAGGGTAAGAAGGTAAAAGGAATAAGTGAGCAAAAAATAATTATATTTTTGGTTTCAAAAATGTAATGTAATTCGTGCTTTTATACTATCTTTGAAAATATTTACTGAAAGGGTGAAACACCCAAACTTCATAATGGCTATTTCACTGAAACAACAACAAAAAGTTCGACTATTCAGTTTTTTATTGAAACCAATTAAAACAAATCTACTTGACTATTCAAAGTTTTGGTCTTTTTTAACACATTTTTCCAAATGTAATTTCAAACTTTGTTTTTTTTTGAACATTTTATTACAAAATGAACATTGAAGAAGTTTTATTCCTTGCTTATGTACTGATAGCAGATGGGTATTCAAGTTAGATTTAATTTTAAAAACTTCTTCACACTGATCGCATTTAAATGATTTTTCCATGTGATCAATATTTCCATTTTTCAGTCCGTGGATTGATTTCAAATGTAAGGAACAATTATAACTGCTTGTAAAAGATTTTGGGCAGTACTTACATTTGTATGGTTTTTTATCATAATGTTTTTCAACCATATGCGATTTCCGTGAATTTTTATCAAAAAATTTCTCCTGACAATATCTACAAACAAAAGTTTTCTCTCCCGGATGAATGTTGCGTTCATGGTAATATAAAGAATTTCTAGTTGAGTATGAATTTGGACAAAAACTACATTGAAATGGAGTTTCCTTTGTGTGTCGACGTTCGTGTTCTTCAAGATTCGTTTTATCAATATAACTTTGACCGCAATAACTACATTGGAATTGCCTTTGCTCTGAAATAAAAATTCCATGTTCATTAGAAAGCAAATTAAAAAAAAAATTATTAATTGATTAATAAAACACGTTATTAAGATCCTTACCTGTATGCATTCGATTATGTTTATCTAAATATTTTTGAGAATTAAACGTTTTTTCACAAAAGGTGCATTTAAATGGCCTCTTATGCACTGCTTCATGTGCTGTTAAATTATATTTCAGTCCATATGCTTTCGAACACAATTGACATTTATAGGGTTTTTCTTCATTATGTTTCTTTTCCATATGACTCTTCAACTCATTTTTCTCATTAAACATACCATTGCATACTTTGCAATAAAATGCTCTTTGTCCTGGATGAACGTGCTCAGCATGATAAATGTAAGATCTATGGTGTGCGAACGCTTTTGGACATACTAAACATTTATAAGGCTTCTCACCCGTATGTATTCGTTCATGTTGCTTAAGATCACTACTTTCTTTAAATCCTCTTTCACAATAAGCGCAACGAAATGGAGTTTCACCTAAAAATATGAATTAATAAAATTTTATCAAGATGATGATAAATTTCTAATTTTAACAAATTATATTCCAAAAAATTGTTTGGCCCACTTTGCCAAAAATTAAATTTATATAATCGAAAACTAAATTTACCTGTATGAGTTCGAATGTGTTTCGCAAGATTTGTTTTTTGTCTGAAACTTATCGTACAATATGTGCATTTATATGGTTTTTCGCCTTTTAAAAATTTTATTTTTCTTTTTATTGGTGATTTTTTTTTTATAACATCTTTCAATTCTTCATTGATTTTATCAACTTTATTCGAAATAGACGAGTTAATATCCTTTTCAACTACTGAACTCAAATTATCATTAGATTCAGTTGAATGGAACTGCAAATTAATACTAATGTTATCACACCTATCGGTATTGCTCTCTTCTGAATTATCTTCACTTTCGATTTTTTCTAATTTAACATTTTCATTATGTGTGTAATACACTCCAATTATTTTATTTTTGTAATATAGGCTGGAATCCATTTTACTGAATTCATTGGAGATTCGGGACATATTCTTCTGTAAAGACTCAGATTTCATTTCATTTTCTAGTTCAGAGGTTTTCGAATCTATTTCAATTACATTTTCCTTTTGAAGATATATTTCCTCTTTAATTGACAAGTTACTAGATTCTGATTCAATTGAGGAGACATGTAAATTATTTTCTTTTTCAATTTCTAAATTAAAATCTGTTTCCGTTTTATGTATTGAATCATCGTTTTTGTATGATGGATTCGAATGTGCGGATTTATTATGTTTCTCTAAGCTTGAAATTTTGATAAATTTTTTTTGACATAACGAACATCTAAAAGGTTTAGATTCATTATATTTTCTTTTTTCATCGAACTGTTGCTTTATGGCATTATTGTTTATTCCAGGATGTTTGTTAATAAAGTGCTTATGCATAACCGCTTTTTGCCTAAATTTTTTATTACACACATTACACGAAAATGGCTTATCTCCAGTATGTATTCTTTCATGAATAACCAACTGGCTTTCATGATTAAATTTCTTAGCACAATAAGTGCAATCGTATGGTTTTTCTCCAAAATGTTCGACACTCAAATGTTTCATTAGAGTATTCCTTTTTTTAAATATTTTTTCACATATTTTACATTTGTGGGTTGTATTTCCACATGGTGCCTTTTCGTGAGCTTTCAACTCATGTAGATTTTTGAAACTTTTGCCACAACTTGAACATAACCATAATTTTACATCACTATGACTTGATTGATGTTTGAGCAAGGTACTTTTCTAAAAATGTATATTTAAGTATAAGATAAAAATGCAAAATAAAATATTCAAAAATATATGTTCAGTACAAGTTATTAAAAAAAAATTTTGGTTACTTACTTCAAAAAAAGTTCTATCACACAATGAACATTTAAAAGGTGGTTCTCCTAATTTATCTTTATGATGAACATAAATGTGTTTTTTACAATTTCCTTTTAATGCAAATTTCTGTTCACAAAAATCGCATTTATATGGCTTTTCACCTGTATGAATTCGAGAATGTTTGTTAAGATCAACTCGCCTAGGAAAACTTTTATTGCAAATATTGCATTTGAAAGGTTTATATCCAGTATGAGTTCGATCGTGATCATTTAAATTACATTTTTGACTAAAGGAGGCATCACAAAAATTACACTTATAAGGTTTTCCTATAACATGTACGCGTTTATGTCTAAACATGTTACTTTCATAGCCAAACTTTTCATCACAAAATTCACAATGATACTGCTTATCCTCCATATGCTTTTCTAAATGTATAAGTAAGCTTGATCCTTGCGTAAACCGTTTCTCACAAAATTGACATTGATGGGGCTTGCCTCCACTGTGCGAACTTTCATGACTACGCAAATTACTTCGTTTTGTAAATGATTTGTCGCAAAATAAGCATTTATAATTTTTCTCTTTTTTATGCCTCATTACATGGCGATCAAAATTTGATTTGTCACAAAACGCTCTACCACATATAGAACATTTGTAAGGCTTTTCGCCTGTATGCGTTCGTTCATGCTTTTGCAAAGAGCCCTTTTGACCAAAACATTTTTCACAATATTGACAACTGTATGGCTTTTCTCCAGAATGTGTTCTTTCATGTACCTGCAATTGATTTTCCTGTACAAAACGTTTATCACAATAAGCACACGCAAACGATTTTTGATTCAAATGAATAAGTTCATGATTTTGTAAGCTACTTTTCTGCGTGAAGCATTTTTCACAAAATGTACATTTGTAAGGCTTTTCACCAGTATGAATCATTTCATGTTTTTGCATATTGCCTTAAATGAAAAAAAATTATATGTAAGTATGTATATATTTGCGTTGGCATTAAGTCTTTTACCCTTTGTTCTATGCGGCTTGTTACAATATTTACATCTAAATGGTTTATCTTCACATTCCAGAATATCAATATTTTCTGTTTGTTCGACAAAATCAAATTCAATTTCCATTTTAACTACATCAACATGTTGGATTTCCATTTTGGCTTTTTCCCTAAAAACTAGAAATAATAAAAATGAAAAAAAAAATATACATATTTAGGTTTTTTTTTTTTTTTTAATTTTGATATTGCTCTAAAAGAATTTGCCCGAATTTGTAATTCGGGCGATATATAATGTGTTTAGCTGACTTAAATATTACCATTTCCTTCTTCAATAATGATGAGTTCTCTAAATTAATCAAAATATAAACTAGATTAGGAACGACGTTGACGATGTACCTACTCAAACAAAATCAGCGAACTTTTTGTTTTGGATTGGTTTTCATTAGTAAGGTTTATGTAGGGTTTATGTTACATTAGTTGCTGTAAAAAAAATAGTTTTGTTTTATAGTTTTTTTTCTTCGCCGTTGTCCCAATTATGAATTAAAAAAAAAAAAAAACAAATTTAAAAAATTATAAATTTTATATTATTTTACAGAGTTTATCACAATCACAAACTTTAGTACCTACCTATCTATAAAATGCAAATGCAAAATGCAAAACAGGGTTACCAACCTTTTCAAATGTTTCCCCCCAAAAAAATAAAATTTCCCCCTAAAAAACCCCTAAATTTTTTTTTATAGATATTATAACAGCTATACTTATATACCTATGAGGATTTCAAATAGATGATTGAAGAAAAATATATAACGCACATCGTAAATTATATAAATAATAAAATTATTTATTTATAATAAAATTAGCAAATAAGGTATCTTATGAAATGCAATCAAAAATATTACAAATGTCATCTAAATCTTCGCTTTTAAGATCATACATCATACCCCTAAAAAAACCCCTGAAACAAATTACCCCCTAAAAATCCCTCTGTCAACAAAAAAAACCCCTAAATCTAGGGGGAAAACCCCTAAGTTGGTAACGCTGATGCAAAATAAAAATTGTTTACCTTAAAAAAACAATTTTATGTTAGCACAGCAGAAGTCGCGGCCGCGCTGAAGTTACAGTTCTGTGGTTTGCTAAAATATTGCTGATAATTCGATTTTTAAAATTTTTTCACCGACACCTATTCAGATAACTTCTATACTTTCTTCTACCAGCTTTAAGAGCCCTCGATGTGAAATTTTAAAATATTATATTATTTAATTATATTACTCAATATAAAAATTGTGAAAAATTAGTATATTTACAAAACCCTCGACAACTGTGGTCATTATGGGTAAATTTAAAAATTTTTTTTGTTTTTTATTTCAGAAAACTAGCTTTATGTGATTTATCAACAAAAATAAAAAAATATTAAAATTGAATGAAATTAATTAAATTTTTTTTAGAAAATTAAAGAAAATCAAAATTCCACGTCACCAGCCCTGGAGAGTGATATTTTACTTTATTTCTGCGTTTGATTTTTTTTATTATCTGTTTCCTTTACTTCACAATGTCAGCAAATATGTTCAAGTTTTTCAAAGGCTTATTTGAGCCAAAAAACTCAAAATATAAAAAAATCTGGCTCACTCACCCTGGAACCAGTTATATACTCTCTAACATACCAAAAAATCACTTCAGTCGAGATTGTATTAACCCTACAATCAAAGCAAAACCAAGACTAATTTTACGCAGTGAGGCCTCTTAAGGGAAATATTTTCTGCTTAGTTTAATAAAAACAATTTATATAAAGTTATAGTTTTGACGTTTTTTTCTTGAGTTTTCTTCAGATTTTGGTGTTTCTCGTTTTTTAAAGTTTTGATTTTAAATTTTTCATAATATTATATTAAAAATAAATAAAAAAAAAAACTTTAAACCACACTTTTATTAATGAGTAGAAAATGCACTAAAAATAAAAAAATAATTTTTTCTTTCCACTTAAATATGATCCATGATCTCTATAACTAAAAATAAAAACGTGGGCCCTCATCATAATTTATCATGACTCTCCATAATTGAGGTGGGTATATATGGCTGAGAAATGAATTATGATGAGCGCCCCACCTCTTATTTTTACTTATTAAGATCATGGATCATATTTAAGTTGGAATGAAAAAATATTTTTTTTATTTTTAGTGCATTTTCTACTCATTAATAAAAGTGTGTTTTAAAAAGTTTTTTTTTTTATTTATTTTTCTGTTTTAGTCAATTTAACGCACATATTATTTTAAATATTAAAATTGTGATAGTCTTTTCCGTTGTGTAGCAGTTTCAGTCTTCATCGTTTTCCGGTCGGTATAAGTATTAAAATATTGTATTGCCACTTAAAATAGACTCACATGCCAAATTTCAGAATTATTGGAAGTAGTCTAAAAATTGATTACAAGATTTGGCGCATGAATACAAACATCCCAAATATAATAAGTGTGTAATAAAATATTAAAATAATTGTAATGTTCAGGTAATGCTACACTAACAAAATACATTAGGAATTTGAATTTCAATACTTCAAATTCTTTTACGTTGAAGCCTTGGAATGTTTATTCTGGACAAGGATTTGGAGGAATTAATACATCGTAAATGTAAATTTTTATTGAAGATTCAAATTATCATTGTATTAATAACAAAAACTACATCGTGATGGACAAAAACAAATTAAATTAAAGACTCCTGAAAAGATTATTTATTGTTATTTATTTTAAGAGATTTTAAAATTAAATATAAAGTATTTAAAAAATAAGATATTTTCAATTATCCTTTGTAATAACACCATAAATTTTATTTTTTTTATATAAGATAGGTATTTGTTGAACTTTTTAATGAAAAAAAAATGATCACATTTTTATTTTGATTTTTAATTTGAACGACAAATATACTTCAAAAAGATTGTGAAAGTAGGGTTTTTGTTTTAAAAAAATAAAATTTGTTAATTTATTTGCAAAAAAAATAAATATTAAATGGTAATATTTAATCCTCATCTGTATCAGATTCCGCCATATTCACCACATGCTGAATAACTTCATCAATTGTTAGATTATTTAACAATTCTAAAAAGAAAAGAATGAAATACATAGTACATTTTCCTAAATAAAAAAAAATACCTTTAATCTCTTCATTATCAATCACTACAGTGAATAATATTTTGACAAATTCTCTCATTCTTGTAGTATAATCGTATGAGGGAGCTACATCATCAAGTTTATGCCCACAATTTGTAATTACTTTCCGGAGAACCTGAAATCATAATTTTTGCCTTAAAATTTTTACAAAATGAATAAAATAATATTTTTTACGTCTTCTACTGCGGCTGAAGGCCAGCCAAATTTCTTCAATGTTTTTTCATCTATCAGAAAATCTAATAATTTTCCAACATTTGCATTAAATTCTATATCATTGCAAGCTAAATTTGGTGGCTCTTCCTTTATGTAATTTTCAATTTCGTTAGCACCGTCAATTAGAAATACATTTTCCTTGGAATAATTATCATCTAATTTGGCAGTATTTGTTGAATTCATTTCAATAACATTATTTTTAAGTATATTTTTTTTGTTTTTTTTGTCCTCTTTAACAGTTAATATATTTTCATTACCAATCACTCTACTACTAGAACTTTGATGAATTTCTTCAATTATATATTCTGAATAATTAACTCCATCATCATCATCGTACACAATATTTTCAACAAAATTATTATTGAAAATTACTTTATTGGATTCTTGCGCTGTTTTAATGTTTGAAGTTTTATGTTCATTTTTGGTTGGGGAAATCATTGTTCCGTTCAAGATGCGTGTCTCTGATGGCTGGCTAAGATTTTTGACTAGAAAAAAACAAAAATAATTTTTTTTTTCCTTAAAAATAGGAATATAAAAATTCATTGTTTTGTGAGATTAATGCATAAATTTTTGACAGAATTGAAAATTTTGTCGAAAAAAGTCGGAATAGGTAGGTACTTGCAATTCTTCAGAAATGCTTCAAAAATATTTTTTATTACGAAAAAATTAAAAAAAAACTTTTTTGTGAAAATACCTTTGTGAGAACGTCTAGAATGTATATTAAGCCCATGTTTGGTTTTAAATGTTTGAAAACATTCTTTACATTGGAAAGTTGGAATAACTTGCACTGTTTCATCATCATCTTCATCGTTATTAATATCTCTTATATTTTCATCATGTGTTAACTTGTGAAATATTAATAATTTTTCATCATCAAATTGCTTATTACATGTTTTGCAAAAATATTGTTTTGAATGCATTCGAGTTATATGTCTTCGTAAGCCAGCAGAGCTTTTAAATGATGCTGAACAATCATTACAATTGAAACCAACATCAGATGCATGATCATCAATTAAATGTTTCGATAATTTTGATTTTCTGCTAAATTTGCCGTTGCAAAGTGGACATTCAAAGCCTCTTGGTATCTCATGATTTATTAAATGTTTACGTAGTTGAGTAGCTTGGATAAAACTTTTGCCACACGTATTGCAGGTGTGAGGTTTTTCACCAGTATGAATTTTCATATGACGATTTAAGACCTAGAAAGGAAAGATGAAAAATTAATATTTTATAATAACTAATATTTTAATAATAAAAGAAAATTAAAAATTATATAATTACTTCTTTTGCTGAAAAAGTTCTTTTACATGTACCACACTGGTAAGGTTTTTCGCCTGTGTGGTATCTTCGATGTTTTCTTAATGCTGCATTTGATGGAAAATACTTATCACACAAATCACATGAGAAGGGACGTTCGCCAGTGTGTGTCCGAATGTGAATACTTAAAAGAAAAGTTTTAATTTAATTTATTTAAAAAATTGTTAACTATTACGTGTTTTCAATTCTGTTAATTTTTTTATTTTATTACTTTAAAGTTGAAGTTCCATAAAAACTTTTAGCACAATATGGACATTGATAATCTTTTGTTTTTACATCCTCACCCAAATGAACTTTTAAGTGATGTCTCAAGTTATCAACTCGATAAAACACTTTTCCACAAACATTACATGTATATTCTGTTTTCAAAACTGATGGGTCGCATTGGGAAAAGTTTTTATGTCTTAAAACATGATAGGATCTTGTGAATTCTTTACCACATTTTTGACAAGCGTACTTTTTCCCTCTTTTCTTGTGGTTTTCGATATGAATTGATAATATTTTCTAAAATAAAGCATATTTGATAAAATAGAGTAAAATTGAAGAATTTTAAATTTTAATATTTACTTACTTTGCTTGGACACCTGGCATTACATATTGTACAAGGAAATTTATCAATATCAGAATGACTCAAAAATATATGCCTTTCAAACGAATTCGTATTTTTAAACGATTTTGGGCATTCAGTGCAACGAATATGACCTGCATGACAAGTATCAAAGTTTTCATTGCAACAAAAACTATAAAGAATTAAATAAAGTAAATTTTAGTTTTTTGTTTCAGATTGCCTATTTATAAAATTCATATTGAACAAAAGAGAGAAATTTAAAAAAATGTTGCCCTTAAATTTAATACCTTTTAAATTGATGAAAAAATAAGAATGGGGTTAAAGTTTAAAATTGAAATAATAGCTAATTTCCACATATTACGTTTTAAAAAATTCTTTAAGGCATAATGATTAAAACAAAAAGTAAAACCTCACAGTTCAAGCATTTTTTTGATCAATCTTTTAGAAAATAAATTATATTTATTCATCGACACTTACCACAATTCCTTTTTCTCCATATCGATGCATTCTCGTTCTATTTGTGCAAGATTTTGGAACATTTCTTGTTTTCTCAAATTAGTTTCACTGTTTTCACGGCAAAATGGCAAATGTTTTTTTAAATCCTTAAATATAAACAAAAATAAGATAAAAACATAAACATTTTTTTTTATAAAATAATTAAAATTATGGTATAATATGAATCTTTATAATTACTAATTACTTTTTTTTTATAGTAAAATCTTAAATATTCTCTAAACAACGCAACAATATTTAATTTTAATAAAAAAAAAATCGAAATAATTTCTTTTAATTTAAAAAAAATGTATGAAAAACTTTCATGGCGCAGGTACCAACCCCAAACATTTATTTTTTTAATGCTTAATGATAGATAGAATAATAATAACGGGATGGCTAAAAATAGTACTTAAAAAGAATATTTAAAATTATATAGGTAAGCCCACAGAGTATACAGAGAGAACATGTCAATATATTCCCATACAAATTTTTTGAAGCACCTTTTTTTCTCTCATATCAATGGGTAAGCCTGATACATTTTATAATAATATATTTATTATTCAAACAGTTTTAACTTTTTTGAAATCACTTCATATTTTAATCAAGTAAAAAAATGTTTTTAAACCGGAAACTATGCAGCAGAAACTTACTGTGAGCTGAGTAAAAGATTTATTACATTTTCCACAAATATGTTCCACAACCTCTTCAATCTCATCATCAGATGAATTTTTTTCTCTATCGTAATCATCATCATCATCTCCTTCTTCTTCTTCTTCTAAAACAACTAATTTAATACCGCCTTAAAAAAAAAGAAGGGAAACCAAACATTTATTCCAACATCGTCATCAATATTGTGTAGCTTTCTTTAATTTTTCTTACCTTCAATGGTTTCCTCAGTTTCCATTTCTTCTTTTATTTCTTCAGAATTTTCATTATAAATTAATTCAATTTCATCATTTTCATTTAATTTTATATTTAATACTTGGGAATGATTATCTTCTTTAGAAGTCATTTTTTGTAGAAATTATAAATTTAACTAGAAAAGAAAATTTTAAAATTAGATAGGTAGGTGGTAGGTATGCAAATAAAATTTTATTTCCTTTTTATTTTAGAATGAAAATTATTACTAAATGTAGGTAGGTATATATTTCTTTTTTTTTCTCACATAATTATGTATTTTTGACTGAAGTGCAGCCATAATTATGATTGTTTAATAACATTTTACATTCACACTTGGTCCTTTTAACATTCTATAAAAGTTTATAGAATGTTAAAAGTTAGAATGTTAAAAGGTCTAAGAAATATATAACAAAGAAAAAAACAAAGCTTATAATACCAGGAAATATAAAAAAAATTCTAAAAACGTTGAGCCTCCAATGTTTACAATGGTAGAATCACAGAATAAGCAGTCTGTAATCTTTTCAAGTGTTTTAAATTTGGAATATTTGTTAAACTTATTTAACTTTAATAAAATTAATTGCTTTATTTTCTAGCATATAGGTATATATTACATATCATTGTTGCGCATCCAACGAAGTAAAAAAATAAATTTTTGGTATGTAAATAAGTATGTAGGAATAAAACTTAATTTGTTTTACCTCAACATGTTATCTAAAGAATTTTTTTTGGTAATACACTGTGGCCAGAGAGGTCAGATAAGCCATAACAGCCTAATCTAAAGTATTTTGATAGAGAAGACTTCATTTTATGAACAACGAAAACCTATATTCATTAATTTTTTAAGTTGACTACTTGCTAGGCGAGCAAGTGTGTGAATTTCTTGAAAATGTTTTTCTTTTCCAATATTTACAAGCTCATATATAATTTCTACTGCATGACGGCAGTGACCACGCAGTGTATCATTATACACATTATTAAAAAAGTTCATGTCTGACATTTTTTTGGTAATTAATATTTAATTAATCTATCAAAAAGGAAAAACAAGATAAGAAATATTTCTTAATCACAAATCCAAGGGAAATTTTTTTCAAAGGGATAAGATTTCGTTTTATTGCATCTTTATAGGCTGATATGATAAAAATATTAATTTTTCTAAAATTTATTGGGAAAAAAGGAATTCAAAAAAATTTTATTTTGAAGCCATTTTTACTTTTTTTAATTTTTTTTTTTTAATTTTGAACTTGTTGCGCCTGTTTTAATGTGAAAGAAAATAATTTTTTTCTTAGCTGTCAAAACAAATTATTATTATTAAGTTTATTTTCAAAACAAGAATATTAAAAAACAATGTAAAAAAATTTTAATTTTTTTTTTTAAATAATTTATATTTAAAATTAGTTTTTTAAAAAAAATTACAATATTTTCTTATGCACTATATATATTTCACCTACCTCTATACCTCTATTTAATTCGTTTACGCAGGCAAAAGTGCTGCCAGCAGCAAATAATGTTGTAGAATATATATTTTTGACAGATTTTTGGTAATCTATTTGTTAGGGTAATTAAGGGTTTTATCACGAATTTATTTATCATTTGTATAGCATATAACTGCTGATGTCTTTTTTAAATAAATTATTATTAGTCAGGTGCCAAATTCTAAACCGTCCAAGATATTTATAAAATAAAAAAACATTATTTGACACAATATTTTAATAAGTTTTTCAAACTACATATTTCAAAACCTATGATATTTTAATAAAAAAAAAGTTATTTAAAAAATAAAAAACAAAGAAAATTTTATAATTTTAGATCTTAAATCCTAAAACTCTAACTTCAATTATTTATTATTACATATACTATTTTTGAATGATTTCGAATATATATTAAAACTAAGAAACCATGTTCATAAAATTTTTTTTGAGGCAAATTTTTAATAATACACTAAACAAAAACTCTCTTTTAAAACAATTTCATAATAGTAATAATTTCAATAAACTATTATATTAAATTGGATTATTAAAAAAAAAAGAAAAAGTTTTTCTGCATAATATTGTATTGAAAAATAATTCGTAATTTATAACAATATTATAAATATAATAACATTTTTTCATTATTTAATTATCGAAATTCTTGAAATATAAGTATTTTTAATTCAGGAAAAGCTATTACTCGAAATTACTCTTTTAATTTCAAACCGTTTGTAATTCCTCAAAATTCAAATAAAAAAAACATAAATTAAATAAAAATTCCAATAAAATAAAAATTTGAAACAATAAGATAAACAGCATTTATATTGCAAAGTTCCTAGTTCTTAAAATTTTTCATTATGCTGTTCTTGATATTATCTTCTAGATTAAATTTCGATACTAGAGAGATTATAACGTTTAATAATAGCGTATATTTTTTGGATCCTTTATTAATTAAAACACTATCTAACATAATCATAAATCTTAAAATTCATCTCCTTTAATATCATAATTTCTTAGTTTTAATGTATTCGTGTATTTATCAGTCACTGATGGAATTGGCATCCCTTTATGATGACTCTGTATATGATTTTTTGCATTAGATACTTGTTTAAAAGCCTTCACACAATAAGGGCACTTTATTGGCATTTCCCCCGTATGAATTCTTTCATGTCTACAAAATATAATTAAAATAAATGACAAATAGCTCATCCAATAACGTGATATAAGCCTTCAAAAATTTTTAACAAGAAATTTTTTTCAGGATTACTTATAAAAAATATATTATCTAGAATAACTGGGCTTACCTTATCATAGTAATTGCCTGAGCAAAACTTTTTGGGCAATAAGAACAGCTGAAAGGTCTGAAACCCGTATGGACACGCTCATGAACCTGAAACGAAAAAAAATTGTCTCAAATATTGTATAATATCCATTTACTTGAAAAAAACTTACAGCTAAATTAACTTCTTGACTGAAAGTTTTATTACATATTTGGCACATGAATGGTTTCCCGTCAAAATGTGTCTGATAATGTCGCTTGTAATTGTAGTCGTTTTTGTGGAAACATTTCTTACAAACAGGACATTCCAACACCAATTTATTCTTATGAGACATTTCATGAATTTTTAAACCAGATGTGTCTTTAAATTGCTTATAACAAATTCCGCAATGAAATGACATTAAACATAAATTTTTGCTTTTCAATTTTTTATTATAAACTTTGCCTGTCGGTTCTTTAAAGTAAGGTTTGGAATAATCATGACATTTAAACCAATCTGGCGAAATCAAAGCCGGAGACATATCTTCTTCAAATTGCCTTTCACTGCAATTGTTTGTTGATTCGTTGTCACTTTTAATTTCAGTAATGGTATAATTATATGTCTCAATAGAGTTGTTATCATTAGAATCATCAGAATTTGTTGGCTTATTCACTGCCAATATTTCTAAATTAGATAAAATAGGTCTAGTGACAACAATTGAATTATTTTTGAAAGATATTGGTGGAGACGAAAATTGTTTTATTGTATTTATTGCGTTTTGTGTTTTTTTTATTAAAATATTTTCGTTCATAGTCATATCGCTGGGAAAAGATAATTGTGCTTCATTAACAACAGATCGTGAGGGCATAGAAATCACATAACTTCCAGAATCTTGAGCAGGAACAATTGAGATTTGTGAATGTTTTTTTACTTCCTCCTCTTCGTCTCTATTTTCTTTTATTTGTTTGTCTGTTGAAATAATTGATTTTCTCTTTTCTCGTTCCAAACTAGTATTTTCTCGAATCTTTTCAGCCGGCAATTCTATCGTTAAATATTCTAGTTTAGCCTTTTTTAAGTCTATTGAAGAATTTTCAGGATCTTTAGACATATTTTGCTGTTGTTCAATAGTTAGAGATTTTTTGCACGAATTTTTACGTAAAATATTAACAGAATTTAAATGTTTTATGTTCAAAGTATTGTTATTTTTCTTCTCATTTTCTGGTTGTTCAATTTCTTTATTTTGCAATAATTTCTGCGATAAGTTATTTTTTGCTATCAATGAAAAAAGTGTATCATGATTTATTGTTTCTTTTTCAACAGAAGGCAATTCCGGGCATAGTTTCACTTAAATAAGAAAATAAAATATTCAAAAGAACAATTATTTTTTAATATTTTATAAATATTTAATCCTTTTTCAATAATTTATCTGTTGTTAACTAAATATGTACCTACGACAAAATCTAAAATTAAACAGGACTAAAATTAAGCAAAAGCATTGTCTTATTATTGTCAGAAATCTGGTTAAACTATATTTCAATCTTCCTGATGAAATTAGGAAGATAAACGTTGATGTCATATAACCAGTTCAACTAATCTAAAAAAAAATTATTGAAATAGTTTTATTTAAATATATATATTATGTATTATAATATATTATATTATGTATTATAATATATTATATTATGTATTATAATATATTATATTATGTATTATAATATATATATTATTGAAGATTAAATCCAAAGTAGGTACATTCATTCAGAAATCAAACTATAATAAAATAAAATAAAAAATAAAAAGAAACTTTGTCTTAGCAAACTGAAAATATTATAAGAGTAGCAAATTTAAATTACCTGATTTATTTTGTTTGGCAAATTGAGCTAACTCACATATTTTCGTATGATAATTCAAATGTGATTTATTGCCACAACATCTATTACAATATTGACATTTATATTTGGTATTATCTTTAATGAGATCATGTTTAGTTCTTAAATGATAAAATAATCCACATCGAGAACTAAATATTCGAGGACATTTAATACATTTAAATTTTTCTCCCAAATTAATCTGATTTTGCTGAGGAATAATATTTTTCAATTCATTGACATTAAATTGCAACCCTCTTTTTTCATTTGTAGTTTTATGTATTTGAGAAAACTTTAAATCCGAATAATTTAACGCAGCGTCAACATTATAATCATTAGCAATTAAATGTGAATTAATTTTTTTTTTTATTCCTGCCGACTCATCAATAAATTCTTCTTCCCTAGTTTTTTTGTTTTCATTTAAAGCATTATAGTTGCTTTGATCAGAGCAAAATGCCCTATTTTGTTGCGATGATGATAATGGTTGACTTCGCTGATGAATTCGTTCATGATATATTAAATTAAAATGATTTTTAAATTCTTTCTCACAATATTTACATTCGAAAATATCTTTGCCACCATCATGATTGTTATGAAAATTTTCGTCCTCTATTACCAGATTCGTTTCACTATTATTTATGTTTTTCAAATTTTTATCAATTTCTAATTTTTTTTTTTTATTCTTCAAATTGATTTTTTTTTTCTTATTATTCTGTGCTGAAAATTCACTTGTTGGTAGAGTATAAGTTTTTCTTAAAGTTTTGTTTTCTTTAGTTCTCTTTAGTAGTAGAAATTTTTGTAATTTAAATCGAAATTTATTATCAGCAATAATTTTCTTTTTAGTTTTTAGAAATTTATTTTTACTTGGAATTTCAGCAGTTTCACTTCTTATTAATTTTGGTAATCCTACAGTTTGGGTAATTTTATCAACAGGTAATTTTATTTTTGTAGAACCGATATTATTATGAATTTCATCGTTCTTCAAATTTAAAGTTTTTGTATTATTCAAACTCAATTTTTCTTTAATATCAATGCCAACAGAGTTAGTTGGTATTATAACATCGACTTTATTATTATCATTTGAAATTTCTTTATTTAACTTTTTATTTTTCATATCATCATATCTCGTCTTTTTATTTTTTAATTTTCTTTTAGATAAATTTTCTTCAATATTAGAATTCGAAATAATTTTTCTGTTCACAGTTTTTTTTTTATCATCAATATGATTTTCAGAAACATATTTTATATCTTCGTCGTTAACAGTTTTAATTAATTGTTTAAAATTTTGTTTTCTTTTATTAGTAGTAATACTAGCACTGCTATTACTATCCATTTTTGCAGCAACATCTGATTCAATATTAGAATTAATAACTTTGTTTAAACGCGATGAAATTCTTTTCGATTTTCTTAATCCATCTCCGCATTCATTAACAAATTCATTTATTCGTTTCATGTTTTATATCTGTAAAAAATTTTGAATTCACAATTGTTTTTGATTTAGTAATATAATGTTCTTAGTATTTCTATTTGTAGTATTTTTATGATTTTCGGATGAATTAATCTTAGTTTTAAGATTGAATGAATCATTTTGATTATACATGGTTATTTCATTTTTTCAATATTCTTTGGTTCATTTTGAACTTTATTATTTTTGTTGATAGTGTTGAAAATGTTTTTGGTTCCAATTTTAGATGCAGTTTTGTATTATGTTCATTTAATTCATTAAATTTAAATTCACTTCTTAAATTACAGTTTTACAAATTAGTTTTATTTTTTAATTTCTTTTCAAGTTTTTGTTGATTGATTGATTTTCCTTGTCTTGTTGACTCCGTCCATCATAATTTTCATTTCTTGTAGTACTAATTATAAAGTAAAGGATATTCGAGAAAAACAAAAAATTTAGCTTCTTAAACAATTAATTTCCATTCTTTTAATAATTATTTTTATGTGTCTTTTAATTAAAGAATTTTTTTTTTTACGAAAAATAATTCATTAAATTTACCAAATTTATTTTTTTTACAATTTTTGTATTTTGTATTCTTATCTTTTAGTGAAGCACGTTGTGTTGTTGAAATTTCTTAAATGAAAAAATAAAAAATTAAAAAATTAAAAAAAGAATCAAATCAAATTAAAATGTTTGCTTACTTCTTAATTCTTATTCTTTACTTTCACAAAATGTTCCTCAAAAAATATTTGAATTTTTAAAACAAAAGAGACGCGTCACAAAAAAGATGTTTTTTTCTTTTGACATTTTTATAATTTTATTGAAAAAAACAAAAAACGCACTATTTTTGTTTTGTTTTTTGTTAGTTAACACAGTTAACTTTTTAAAATCTTAAAATATTGAGATCATAATCGTTGTTGCTATGATTATTCTTAAGCAAGCAGATTGAGTGACGACTTGCCACTTATTGTCACAGATGACAAAATTGACTCTGCGATGCAGCGAAATAAGACAATTAATTCGGCGTCAAACACAATTATATTTTTTTTTAGTGAAAACCATCTTCGAGATTAATATCTACCTACCACCTGAGATCAAAGTATACATAAAAAGAAAATTTATATCTATCTTAATAAAATTGTTTTAGGCAAGGACAGAATTATTTACACTTAAATATTTGTTTACCCTTTAAACCGTCTCAAAAAAAAAAATATTCGCGGGCCGAACCAACAACCAACCTTTCTTAAAAAATGACTTCTTGTAATGCACACTATGCTGGGGATCCTTCGGTTATTTTTTTTAATTTTATTTTAAATAACTCTTGTTTGTATGACTTTTAGCTTTTTAAATTTAGTTTGAAATTTGCAACTTTTACTTTACTTTACGTAAAAAAAAACTTTTGCAATGCGTTAGTCCGTCCGTTGAATGTTTTTTTGCGAGCTCTATTCATTTTTGTCATAAGAATTTATCCGACTATCAAAAAAGGTTAAGATAAATAAATATAAAGCAATAACTTTGGAAAAAAATTAAATATAATTCTTGTTTATCCATATTTATTTAAAAATTAATTTATTATTACAATAAAATAACTAGAAGTATTATAATGCAAAAATATAATTTGAGCCGTTTATTTTGAAAGTGGTTTGAGTCCATTTTTCAAAAAAAAATAGTTAATGATAACAATAAGCACAATAGTATATATTCTTTTTATTTATAAACAATTTTAGTCTAGTATCATTAAAACCGCTTTGATTTTGACACTTGAAAATTAGCTTATGGAAATATTAATGTATATTTTTAAATCAATTCAAACACAAAACCTTAAATATCTCAATACAAGAACAAATGGACTTAAAAACCACTTTCAAAATAAACGGCTCATTTACTTATTTTAAAATATAAATTGCTATAATATACCTTTATATACATGCATATAAAAATGCTAAGTAGGTACCTACTTACAAGAAGAAGTAAGGTACAAAATTGATGCTAGAACCGTATAATTTATATTAATCAACTTATATAATAAATTTAATTTAATTAAAAAATTAAAAAGTGAAGTAAAATTGTCGAAATGGAATTTATGTTTTTGTTTCAACCCAAATTTCATATTTTTTATTACTCTAATTTCTATTAGTTGCAAGTGAAGTTACGAATCTTTTTTTTTGGAAATTAAAATTGTCCAATCTTGAATTATGTATATGTGCCTACCTTTCATTTCAAAAATGGTACACGAACAAGCATTACAATATATAATATATGAAATTATTTAATTTTATTATTTACAAATTATTTATAACAAAATTTTTATAAAGTATTATTTCTTACTTATATATACTAACCTAATCTAAACTACATACATAATCAGTTTAATTTACATGTACATATGTAAAATGTACTTTTTTCCATTAACAATAATAATTTATAATAGTTTTTTTTTTAATAAATTTTATAACAAGGATATGATCGTGTTTGGCCCTTTCTTCAGAAGCTTTTTTGTAACAAATATTTCGAGAGCCTTAACTTTACTGTGAACACTTATAACTTGAAAAATTTATAGTATATTTTTTGGTGTTTATTCAATTTAATTTTCAAAAATCTTGATGAAAACAAAGTAATACAATGCAAGTTGTTGACGACTTATTTAATGGATCTTCCAATATAATATCAGTGATTTTCACCTTGAAAACTAGTGTCAGTAACAACACAGCAGACGAGTACTTAGTCAATTTTCAGTTGGCCAATATATAAAAAAGAATTTTTTCTGTTAATATAAACATATATGTAGCTTCAACTGAAGTTCAACAAAAAAGTCTATTGAAGAATAAAATTATTAATATAAAAAAACAAAGTTGCAACATTTTTCTTAAATATTTTTTTAATTTTTTTTAGCAAGCCTTTTTAGCAAACTTTGAATTCAACTCTTTATATAAACTCTATAACTTGGAAACACCATGTGAGTAAGGCAACTTTATAACTGTGGAAGATCTTTTTTATTTGATTTGATGGGTCGCAATGTTTAGCCCGTATAAAAATTATTAATTGTAAACAAAAATTCTGAATAACAAAAGTTAAGGTTGTTGGATTAGAACATTTCGCAGTTAAAGGAACCTGTATTATTATGTATACCGTATTACTAAAGCAATATTAACTGAAATATTGTAGTGAGTAAAAAAAGGACGGAATTATTATGATATACGATAAATTGTAAAAATCTAACAAAAAAATTATTCTATCCATCCATTTGAGAATAAAATACGTTAGAAATTTGAGTATTTTTTGTAGTAGATTTTTACGATTTATCGTGAGAAGTTAACTCAAGTTGAAAATATAAATTAATTAAAATTTAATCAATTGAAAGTACAGTGAATTCAAGTAGGTACAGTAAAGTTCAAGAAATTTTTTCAGGCTAATTTTTTTTAAATGTTCCAGTTTATGTTAGTTAATTATGCATCATATCAAACATTCAAAATAGTTTTTTAGTACTAAATTATTATACATATTATATAAAACTACAAACTATTTTTTTGGTTATTATTATTTTTAAATATATTTTCAAAAAATTTCACATATTATACAAAGACACCTATTAACATCATAGAATAAATGTTGGGACTTAAAAAGAGAGGGTATTTATAACTTTTATTATAAATTATTAAAATTCTTACTTATCTAGATAATATTTGATGTCAGATGTCAGAATAATTACAAATTATTTCGTTCACTTCAACAGAATACAAAAATTCAGCATTAGTCACATTTTTCAACTTTTATGAAATCATTAATATTTCTTATATCATATATTTTATCTTGACAAACTGTATATACTGTTGTAGGTTTTTGTTCGCCACAGTAATCAAAACTTGGATCTGCTATTTGTACAATGTGGTACCCATCACTGTCGTTCGAATTCTCAAATCTGTATTCAGTATCAATTTGTAAACGTGTAGATGATGAAATTTCGTAAACATGTTGCCTTTTATGCATTTTAAATTGAACTTCATTATAAAAAATTTTTGGGCATAATTCACATTGATATGTCCGTCGATGAATTTTTAATACATGATCATTAACGTCGGAAAGATCTTTGAATATTAATTCACAAAATTTACATTTATACAAATTTTCGTAAGATTGCTCATCTTCATCGTCTCCGTAAACATCACCAACATCTCCAGCATCACCAGCAGCATCACAAACACCACCACCTTCTTGACTGTTCCCATCATCATTATCATCATCTCCATAATAATATTCTATCGGAACAGGTGCTGCCGTTGTTACTGTTGGTAGAGAACCGCCCTTAGATTGATCTTCATCATTGCATTCAACAAATTCTGGACCGTCGTATATTTCAATTGGAATTTCTTGTATAATATATTCAGCGCCATCTTCGAATACTGTTTCTTCTTCAATCTTAAGTGGTCCTCCTTCTACTTTTATTTCATTTCCATAATACATTATTCGTTGTTGTTGTTGTTGCATTTGCTGCTGATTTGAAGGAATATACTTAGATTTTGGTTTCATTATAATTTGTTGTTGTTGTTGTTGTTGTTGTTGTGGTAGATTTGTCGACAATTCTATTTGCTTTACTTGTTTACTTTCTAATAGATCTAACATTTTTTGACGTTTTTCAGCTTGCCTCGTGTGCATTTTCTGATGTGATGCTAAATGTGATCTTTGCTTAAAACTTTTCTCACAATGTTCACATTGGAAACTTTGAAAAGCATCCAATTCTAAAAAATATGTTTTTTCATTGTAAACATAAGTTTTCGCCTGCTGATGAATGTGACTATCTTTATGTTCTTCGAAATTTTTTAAATCGATAAAGGATTTTGGACATAGACTGCAATTGTAACGTTTTAATGCATCACTACTTATCATTGGTAACTGCATATGTGATTTTTCGTGAATATTTAGGTGTGATTGCTGGAAAAATGATTTTCCACAATCTAAGCATGTATAAGGTTTTTCTGCATTATTAATTTCATCAAACTTCCTCTTACATCCGAATTCATTTATAACCAACTTGGTATCTTCTTCTGATTTTTCATCTTCATGAGATGTATTTTCTAATAATTTGGTTATTTCATGCTTTTCATTATTACCTCCTTCTTCTTCGTATTCTTCTTCTTCCTCATTTACAACAGACTCAGATAATAGATTAATTAAATCTTCAGTTTCTTTATGTGATTTTGAATGCAATTTCAAATGGAGCATGTGATAAAAAGATTTTTTACAAACAGAGCATTCAAATTTTTTGCCATTCCTTGAATTAGTGACGGTAATAACATTTTGAGAAGTTTCATATCTATTATCTCTGTATATTGCTAAATTTTCACTTTCTTCTGATTCTTCTTCTGAGAGAGGACACATTGAATTTTCATTTATTTGATTTTGTTCTTCTTCATCATAATTTTCATTAATTTCTTGCTTAATTTTTTTCGGTTGTTTCCCATTTTTAGTATGTGAGTTTTGGTGAATTTTCAAATGTAAAAGCTGAAAAAATGATTTTTCACAAAAGGCACACTTAAATATTTTTTTATTTTCCTCATTTTTTTTCGTAGGCGAATTTGATAAATTAGAAAAATTTTCTTTATCTTTAATTTCTTTTAATTTTGTATTAACATGTGTCGCCAAATGAATTCGTAAATGTGATGAATGAAAAAATGTTTTTAAACATATTTGGCATTTGTGAATTTTTTGGTCAGTTTTCATTCTATTAACTTGTTCAACAAATTCTTTGTTATTACTTTGCAAAAGATTAGAGTCTAAATTTGTATAATTCTGATTTAGCAATTGATTGTTTGAATTTTCTTTATGATTTTCCGGCACCTTAGACCTACTGCCTTCAAGGCAATGTTGTTTGAGATTGTTATGTACAATTTTAGTTTTCTTTTCATTAGAACTGAAATTGCTAATCGGTGACTTTATATCAATATGTGATTTAGTCGAAGCATCTGAATCTTTCTGTTGTTTTTCAGAAATAATTCCAATTCTTCTAATTAAATTAGAACGCGATTTTTCATGCATTGATTTTTCATGCATTTTCAGGTATTGAATTTTTGGAAATATTTTCGGACATTGCAGACATTTATAAGATTTTTGTTCATTCTTATCCGATTCTATTTGATGACATGTCTTTTTCTTCTCACTCTCTGAATTCGATGAAGGTATTGATTTGAAACGTTCAAAATGTTGTTGATAATTTTTCTTTTTATAATTTCTTTGCTTTACAGATAATAACGATTCTTTTTTTGAATGTGATGCTTTATGTAAATTTAGATTATATTGGCGAAAAAAAGTCTTATCACAATGATCACATTTATAAGGTTTCTCTTTATAGGCAATTGATTTTATGTTCCTGATTTTTTTTCCAAAAAGTTCACTTTTCATTTTATTCTCTGTTGAATGATTTTTTTTATGTAATTTCAATAAATTCTCAAAATAAAATGATTTTTCGCAAAAATTACATTGAAATGGTTTTTTTGCGTTGTTCATCAAAATATCACTATTTTGTGATTTGTAATTCCGACTTTTGTTAGGATTTTGCGTGGCTTCTTCAAATTCGTCCGAAACATGAGATTCGTTCCAATCATTGTCGTCGTGAATTTCAGTTACAGTAAAAATATTATTTAAAAACGTTGTTCCGTCTTCAGCAACTGTATTTATTTTTTCGGCAGATTTCTGCATTTTACTACTTTCAGTATCTTCTAAAGCATCATCATCTTCAGAGGGTAAATCAACCTGATGTTCTTCCTTCATATGATCATCCAAACTGAATTGAGTATTAAATATTTCGCCACAAAAACTACACAAAAAGAAACCTGTATCGATTGATAAAATTTCTTGTACCTCAGAAATAATGATTGTGTCTTTTGTTTGAAAAATTTTTTTTTTTTTATTTTTTAGATTTTTTTTGTATTCTACGAATTCTATATTATCTTTAAATTGTTCTACATCATGATGATTTTTCTTCAGATGATCATTTAATTTTGATTGAATATTGAATACTTCACCGCAAAAATTACACAAGTTGAATTCTTCGTTACCGGAATTTAATATTTTTACTGAAGAAGTTGATGGAAGAGTAATAGTAGCAGCGGCGGTCTCAGATTTGTTTTGTAAGAATGAGCCGTGCGTTCGCATATGAAAATTTAAGTGCTGTTTATGGAAAAATGATTTCGAACAAATTGAACACTGGAAAGGTTTTGAGTTATTTCCAGATCTTTCCATTACGCTTGTAGTTGATGTTACGTATGATAGGTCTAAAAAAGTTAAAAGAAAAAACTTTTTATTTAGTTATTAGCATATTCATTATTAGCTTAAAGTAAAAAAGAATATAATAACGAAAAAGGTAAAAAGTTTACAAAGCAAAACAAAAAATCATAAAGATTATTTAATATTCATTCCTTTATTATTTTTTAATTATTTTGGAGTTGCAAGGCTAAGTTAAGGTTTGCTTCCTATTGCGGGGCCATAGATTTTCACGTTTAGTAGTGCATGCTGGTGCTTCAAAAGACGAAGATGGCATTCGATGGCATTATATAATTTTATGGCAAAATGGAATTTTATGGCACCATTGATTGTTATGATTCAATTAAATTTAAGTTTAGGGATTAGGATTGGAAACCTTTTGTCGAGCTATCCTTACAGAGCTGCCTCGACAAATTGCAAGACGTAAATTTATTTATTAATAATCAGACAGATATAATAAAATAATAATAAAATATGACCGCCTGAATTCAATGTGTTTTTTTTTGATTTTCAAACAAATAAATAAATCAAGACAAAAAATAATGACTCTCAAATTGCCGCTAAGAAAAATAAATCACAATATCAAAATGCTTTAATCTTGAATTATACCTTATAATGGGAAAATTTTATTAGTTCAGTTACTGCTAGTTTAAATTAAAGTACGATCTTTTTTCCAGGTACCTAGATACTACTGAAGTAGTAGATTGATCTATTTAAATGTTCAGAACTAGATAAATTATGAAAAGAAAAATAAAAACAAGGAACATATTAGGTATAATATAAAGATCGTGAAATGTTAAATGAATTGTCACATAATATTAAAAACGTAAAACACACATCTGTATTGTTTTTTGCTTATGAAAATTAAAAAAAAAACATTGCAAAAGCTACAAAACAAAGAAATGTAATAAATTTTTATTAAGGTAGAGCAAACAATGTATGATTTATCTGTAATGATATTTCCATTTGACAGATCCTTATTTTCTAACTTCTTTAAATTCAAAATTAGTTTAATACTACTATATAATCAAACTTAATTCATCTGTGGAGAATGAGATTTATTCGCTTACATTTTCAACCATCATTGGCAAGAAATATTTTATACCATCAGTGTATTAAGGGGTGCAACAATCCTTTTATTATATCACAGCTAATATAAATCTTTACAACGAACAGACTGCCAAAAATTATTATTGTGTTTTTTTTTATTCACATTTTATTAAGAAAAAAAAACAAATCATCGCTTGTAAAAAATTGTTTATGCATTTGTTTGGAGCTGATTAAAATCCACGATTATTTTCTTCGTAATTGGGACTCTTTTATGTTTTTTTCAATGCGGTAATCCTTACATTAAGTTAGGTTACATTATACCATTATACGTACTAAGTAGGTATATCTTGTATGTGGAACAAAATCTTCAATTCAAGGACAAAAAAGTTAATTTCTAAATTATTTATTACAATTATAGGTACCTAACTACCTACGTGTAGAAAAAAATTAACAGAGCTAACAATGAGAATGATAATATGATGTATACAAATTTTTTTAATCACTTACGTAATTTATAAACAATTTTTTCTTTTAGGATAAAAAAATATTCGTAGGCAAAAAATTTTTCAATCGATTCCAATTGAAGCTCACCACAATGTTAGAATTTGTAGCAAATTTTTTAGTTTTCTTTTTTAATTACAAATTCAATTTACAAAACTACTAACTACCAGTATGGAGTCTGGACAGGTTGGTAGGTACGTACCTTAAATAAATGAAGCAGGTAAAAGCAGCTAACAAAATCACTTTCTTCCGATTCAGATAATTCACCCACCTCTGTTCCTCCTTCAGTAAATTTATAAGAAAAACTTGTTTTAGTTCAAATTTCAAAATATTTTCAAAAATATTTAAAAAAAAAATTAAGTTTTATTTATTTATTTTTTTTTTTTGTATTAAAAAAATTTAATTCATTAATAAAATTTGTAAAAAAAAAAACTACGTTGCATCTGTACGCTAAGCTAGATTGAAATGATATTTATGGCTTTGTTCTCTGCACCCAGTCAAACAGCCCTATACGCTGACAATGAGCTAGTGGTATTCACTATCAACAATTATTATGAAGATAATATGCTTCTCCTGAAAACTTTTTTTTTCTTGAATAAAAATATTTCGATAGTGTCAAAAAAGAGTACGAATTTTCAAGAGAACTAATTTTTATATATCTTTTTTTTTTTTTTTTAGTGAGTGAGAAAATTTGTTTTTAAATTGAAATTAATACACAACTTTGTCAATGATGCTTTTTTTTGCAGAATATTTCTAGACGCCTAAGGGCAACTTGAAATATTTTTGACATTCAATATCACTAATAAAATACATTTGAAGTAGGTATTTTTACTAATTTTTTAGTAATGTTTTAATAAATGAGTTTTTTTAGAATATTAATTTTTTGTTCTAGAACCAGAAGTAATAAAAAAATAAAATTTACTTCTTTGTTTAATTTAATATTTTATTAATTATATGTATATTAAAAAATTCAAATTATTAAATATTTTTTGGAACTATCGATTTATTATACTTTTGAACATCATATAATTTTTTATAATATATTATAATTTATAATAAATTTTTATTTAATTTGTAAATTTTTTATTCTAATATTTAACAATATTAAAAGCGTTGACAAGAAAACTTTTAAAATATGGAAAATATGATCATAGGAAAAGTGAAACTTCAAATCACTTCAATAATTATTTCTATATACTTATTTTTCAACACAAAAGAATGAATTTCTTGGATTAAAATCAGAAGGACAATTGTTCATTGAGATGTTGGAGTTTGTATGAAAATTTGGAGAATATTAACATTCTCATGATGGTATAAATTAAGTTTTATTTTTGGAGAATTTATTTATTTAAAAACTTTTTCATTTGCTTATTTTGAGCTGACATAGAAAGTTCAGCTCTATCTGATTTCTCTAATAATTTATCCAGTTTATCTAAATGCGATGTCATTTTTTGAGAAACATCAATTCCTTTATTTGATTGTGTTTTATTCAGAGGCGTTTCATCACTACCTTTGGCAGAATTTAACTGTTCTTCGGGATCTTCAGTTTCTCCTTCTTCCCGACTTTCTTGCGATTTCAAGGAAGACTCATCCTTTGGTGCGATATCTGTAGAATCTCTTCTGAAAATATTAGACAGACTGCCATAAGCAGAGGTTTTGAAATTATTGATTTTGCGTTGGGTTGAAGACAATATTGTGTTTAACTCATCCATTCTATTATGGGTAGAATTCATAGATGTATCATGTCTGTCTAACTCCTAGAATAAGCAATATTTAATATAACAAAACAAATAAATTAATTTTGAATTCGTAATTTTTGACAAAGATATTAATTTATTTGTATACCTACTTCAGTTATATCATTCTCATTTGGTATATCTTTCGGAGGATGTTCTTTTTCATATTCCCCACGTGTAGGTGGACTTTCACCTAATAGTTCTGCTCGCATACATGCATGCTCATAAGATTCTTCTTCATCCATAGTTATTACTAAAAATATTTTAACAGATTTCAAATTGAGAAAGAAGATAGAAAAATGAAAAATTCAGTATTTTAACAAATCAATAACTTTTATAATTGCATTAATTTTTTTTTTTTAAAGTTCATGCGCTGTAAATAATTGAAAATTCACAAGAAAACTTCAAATTGTAACTATTATTTCTTTCTCATGTGATAATTAATATAATTTGTGTCCAATGTCCATGTAACCGTAATCAGTTTTTTATCAAACAACTTTTATTCAAAAATTTGGATTTTAAATTAACCCTGCATCGTGTCGTCTGAATACATATCTATATATATATACATATATAAAACTCAATGTTTGTTGGCTCTTTTGTCTATTTGTATGTTTCGAAAAGGCTCATAAAAAAGAAAATAATTAAAAACACAAATTTGGTTTGGTTTGGAAACCTGTTTATTTATTTATTCGCCAAATGGAAAACCTAAAAACATTGTTTACTCAAATGCATTAAATTAAAACTCAAATATAAGTCTCCGTCCCATTCGGCAAAAGAAAAAAGGTTTATTAGGGGTTTCGGGGGAGGCGGCAGACGTCTACCGATACACGAAAAAATACTATTCATTTTAAATGACCATAAGTTTTCGATAACATTTCTGCTTCGCTTGCGACTTGAGTACAATTTTTGGCGCCGCCATTTGCGCCCGGCTAACGAAAAAGTACCAAATTAAATTTATTGTAAATGTTGTTTGTAAACATGTATTTAAAAAATTTTATAATAATTAAAGTTTTATTACAAATTTTGCAAAAATTGAATTTTTTTAAATTACCTATATATCATTACCTATATAATTACCTGTATATCACCTATATAATTACCTATATATCAACCTGATAACAAAAATTCCAATTTGCATAAGGAAATCAGTCAGAGTCTGTACGGGTTGACGCCTATAATAGATAATCTATGTTTTTAACGAATTTCTATGTAGCAAATGTAGTCAACAATTTAAAAGTAAAGCAGGTAAAAATTTTTAATTATTCTAAAATAAAAATTAACTAACTCTTTTTTTTTTTTTTTTTTTTATTTATTGTTTCTAAAAATATAATTCATAGTACATTTCTAATAACTTCGCTACACTTCAGGTTAGCAACCATGAATTTCTTGGTTTGAAAGTAGGTTGGCGAATGGGGGACACACTTATAAAAGATGGTTTGGTTTGAAATTAAAAAAAAATTCTTTGTAAAATTAAAAAAAAATTCTTTGTAAAATAAAATTTTATTTTTTCGTAATTTAAAAAAAAAATGAATTTTTTTAATTTAAAGAAAAAATAGAAAATAAAAATATTATTCAATTTTTTTTTAAAAATATTTTAATTTATTTTCTTTTTTGACAACCTACAATTTATTATAATTTTTTTTATATCGAAGCATTTTAAAGTATGTTTTTTTCTGTAAATTTTCTGTAAATTGACAAGTTATACCTTTTTTTTTTGAAATGCAATAAAACTATGTAGTAAAATTTCTAGGTTTGTGTCGAACCTACTTTCAAACCATGAAAAAAAAAAAAAAAATTTATATGGCAAACCAACCCAACAAACCAGAGTTTAATCTTTGATCGAACTAAGATTAGTTTTTTTTAGCTAAAAGACTAATCTTTTTATTCATCTATTCGCCTAACATTTTGTCCCTCCCTAGATGTATTATAGAGATCCATTAAAGATTAATTATAAAGATAGATTTTAGATGTATTATAGAGATCCATTAAAGATTAATTATAAAGATAGATTTTAGATGTATTATAGAGATCCATTAAAGATTGATCGTAAAGATAGATTTTAGATGTATTATAGAGATCCATTAAAGATTGATCATAAAGATAGATTTTAGATACATACGGAGATCTATTAAAGATTGATTCGAAAGATAGATTTTTGATGTATATTGAGATCTTCTAAAGATTAATTATAAAGACAGATTTTAACTTTTCATTTGCACTGTATTTACAAATTGACTTAAATTATTTATTTTTAAAATCTCTTAAAAGAGTTTACAGATATTTTAAAAATAAATAATTTAAGTCAATTTGTAAATACAGGTGCAAATGAAAAGTAAAAATCTGTCTTTATAATTAATCTTTAGAAGATCTCAATATACATCAAAAATCTATCTTTCGAATCAATCTTTAATAGATCTCCGTATGTATCTAAAATCTATCTTATATTTACTTAGTACTGTGCAAGTGAAAGTAAAAAGGATTTTATATTCATTCATGTATTTATATGGTTAAATTAAAAACCAATTAATTTTATATATTTATATATTTTATTTATCATGTTCATTTTATATCATTTTATATAAAATATTAATATTTTATTATTTTATATATTATAGTTATTATTATAATTTATAATATAGATAATTATTATCACATTCATTCATTCATTACTTATTACTTATTACAATTTTTTTTTATTTTTCCAAACATTATTATTATGATTTTGCTTAACGCGGTGGAATAAATACTTCATCTCATTCGTAAATTCTACCTTTCCGTACCCTGATCGATGTACTGAATCTATAAATTAATAAAACTTACACTTTTGAATGCTACGTTCAATATTATGCATACTTACGGAATAAACTTTCTTTAATATTGCAAATACATTCAAATCAGATGAATTTGAACAATTAGAAGCTGAAGGTGTAGATGTAATAGCAAGTTCAGGGCAGCAATCTGTTTCCCATTTCTTTTTTTTTTTTATGTCAAATACTTCAGTTGCCTCTTAGATAGTCCCATTACTTTTTTATCGCCCATTGTCTTTGGTAAATAAGAGTTAAGAATATATTAAAATTAATACAATATTAAAAGATTGATGGGAGATTAAAAAAAGATCAACATATATAGATTGACGGGAGTTTAGTAAAAGATTAATAAAATATTAATAGGTTGATAGGAGATTGGTAAAAGATTAATACAAGATTACAAGAAGATAAATAGAAAATTGAAAAAAAAAAAATAATAATAATAATTCCTACCGACAATAGGATAATGGGAAATTGGTAAAATATTAATGGATTTGTCATTTTTTAAAATAGTAACAAGAAAAATAAGAGAAAATAAAAGTTTTACAGTAAGCCAGCGGCAGGTAGTAGTGCAAAATTTGGAACTACCAGTACTTACCTATTTCCTATTTGTTTATTAATTTTTCTTTTTTTTACTTTAATTTTTACTTCAATTTCTTATTGAAATTAATTTATTAAAATTTTATTAAAGCCTGATTTTTGTTAATTTCCAACCAATAAATTACAACTAAAACAAACACGTTTATTGTTTTGTTTTGATTGTTCGAAATCGAAATTCAAATTCGAATGCGAAACGAAAAAAATTATGGTCTATCGCTCTCTCTATTTTAAAAAAGATTAATCAAAAGTTTAATCTTTTTTCTATCTCTACATTCTCGTTTGAGCATCGATCTTTTGATCTCTTTATTTTAAAAAAGATTAATCTAAAGATTAATCTTTTTGCTATCTACTCCCTTCTGGTTTGTTGGGAAGTAACAAACACAGAACGAACCAATTTTTTTCTGCAAAACATGGAATTCTGTGTTTGTAACCTGAAGTGTAGCGAAGTTATAAGTAACAAAAAAAGATAATTTCATTTTTACATTATAATATAGGAAGAAAAATTCATTATATATAGTAAAACCTACTTATAGTTTACAAATAAAAATATTCCAATTTTAAGTTCTGTTACTGTTACGAAAGCAGCTGACAACAAGAATCGTAAAAAGAAAAACAGCTGTCATCAATAATCAGCGTAACGTCGAAAAGAAAAAAAGAAATGAATATCGAATTCGAAAAAAAAAAATTTAGAATTAACGCTTTTTATTAGATTTTATTTTTTTTGATTGAAGAAAGAAGGTAGAAATCAAATTTAAAGCTAACTTGAATTCAAAATTAATTTAAATATATTTTTTTTTTTATTAAAATCAAAACTATTTACTGAAATTATTAGTATTCAGATTGAAATTGAAATAATTTAATTGATTTGAGAAATATTCAGAGGAGAAAGAAAACTAAAAGTAGGTTTGAAATTTTAATTTTTATTTGGTTTATAAAAAAATATCTTTGTAGAAAATTTATAGTGATTCTACAAGTAAATAAAGAAATTCAACAATTTGAGAACCTTGTTTTATTGAATCAACTAATAATTCTGAAAATCATTTCTACTCGTATTTATGCTACAATCTCATCAACCTGAGCAGGTTATCGTCGAGCGATAACATTCTATAAATTTCTTTTATATTTAAATAATTGAAGCATAAATAGTGACGTCAACATGTCAGACAAAAGTTCAACATCAACCATCGTGACAAAAGCCCAGATCCATCAAGAACCAACAAGTTGCGACACATCCACCGAGCAGGATTCTAAATATGGCGGGGTAACTTGTGATAGTTGTGGGTTCAATTCAATAAGTGCGGGTGTTACAATTACAGACGAAATTGAAAATCAAGTTTGGCACTGTACCGAGTGCCGTCCAAAAACTGTTAAGTCTACTTCAAGAAAATCGAGTAAATCTAAATCATCATCTACTCGTGTAAGCTTACATCTTCAAAGATTAGAAGAAGAATACAGTTTAGCTAAACAACGTTCAGACAAACAACGAGCGTTAGCAGAAAAACGTGAAAAAGAAGAAAATGATTTAGCCGCTGAACTAGACAAAATATATTTGTACAAACGGTATGAGTTGTTACATCAGTTGGCGGAAAGCGAAGATGACGATGGAGATTATGAAGAAGAAAGCGTCAAAAGTATAAACAGTATTAATAGCGATGTTAATCAATGGCTTCAAAATAATAAACAAATTGAACAAGAAGTGAAAGCCGAAGAATTTTATAATAAAAAATTCAAAAAATTTCAACAACAACAATCTGTTATCGAGCCAATTACATCTAATACACAATTACAAACGACTAATCAAACTTCAACTTCTCAACGGTCCAGAGGAAATCCTGCCAAGTTAACAAATCAGGGCGTAACCTTATAGACTACATTCAACCTTTACATGATATCTATTCAAAACCAAAAGTAAATGAACAAATTCCAAGAAGTGTTCAATTTAAACCAGAACGAAATATGTTTCCCGAAACTAAATTTAATCAACAATCAATACCACAACATCACGATGCTAATAGAATGAATGCATTAAGCTACCAAGAACTGGCTGCTCGACAAGTCTTATCTAAAGATCTACCTACATTCAGTGGCCGCCCTGAGGAATGGCCGTTATTTATAAGTAACTTTGAAAGTTCAACTCAAATATGTGGGTTTACAAATCAAGAAAACTTAATTCGGCTTCAAAAGAGTTTAAAGGGACCGGCAATTGAAGCAGTCCGAAGTCAACTATTGCTGCCAGCGAACATGCCTAACGTTATAGCTACTTTACGGATGTTATATGGGCGACCGGAAATTATTATTCAAACGCTGTTAAACCAAATTAGATCTGAACCAGCACCAAGAAGTGACAAGTTAGAGACTTTAGTCAATTTCGCATTATCAGTTCAGAATTTGTGTTCATCTATGGAGGCATCGGATCTTGTGTCTCATTTAACGAACCCTATGTTACTACAAGAGCTAACCGACAAATTGCCAACGCAAATAAAATTAAATTGAGCAATGTACAAGCGAGCTATACCGGAATGCAACATCTCCACATTTGCTTCATGGTTGTATGATATTGCACAATCAATTAGTGCAATCTCAAATGAAAAAAATCATTTCATAGACAAACATCGTATTCTAACACACATGCTGAAAATTCAGAAGAACTTGTTAGTGGTACATCATCTGTCAGCGAGAAAAAGTGTTTAATTTGCAGTCAACTGTGTTCGTCAATAAAAAATTGCAAAAAATTTCAAGACTTGATCCTAAAAGACAAATGGTCGGCGGTTAAAGAGCACAATTTGTGTCGAACTTGTTTATATCCACATGGTACGTTTCGGTGCAAATCAAATGCACAGTGTGGAATAAACAATCAAGTCCAGCAGAAGAATCAGCATCACAAGAACCACCAGAAACTAATGCACAATTTAATGGTACCACTCATAAACAAAATAACAACACGGTTTTGTTTCGTATAGTGTCTGTGATTTTATACGGGAAAAACGTTGATATTAAAACATTCGCATTTTTAGACGACGGCTCTTCATTGACTCTGATCGAACAAGAATTGGCAGATGAATTGAGAATAAAAGGAAGTGTTCAACAATTATGCCTTAGATGGACTGCCAACACCCACAGAATTGAAGAAAATTCACAGCGTATTAGTTTAAATATAGCTGGTACAAGTAATTCAGCTAAAAAATATTATATTCAAAATGTTCACACAGTCAAATCTTTAAATTTACCAACACAGTCTTTAAGTTCAACAAAGTTAGGTGAAGAGTTTCCATATTTAAAAGGGATTCCAGTAGAATCATACGAGCAAGCGGTACCACGTATTCTTATTGGTCTAGATAATTGGAAATTAGGAATTCCTCTTAAATTTAAAGATGGGAAACGAAATGATCCAATTGCTGTCAAAACTCGGTTAGGTTGGAATGTGTGTGGCCCTTATATAAAATTTAAGATAATGCTAACAATAATCAACCGTATCATGGGTTTCATGCATGTGACTGTCAAGAATCAAGCAACGATAAATTACAACAAATGGTTAAGGAATACATATCTTTGGACAATCTCGGAGTGGTACCATCATCTAAGTGTTTAATATCGGTAGAAGATGAGCGATCCCTGAAGATATTAGAAGAGACAACAATTCGCAAAGGTAATCAATTTGAAACGGGCCTAATCTGGAAATTTGAGCAAGTGCAGCTCCCTAATAGTTACCCTATGGCCAAGAAACGCCATCAATGCCTTGAAAATAAAATGTTCCGTGAACCACAGCTGCGCAAAGTTTTAAACCAAAAAATAGATGATTATTTAAAACAAGGCTATATTAGAAAATTATCCAAACAAGAAATACAAGAGTTCCATCCACGTATTTGGTATTTACCAATATTTCCCGTCATTAATCCGAACAAACCCGGAAAGATTAGAATTGTTTGGGATGCTGCGGCAAAAACAAATGGTATTTCACTAAATTCTATGTTGTTAAAAGGTCCAGACCAAATGGCATCACTAGTGGATGTTTTGCATCGCTTTCGAGAAAGAAAGGTAGCTATTTGTGGGGATATACGAGAAATGTTCCATCAAGTGCACATAAAGAAAGATGATCAGCATTCACATTGTTTTTTGTGGCGAAATGATCCGAATGACGATCTTGATGTTTTTGTTATGAAAGTAATGACGTTTGGAGCCTCATGCTCACCAACCAGTGCCCAATTTGTTAAAAATAAAAATGCCCAGCAATTTGTACAAAAATTTCCACGAGCTGTCACCGCCATTGTAGAAAACCACTATGTAGATGATTTATTGGATAGCCTGGATACGGAAGAAGAAGCAATTCAGTTGGCACAGCAGGTAAAATATACAAGGTGGGTTTGAAATTAGAAATTTTATTTCAAACTCACAAAATGTAAGCCAAGCCTTTGGTGAAACACCTGACTGTAGTAAGAAAAACTTAGCTATGAACAAAGAAGTTGGTTCCGAAAAGATTTTGGGTATGTGGTGGTCCACGTTAACAGATACATTTACGTATTCTATAATGTATAACCAAGGAAACGAAAGTATATTATGCGGAAATCAAAAACCCACTAAACGAGAAGTCTTACAGGTGTTGATGAAAATCTTTGACCCAATGGGGCTTATTGCTCACTTCTTGATCCAGTTGAAAATGTTGCTTCAAGATATTTGGAAATCAGCAATTAAATGGGACGATGAAATATCAGATGAACATCATCAAATATGGTTATCCTGGACTCTACTTTTATCAGAATTACCAAATATTCAAATTCCGCGATGCTACATTTCAACATGTTGGCCAGAGACTGGGGAAGTTCAGCTTCACATATTTGTCGACGCTAGCGAAAGGGCTTATGCGGCTGTTGCTTATTTAAAATTAGCGGATCAGCCAGCAGCATTAGTTGGTGCGAAAACAAAAGTGGCGCCTTTAAAAATATTGTCAATCCCACTATTGGAGCTACAGGCGGCATTGCTTGGTTCACGATTGGCTAGCAGCATTTGTAAGTACCTTTCTATTAAAATTACTGACAGGTATTTCTGGTCTGACTCAAAAACTGTACTATGCTGGTTGAATTCGGATCAAAGAAAGTACCGTCAATTTGTGGCCTTCAGAGTTGGCGAAATATTGGAAAACTCCGATGTGCTGGAGTGGCGTTGGATTCCAACCAAAAACAATGTAGCTGACGAAGCCACTAAATGGAGCAAAAGGCCAGAGTTAAAAGCCTCAAGTAGATGGTTCAGGGGACCTCAATTTTTGAATTTACCAAAAGATCAATGGCCACAAAATATTATTCAGAGTAAGGCCACCGAGGAAGAAATACGACCGCATCTAATGCATAGTTTCATCCTGCAGGAAAAGTTAATTGAAGTGGAGCGATTTTCAAATTGGAAAAAATTGGTACGAACGACAGCATTTGTGTTTCGTTTTATTAATAATATCAAACCGAACAAGTATAAAATAATGAAGTTAGTTGGTCCTATATCACAAGAAGAATATGCTCGAGCAGAAATACAATTATATCGTCAAGCGCAAGTTGACTGTTATCCGGATGAAGTATCAATTTTAACCAAAAATAACACACTGAAACCGGAGGTCAGATTAAAAATAGAAAGGTCCAGTTCGTTATATAAACAATCGCCATATTTAGATGAGACCCAGGTTATACGAATTTTTGGAAGAATAGATGCAGCTGCAAATGTTCAATTTGATGTAAAAAGACCAATTTTGTTACCAAAGAAGCACTACATAACTCAGTTAATAATCGCATCATATCATCGACGGTATCATCATTACAATTAGGAAACAGTAATCAATGAAATAAGGCAGAAATTTTCGATTCCACACCTAAGAGTAGCATTAAAAAAGGTACGTAAAAATTGTCAAAGCTGCAAAAATCAGAATGCTAAACCGAATCCTCCTGAAATGGCTACCCTGCCAGCAGCTAGATTATCCTCATTTACCAGACCATTTTCATATATCGGAATCGATTATTTTGGACCCATGATGGTAACAGTCGGGCGAAGAACGGAGAAACGATGGGGTGTCTTGATAACTTGCTTATGTATTCGTGCCATTCACATTGAAATAGCACACACTTTAACAACAGACTCATGCATACTTAATTTGCGAAATTTCATGGCAAGACGTGGAACTCCAACAGAAATTTATAGTGATAATGGGACAAATTTCAGAGGAGCTAATCCAGAGCTACGCGATGCTGTACAAAATCTGGACAAAGACAAAATAGCTGAAGCATTTATCACTTCAACCACTAAATGGGTATATATACCTCCTGCTTCTCCACACATGGGCGGTAGCTGGGAGCGCTTAGTACAATCCGTTAAGAAGGTATTGCATCAAATCAGTCCGAATCGAAATCCAGGTGACGAATTGCTGCGTAGTATGCTTATGGAAGTCGAGAATATTGTAAACTCAAGACCGCTAAGTTACATCCCTGTCGATGATGAAATTGATGAAGCCTTGACGCCGAACCATTTTCTACTGGGGTCTTCTAGTGGAGTTAAACCTGTCGGCGAGTTTACTGATGATAAAATTGTCTTAAAGAAGAATTGGATGACCGTTCAGCGTTATGCAAACAACTTCTGGAGGCGATGGATAAAGGAATATCTTCCTACTTTAACAAAGAGAACAAAGTGGTTTGAACCGGCTAAGCCCATAAAACCCGGCGACATCGTTATAATTGTTGACGAAAATAGTTCGAGAAATAATTGGCAAAAGGGTAAAGTGCTAGGTACCATTATGGGAAAGGATGGTCAAGTTAGACGGGCAACAGTGCAAACATCCACGGGCATATACGAAAGACCTGCAGTCAAATTAGCGATCCTTGATGTTCAGCCAAATAATGGTACACCGATAACCGAAGTTACCGCAACACCAGGGGGAAGTGTTACGAAAGCAGCTGACAACAAGAATCGTAAAAAGAAAAACAGCTGTCATCAATAATCAGCTTAACGTCGAAAAGAAAAAAAAAAAATGAATATCGAATTCGAAAAAAAAAAATTTAGAATTAACGCTTTTTATTAGATTTTATTTTTTTTGATTGAAGAAAGAAGGTAGAAATCAAACTTAAAGCTAACTTGAATTCAAAATTAATTTAAATATATTTTTTTTTTTATTAAAATTAAAACTATTTACTGAAATTATTAGTATTCAGATTGAAATTGAAATAATTTAATTGATTTGAGAAATATTCAGAGGAGAAAGAAAACTAAAAGTAGGTTTGAAATTTTAATTTTTATTTGGTTTATAAAAAAATATCTTTGTACGAAATTTATAGTGATTCTACAAGTAAATAAAGAAATTCAACAATTTGAGAACCTTGTTTTATTGAATCAACTAATAATTCTGAAAATCATTTCTACTCGTATTTATGCTACAATCTCATCAACCTGAGCAGGTTATCGTCGAGCGATAACAGTTACTATAATTAAAGATAAAATATTGCTCCAGCACCATAGAGGTATTATAGGGGCAGAATGAAAAAAAGTTTAGCAAGCTAACTGTTAATTACAGCATAAATCTAGTTGAAAGAATATTTGTTTTTGTACAGATCAAAATATGAAGAGAAAAAAAAAAATATACATGAAGAGAAAAGTTAAGTAGTAAAGGAAAAAAGAGAAATGTACTTCAAATGAAGTAAGTACAAAATAAGAACGAGCTTAATGTAGTGGGAAACCTAGTCCCAAACAAAAATATTTCAAAAATATTTCAATAATTCAATCAGCACTATCAGCAGTGATCCTCCAATCTGTTCCTTGCATGCATGATTAAGTATGAAGATCAGAGAATTATCCAAAAAATCATTTGATGTTATTAATATGATATAATTAAAGGAAGTCTATAAGCCTTTGTTCAATAATCCAAGCCTTAACTCTAGTTTTAAAAAGATTAATATTTTGAGTTTCTTGTATTTGATCAGGTAAAGAATTAAAGCAAATGGGTGCAATGTGAGTTGTTCTTTGTCTAGCAAATTGACTATTTGTTCTTGATGGTTCTATTCTACCACTATTTCTAGTCTGACTAAAGGGCCGATAATTAAATTCTAAAGTATTGAAACCCATAGAATTTATATGTAGACTTGGATAACAGATTTATAAAACGAAATTCCTCGTATAGGTAAGTTATTAATGAAGTTTTTAGAGTAAAGATCAAGAGAAGGAAATCGAGAAGGTAGATTGAAAACTGCCTTGATGGCCTTGTTTTGAAGACGTTGTAGTTTTTTAATTTCAGTTAGATTAGTGTTTGCCCTAGTAGATGTAGCATAAGATAGATGAGAGTGCACCAGTGCAAAGTATATATTTTTTTTAACATCTGTGTTTAAGTGATTAGACAATTTCTTAAGAATTCCAACTCCTGGAGCTATTTTATTCGCTATAAACTTAATTTGAGATTTCCACGCAAAATCGTTATCTATCCTAACACCCAAGAATTTTATACTAGTGCTTTCTTGTATAACATGCCCGTCAAGGCTAACTGAAATAGTTTCATTGTTAAAAAATCTTCTACGTTGGGGAGTGGCAAATAAAATCAAATTAGTCTTCTCTACATTAAGTTTAAGCTTGTTTAGATTCATATATCTTTTAATCTTTTTATAGTCATTTTGAATAGAATCAGCAATAATATCTCTACTTGATCTAGAAGGATAATAAAGTGATGAGTCATCAGCAAATAAATTTAGAATTCCTGTTAATCCAATCTTTGGCAGGTCATTAATGAAAATTAGGAAAAACAAGGGGCCCAGTACGCTACCCTGTGGAACACCAACTGGGTCTTAAGCTACTGTTTAAGTCATTTCCCAATTGAACAAATTGGAATCTATTGGTTAGATAGTTTTTGATTAATGCAAGTGATCTTCCTCGTATACCTGCAGCATGTAACTTAACTAGCAAAATGTCATGATCTACAAGATCAAACGCTTTACTTAGATCAAGAAAGAGTCCACCAACTAGATAACCCTGGTCTGCTTGTTTGATAATTGATTCTAGGAAAGAAGAAATAGCGAGGTCTGCACCAGATCCTGATCTGAAACCAAATTGTTGATTGTAAAAGAAGTTACTATTGTTGAGAAATTTATAAATTCTACCATAAATTAATTTTTCAAAAATTTTGTTGAGAGCAGGTAAGATGGAGATTGGTCTATAGTTGGACGGAGACATCTTATCTCCTTTCTTGAAAATAAGACAGATTTTTTGGATTTTTAAAAGGTCAGGATAAATACTAGTTAATAAAATTAGATTAGCTAGAATAGTGATAGCAGGAGTGAGACATTCTGCTGATTGTTTAATAATGATATTGCTGATTCCATCGTGACCAATTGCTTTCCCTATTTTAAGAGCATTTATAATATTTAAAACTTCAGTCTCCTCGATTGGATCTAATATAATAGATTGTGGCATATGCGGGATGTTAGTATTAGTTTCATTAGTACCTATGTCTAAATTGGATTGGTCGTTACTAGTGGTTTCATTTATTCCCTGTTGGGATTGAATTGCTATGGTAGCAAAATAATTATTCATAATGTTAGCCATTTCCGTACCATCAGATGTTATAGTACCGTCCTCAGCCATGAGTTCACCAATTTTTTCGTCCCTTTCTCTCCCTAGGATGGAGTTTAAAAATTTCTTCTTAGATTACATAATACATTGTCGAGAACATAATATGTTTGATAAAAAATATTTTTGTACTGAACCTAATTATGACTCAAGATGTGAAAATGCGTCAAATTTTAAAAATCATTGGTTGAGAAAACATAAAAAAAATTTGATCTATTATCCATGAGCACAACCTAATTTAATATAAGTTAATATTTAATATAAGATTTCAATTTAGAATTAATAATTTATCATTATACTTATATTATATCATTAAGTCAACCAACAGAGAAAATGAATCTATGGAAATATTCATATACATTGGCCCTTATCATGGAATTCGTTTTCACCTTTCGAATTCGCTAAAAGCGAATTTCCGAATCATGGAATTCGATAGTGAATTTCCTTATAAATTTTCAGTTTTGGCGAATGTCAATTTTCAATTTTCAATTAAAAATGCAATTTCAATTTCCATTTTTACTCTTTTATTTATTAACATTCCTATTACTAGGTGGGGCAACTTTTTATTTAAGCTGCCCCACCTAGAAATTTTTTTTTTGGGTTTTTTATTAAAATCACAATTCGCCGCGTATCTAACTTTCGCTCTGCATCTCTAACCATATCATAGAATTCGACACCTAACTGAGCGAAACGTCAAAAAAAATCGAATGTAAGAATACAAAAACAAAAACAAAAAAGTATATAATTTTTTTATGAAGAAGTGTTTTTTTATAATTTTCAAGTCTCTTTTTTTTAAATAAAAATAAAAATTGTTAGCTAAAGTGCCGTTTCCTTGAACCACTCAGAAAGGGCTGAAACTTGGAGGGGTGGTAGAGGCGGTGCCCAAACTCCCAAAACTGAAATCAGTTCTTGGGGCAAAGGCCCTGTTTCGGAGATAGGGCCCCCCAAAGTTTTCATACATTTTTGTATAGAAAACATTTTTTTGTGCCCGTTTTGCCCTATTTTTGGGCAGGTAATAGAGGTGGTCCCTAAAATGTTAAATCGGAGACGGTTTTTGCGGGAAGGCCCCCATTTCGGAGTTATGGCCCTTCAAAATTTTCATACGTTACATCCAATGTTCCCTCTAAGCTGCGCGCGTGCGCCCTAGCGCACCCTTTTTTTGCTTGCGCGCAGATCATTTATTTTGCGCGCAGACCAAATTTAACGCAATAATAAAGTTATTTTATTAAAAAATTTTAAACTTCACTAATCAATCATAAATTTTTTGCTGGAAAATCGTTTCGTTTCTACTATACGATTTTTTTATCGATTTTATTCAGGCGAATTAAATCGAATATTTTGGACGAAACTAATTTCGATTTAAATGAAATTTATTTTTCTAACTACAAAGTAACATCTGAATTTTATATTTGTTTTTATAATACACATTTTGATATGTTTTGGTATATATTTTTGTTTCTTTCGGAGTGGTACATTATAAGTTTCTTTTATTGATTTTCTGTTGGTATAAACCTTTTTTTTTTCGAAAATTGTGTGTTTAATCATTTCCTCTTTTTGTATACCAAATTTGAAGTCCTCCCTAGGAGAAGGTCGCTGGGTAGGAGGCCAATAATTTTTTTGTTACGAAGTTTGTTTGTTTAATCGTTTCCATTTTTTATGTGCCAAATTTTAATGTTTTTTTTCCTAATTTTTCTTTCACTACTCTTCGTAAAGAAGTTATAGTTAAAAAAAAAAATTTTGTGACTAATTTTTTTTTTAAATTTTGGCGCAATAAGAAAAAAATACAAATAATGCGCGCAAGCAAGTTCATTTTTGCCCAGCTTTTAAAAAAATTAGAGGGAACATTGGTTACATCATACGTTTAGCCTTTTTCCAAAAAGTTTTAAACAACTTTGACGAGAAATTAATTTTTCAAAAAACGGGGGCGGGCGGTCACTACCCAAAAAAAGGGCAAATCGGGCACAAAAAAAAATTTTTTTTTGGGCACCACCTCTACCCCCCCTCCAAGTTTCAGCCCATTCTGAGTGATTGAAGAAAACGGCACTTCGCCAGCTATTTTTATAAAACCAAATAAATTTATGTTAAAGTTCCCTTAGAAATGAAATACGGATAGATAAATTTTTTTTGTGCTGAAATTTATATCTAAAAAACTTTGCATCAGATTTATCTCAAATTTTTTTTTTTTTTTCGATTTTAAAATTTTTGAAAAGTAATGATTTTGATACTTTAAAGATTTTTAAATTAAGGATTTTCTAATTTAACATTTTTTTAAAGAGTTTTCGTCATACCTACAACCGAAAAAATGAAATTTACACAAATTTTTTTTTAAATTCTACTGCATCAACTCAGTAGAATTTAATTCGCAGTAAATTTTCGCAAAATCGAAATCGATGATACAAAATAAAAGATGTATTTTCGCCCGCCGAATGTATAATAGAACCCAATTCATAATTTTCCCTCCAATGGAAAAGTGGATGAAAATTTCCTCTCAATAAAATTTACGAATTTCTTTTTTTTAATTCATAGAAAAATGATTAAAGGGAATAACAACATTATTTTCGAGTATTTTTTTTTTGCATAAAAATTTTTTTTTTTTTTTTGTAATAAAATGAAAATTTTTATGTAAATCATAATTATTCTAGAAAATAAATATTATTTTTTATTTTACTTATGAATTTTAAGATTTTATTCCTGTTTATTTTTGAATATAAAAAAAAAAATTTTTTTTACACCTACACTAAATAAATTACATCTATGATAAACTGACAGATTAAAAACATTCGCCAAAAAAGCGTAGAATTCCATGTTACTGAAAAAGATTCGCAGCGATTTTGAGATTCGCGTCGAGTCGAAAATGAAGGCGAGTTCCATGATAAGGGCCTGGCCCTTATCATGGAATTCGTTTTCACCTTTCGAATTCGCTAAAAGCGAATTTCCGAATCATGGAATTCGATAGTGAATTTCCTTATAAATTTTCAGTTTTGGCGAATGTCAATTTTCAATTTTCAATTAAAAATGCAATTTCAATTTCCATTTTTACTCTTTTATTTATTAACATTCCTATTACTAGGTGGGGCAACTTTTTATTTAAGCTGCCCCACCTAGAAATTTTTTTTTTGGGTTTTTTATTAAAATCACAATTCGCCGCGTATCTAACTTTCGCTCTGCATCTCTAACCATATCATAGAATTCGACACCTAACTGAGCGAAACGTCAAAAAAAATCGAATGTAAGAATACAAAAACAAAAACAAAAAAGTATATAATTTTTTTATGAAGAAGTGTTTTTTTATAATTTTCAAGTCTCTTTTTTTTAAATAAAAATAAAAATTGTTAGCTAAAGTGCCGTTTCCTTGAACCACTCAGAAAGGGCTGAAACTTGGAGGGGTGGTAGAGGCGGTGCCCAAACTCCCAAAACTGAAATCAGTTCTTGGGGCAAAGGCCCTGTTTCGGAGATAGGGCCCCCCAAAGTTTTCATACATTTTTGTATAGAAAACATTTTTTTGTGCCCGTTTTGCCCTATTTTTGGGCAGGTAATAGAGGTGGTCCCTAAAATGTTAAATCGGAGACGGTTTTTGCGGGAAGGCCCCCATTTCGGAGTTATGGCCCTTCAAAATTTTCATACGTTACATCCAATGTTCCCTCTAAGCTGCGCGCGTGCGCCCTAGCGCACCCTTTTTTTGCTTGCGCGCAGATCATTTATTTTGCGCGCAGACCAAATTTAACGCAATAATAAAGTTATTTTATTAAAAAATTTTAAACTTCACTAATCAATCATAAATTTTTTGCTGGAAAATCGTTTCGTTTCTACTATACGATTTTTTTATCGATTTTATTCAGGCGAATTAAATCGAATATTTTGGACGAAACTAATTTCGATTTAAATGAAATTTATTTTTCTAACTACAAAGTAACATCTGAATTTTATATTTGTTTTTATAATACACATTTTGATATGTTTTGGTATATATTTTTGTTTCTTTCGGAGTGGTACATTATAAGTTTCTTTTATTGATTTTCTGTTGGTATAAACCTTTTTTTTTTCGAAAATTGTGTGTTTAATCATTTCCTCTTTTTGTATACCAAATTTGAAGTCCTCCCTAGGAGAAGGTCGCTGGGTAGGAGGCCAATAATTTTTTTGTTACGAAGTTTGTTTGTTTAATCGTTTCCATTTTTTATGTGCCAAATTTTAATGTTTTTTTTCCTAATTTTTCTTTCACTACTCTTCGTAAAGAAGTTATAGTTAAAAAAAAAAATTTTGTGACTAATTTTTTTTTTAAATTTTGGCGCAATAAGAAAAAAATACAAATAATGCGCGCAAGCAAGTTCATTTTTGCCCAGCTTTTAAAAAAATTAGAGGGAACATTGGTTACATCATACGTTTAGCCTTTTTCCAAAAAGTTTTAAACAACTTTGACGAGAAATTAATTTTTCAAAAAACGGGGGCGGGCGGTCACTACCCAAAAAAAGGGCAAATCGGGCACAAAAAAAAATTTTTTTTTGGGCACCACCTCTACCCCCCCTCCAAGTTTCAGCCCATTCTGAGTGATTGAAGAAAACGGCACTTCGCCAGCTATTTTTATAAAACCAAATAAATTTATGTTAAAGTTCCCTTAGAAATGAAATACGGATAGATAAATTTTTTTTGTGCTGAAATTTATATCTAAAAAACTTTGCATCAGATTTATCTCAAATTTTTTTTTTTTTTTCGATTTTAAAATTTTTGAAAAGTAATGATTTTGATACTTTAAAGATTTTTAAATTAAGGATTTTCTAATTTAACATTTTTTTAAAGAGTTTTCGTCATACCTACAACCGAAAAAATGAAATTTACACAAATTTTTTTTTAAATTCTACTGCATCAACTCAGTAGAATTTAATTCGCAGTAAATTTTCGCAAAATCGAAATCGATGATACAAAATAAAAGATGTATTTTCGCCCGCCGAATGTATAATAGAACCCAATTCATAATTTTCCCTCCAATGGAAAAGTGGATGAAAATTTCCTCTCAATAAAATTTACGAATTTCTTTTTTTTAATTCATAGAAAAATGATTAAAGGGAATAACAACATTATTTTCGAGTATTTTTTTTTTGCATAAAAATTTTTTTTTTTTTTTTGTAATAAAATGAAAATTTTTATGTAAATCATAATTATTCTAGAAAATAAATATTATTTTTTATTTTACTTATGAATTTTAAGATTTTATTCCTGTTTATTTTTGAATATAAAAAAAAAAATTTTTTTTACACCTACACTAAATAAATTACATCTATGATAAACTGACAGATTAAAAACATTCGCCAAAAAAGCGTAGAATTCCATGTTACTGAAAAAGATTCGCAGCGATTTTGAGATTCGCGTCGAGTCGAAAATGAAGGCGAGTTCCATGATAAGGGCCATTGATTGTACATACATTATACAATACGTCATTAATCGAGATAATTCAATGTTTTTAAAGATACTTTAAATAATAGTTTTTAATTTTAAGACAATACATACACAATTTATTATTTTTCTTTACTCATGTTTATTTAATATAATAACAATATATATATTATGTAATAATGACAATAAATAATTTTTTGTTTTATTATAATAAAAAAAGTAATAGATTTGTTTTATTGAAATGAAAATACGCTTCAAACAATAATCCAAAAATGACTAGATTTTTTGCTAAACGAACTAATTTATATAAATAGTTATAGCAACTACAGCAAATATGTGCATTACTTTTTACAAATCGGTTGGATAAATCAAGTTCGCTTCTAAGATTTTTTTTTACATAAAAAAAATATAAAATACTAAATGAACAGCAAATTAATTTATTTCTTGATGCGAAAATAGTCGTTAAATTTAATGACAAGGACAAAACAACATACAATTAAAATAATGCTGGCTTGTATTGTTAATTAAAAAAAAATTTGTTTTGAAAGTATAATTGTTTTTAATGATAGCAGATTGCAGTAGATTAAAAAATATATAATGATGATAAGATTTAAAACTAAAACCGAAGCACTCTAAATTCCTAAAAATATTATTATGCAAAATACTGTAAGAGGTTTGAATTTACAATGTATCATAACAAAAATAAAATCAATTCTGTAATCTGCATTTAAAAATCATAAATTATTACGGCTGGTCAAAATTATAAATGCAAATTAATATAGTAATGAAATAATTTTTTTTTAAGGTTTAGTATTGTCAATTTTTTTTATACTCTTAAAACTTTTTAGCTTTTATTGAATTTAAAATTCTCTTAATCTCTCAAAATTACAATCCCTTATTAAAATAAACTTTTTCTGGCGTTTTTCCTTTAGTTTTAATAACTATATCATCATAAAATTTTGGCTCTAATAATTTTATTGTAGAAAGTTTTATAGAACACATTTGCGGGAATATTGAACATGCAGCAGGAACCATAAATGTTAAAAAAATTCCGCACATCAACGTTTGAAAAGGTGCATGCAAATACGTGGCTGCTTTGAACCATTGATTTTTTTCTAAACGTTCCATGACTAACGGTAATAATAACATTCCTGGTGATGCCATGGTAATTCTTGAAAAAGTTACTTGTGAGATACCCTGAAAATTAAGAACATTTTTGTAAAGTACATAATTATTGTTAAAAAAAATGTTTTACCTTTACTGCTGCTACCCTTGATTTACCAACAATGTTTCCGTTTTCGTCTCTAACATCGACACCATTTATTATTTCATTTTGCCTCATTAAAGGAATATTAACACAATTAGCAGCTGCTACTGCAGTGAAAGGAACAAAACGCTACGATGAAAAAATTTTAGAGTAGTATTTACTACAAAAATTTTAAAATATATTGAATTTTTTTTTTCATATCTCACTTGCAATATTGGTGATGCTTTTTTTGACCAGAAATTTTTAAATCCAAGAGCAGTAATTAATGCTGCGGATGTTGCAGAAACGTAAGAAACTCCTAATTGGTTCACGGTTGTTGGAGAATCAGCATTTCTATTAGTATAATTGACAAGTGCATTGAATGATTGATTGGCGAACTGCCAAAATACAATTGCAGCTGTTGATTTATAAAATGTGAGCATAGCACCTTCAAAAAAAATGTTCTTTTGAGATCATGTATGTTTTAATTAAAATACAATAAAAACTGGTCACAAAAAAAAATTACCCGTGAGTAGCATACCACCAGGAACCTGAAAACTCATTCGTCCACAAAAATTTTGTAATTCACCGGTATCAGGGTGAAAAGCAGATGAATATAATTTCATAGCATAAATTATATCTTCTTTTTTTGTGCCCGGTGGTTCTTTGTGTAAACGATATTGCTCAACTAAAAGATTAAAAAAAAATTTATTTATGATTTGAAATATATATTTATACTTATTTCTTTCTATTATCTTATTTGTTAATTAAAATACCTAAAGTTTTCGCTTGATTCAATCTGTCACTTGATAAAATTACTGTTCTTGGATCAGTCATCCATGCGAAATATTGAAAGCGACCTGCAAAAGTGTCAAGCTTCCACAATGGTTTATCAACATCAATTCTAGCTAAAAATTGGGAAAAAAAATTAAATTCTTAAATAATCTAAAAAAAAAAAAAAATTAATTTCAAATGTAATTACATATATTCGAAAGGACATATTTTGAGAGCCTCTCAATTTTATTTTAATTATGTATTTTCTCTTATCGATTAAGCATAATTTCTGTTTTAAGTTGGTACCTAATGTTTCGCGTGGGGTAAGCTGGTACCTAATGTTTCGCGTGAGGTAATTTTTCGATCAACAAATTGCCTCAAATCAATATTAGATAACCATAATTAAAAAAAGTAATACCACTAGTTTTACACTCAAATCTAAATTTAAAAAGAGATAAAAGAAAAAAAAAATCCTCTGTTGAAATGCCAAAATGCATTAAAATTGCGCTACATTATTAATTATGTCACAAACTTCTTTTTGCCACTTTGCCAGAACATTGATTCCTTAAAAAGAATAGGTAGGTAATCAATTTTGAATTCACAATATTCAGATAAGATAGGTAGGCTTATTATCTAGATAGGTCCTGGCTGCTAGTTATACACATTTACTTATTATTTTATTTCAAAATTTTTTCATAAAGGAACCTGTTAAACATATTCATATTTTATAAATACTATATATAGGGTCGGAATTTTCTCTTCTTTGTTGAAAATCCAATATTTCTTAAATCGCCCTATTCTAAAGGCAGGTAGATAGGCATAATAACCTAAACCCAAAATTAGGTCAATTGTGAATATGATTATAATTTAATAATTATTATTACAAACCTTCTTTAGACATCTTCTTGCTTGATTAGGTACCCAACTTTAAATTTACACAATATCTAATATTTTATTAAAAGAAAAATAATTAAAAATTAACTTAATTTTTTTTTTTTCAATAAATGACAAAAAAAAATAAAATAATGATTTGTGATTAATGATTATATAATTTTTCTTTTTTTGTAGGTAATCAAATTTTCTTAACACTAAAAACCAACCCTAACTACCTTAATAAATTTATTTAAAAATTAAAATTAAAAAAAAATAATAAATTTAATTATTAGTTTTTAAAATAACTATGTGGATCAGCGAAATTAAATAATTCAAAAATAATAATTTACATTTGAAAAATGTGTAGGTAATAAAAAATTAAAAATAAAATTCTCAACTTTTTTCACAACTAAGAGTCTGTTCACTTATTAGTGATTATTGAAAAAATTAAAATCGGATTTAATATTCCAGGTTTTTTAATTTGTGAACGACACGATTTTACTGCTGTTATTTAAAAAAATGAAATAATTTTGTCCTAAAGCCGTTCACAAATTCAATTTTACTTTTTTAAATTCTGCAAAGGGAAATTTTAAATTTCCCATAACAAACTAAATTTGTAGGTCTACTTTTAAGTGAATTCAAAAACTAAAATTGTATAGAGAAGAAAAAAGCGGCAAAAATGGGTAAGAAAATTCGGTCGGTCACGTATTATTATAAGTATTTGATTTCAGTCGGCCAAATATTATTTTAGGGTAAATGTACCGGTTATCGGACGAATAACTTTTTTTTCATCTTTCACAGCTTGTAACTTTCGAATTAAAATTCCGATCTCGGTATTTTTGGTTTTTTTTCAAAGATCTGCTATTTATTTAACAAAAAAAAATATATGTATATTATTTTTATGAATACTTTCTTGAAAATTAATGAATAAGTCAAAAAAGTGAAATTTCACCAGTTTCCGGACACTAAATTTCAGTTTCTCGGACACTTGATCTAATAATCGGACAGAGTAAATATGTTTTAAAAAAACTTAATTTTTTTAACAGTTTATTGCAAAAATAAGGATAAAATTATTCAAAAAATTTATAAAATAAAATATAATTCATAAAAAACATAGTTATTAAATATTAAAATTAATTTTAGTCTTTGTATCACATTATGAACATTTGGAGCATGGGAAAAACTCAATCGCTGCGTCTTTGTAACACATATCTCTTAATGATGTACATTTTAGATGAAACCATTTACCACAAATATCACAGCCAATGCTTTTTAAACATTCATCTTCAGTATCACTGATTAGTTCACTACCACATTCATTGCACTTACAATTTTGTTTTGAACTTTTCTTATTTTTTTTTTTGTCCTTTTTTTTATTTAATCGATTTATTTTATTTTGCTCAACGGTTTTGTCATGATCCAGTTTTTTTTTTTCCTTTCTCATCATTATTTCACGCCAACAAATAGATGAAACTGCACTTGGTAGTTTTGTCTCTGGTGTTTTTTTCTTTGATTTACCAAATTTAATTGCCTTTGGATAATACAAGTGTTTATCAATTTCACTTGTAGAAGTGGTTTTAGTAACCGAATATTTTGGTGTAGTATAGTTGGTGTTTTGATTAAATTTGAATTCGAAATTACTGGAGCTGCAATCGGAGAATTGTTTAGTTTAGATTATTGAAATCTCTATTACGAACAATCTTTCTTACCGCATTTTAGTTTACTTGAACTGGTAGGTGTTATAGATAGATTCAAATTTAACTCGTCATGGTTGAATTGCTTAGAAACCGATGGAGTACTTGAAAATATTAGATCTGCAATGAAATTTTTTTTCAATTTTTAAAGACTAATTAATATCTAAATATGTTTTCTTGCCAGATTCTTGATATTTTACGCTGTTAGGTGTTGCAAATGGAGTAATAAGATTAGATCCTACATCATCGTTATTCAAATTTGATTCAGATTCCTCATTGCCTGGAATTGGAGTCGAAGGTGCTAGAGAAAAAAATTTAAGATTTATAAATATTATAATTAGATTTTTGTGTTTGTGTAATTAGATAATTTTATGTTTTTTTCACCAATTTGTTGTTGGCTTTGATCCAATTTTTCATTATCCAGTACAATACTTTCGTCGAAAGATAGAATTCTATCCATCATAAATTGTTCATTGAATGTCCGATCTTCAACATTTTTAGATGTATCTATTGGTGCATCATAAGGGAGCACATAATTTGTAAGGACGTCCAAAACAATGTCGACGTTTATGTTTCTTTCTTCAAGTGCATTCTTAAAGAATTTAATGACTTCAATAGTGTCCTCAGTCTTTTTTTTTAATTGCATTGTTGCACTGTCATCGGAAATTTCTTCTATACAATTTTTCACGCATTTAGAATAATCAACTGCATCAGGGTTAAAAGGGTAAAGACCACATTTCCGAAATCCGTTGATAATATTGTTTTTTAAATTATGATTATTTATAATAGTTTTTTGTAACATTGGGCAAAAAGTTTTTTTTGAAAGTACTTTACCCAAATTGTCTGATTGCCACATTCTGACGGTTTTTTTCCACTCATTTTTTAGGGGTTTGAAAACACTTACGTCAAGTGGCTGCATCAAATGAGTCGTATTTGGAGGTAAAGAATATAAAATTATTTTATTAGCATCACAAAATTCGCTCAATTCCATAGTCAAATGAGATTTATGGCCATCAACAAAAAATAATACGGGACGAGTTATTTTTTCCTCATCAATCCATTTGCTGACACAATTTGCCACATACTCAAAAAACGTCTCACTTCGCATCCAACCGCTTTCTGTTCGGCCCAGGAACCAACTTTCGGGCATACTGTTAATTACATCTTTTGGTGGCCTTATATAAGGAAATACCACCATCGGCGGCAAAATTTTGCCCTCTGCGGAACAAACTAACAGCACCGTAAGTGTTTCCTTTTCGTTTGCCGTTTGAATTTGATATACGTTTTTGTACCCTTTAGGGGCAATAACCTTACCTGTCTTGGGGCACAAGTTGAAGCTGGTCTCATCTCCATTAATGATTCTGGATGGATTTTCGAGCAAACTTAATTGATCTATGCTTTCTAGGTAAGACTTCAATTCTCGAAACCATTTTTTAATTACTTCTGTTGTAATTATAGCTCGACCTTTTGTTATGCTTTGAGCTTCTCTTTGGACTAAGCTCTGGTTTCTTTTAAAAAAATTGTGAATCCAAGTTCGACCAGGACGTCCATTTGTAAATGGATTTTTTCGTTTTGGGTTATCTCTCATAATTTTTTCCACAGTATTCAATAAGTCTTCATTTTTAATAGGAAATCCACATCTAGATAATTTTATACACCATTCACATATTTTTTCCTCTTCCTGAAATGAGAGAACGGGGTCCGGCCCTCTAGTACATGGCCCTTCCGGTACTTTTCCCTTTAATTTATCGTGCAGGGTTGATTTTGGTATGCCATATTTTTCTGCTGCCGCACGAACACTTAGTTTTTGGCTCCTGACCTCTTGAATGGCATTTGTGACCGAAATCAGGTCCAATTTATTTTTTTTTTTTTTTTGATTATTATTTTGATCTGAATTTTCCATGTTTTTCTTAAAAAATAAAAAAAATGTTAATATAAAAGCTTGTTAATACTTTGCAAGAAGTAAAAAATTTCTTTGTCCGAGAATTGAAATCATTGTTTCATTTCTCGGACAGAAAAAGTTGTTGAAGAAAAAGTTGTCCGAAAACTGAACAAATTGTAGAAAATCAAATTTTCTTCATATAAATAATGAAAATATTTGTTATTTTATATATTTTCATTATTAAAAAAGAAAATTAGTTTTTTGGAGCTTTCTCAGTTTCCGGACACCGATGTCCGGTAACTGATTTTTTCTACATTGCACGTGCCAAAAAGCGGACTGTCAAAAAATTGAAATAATTTTAAATAAAATATTTTTTTTTTTTTTTTAATTGATAGGTTAAATATATATTATTCAATTTTTCAAGTTTTTAACATCAATACATTAAAAAAGTTATAGAAAACTTACCTTTTCTTAAAATGCTCTCACTATTTTTTTTTTATCTTTTTTAACGTTTTTTAGCCTATCACTGACGCTTGTTCTTTAACAATTTTTTTCCAACTGATCCTTTGGAAAATTTTTATCGAAACTTCACCAATACTTTCGTCAAAAAGTAAACAAAGAACTCAAAACTTTAAATTCGGCAAAATATGTTAAATTACCTTATTTTTTTATAAAGAAAGGGAATATGTCCGACAACCGGGGGGTGTCCGGAAACCGATACAGTTACCCTATAAGTAGTTGATTTTAGCAGATTATACAGAATGCAGAAAATTACGTCCTCAATTTATAAATTGTGACATTTGTTTTACAGAAAAGGGAGATTTCTTTTTTTTCAATCGTTTAATAAGTGAACAGACTCTAAAAGAAGTTCAAAATGAAACTATTTTTTTTAAATCATTTTTTTCATTACACAGAATACTTTACGTATAGTTGTGTGTCAAGTAGAATATTTGCAGATGCAGAGATTAAATTTTTCACAACAAAAAAATCTGTAATGTTTGTTTATGTTTACAATAGTGCTGTGACGATGCCGTTGACTGTTGGCATTTTGTTTCACAGCTCGGTTAACGACTTTAGATTACCTAAAGTCGTTGTCGATCAAATTATAAAAACTTGACAAACTGTCTCATCGAGCATAGCAGCTAAACAGATGACGGCGGCGTGCAAAATGACATTTTCCAATTTCCTATTATTAATGATAAAAAACAAAAAGGATTTGATTTAGCCATAGCCAGCCATCGTCGTTGCGTGATATCCTTTGATTTGGTTGGTATATTGTACATTATTTTCATTCTTCTTACTTCTTGGACTTGAATTTTATTGTTTCAGAAATCAGGAAATCCTTATTTTTTATTTTCATAGAAATTTGTTAAAAAAAAAAAAATGGCAAATTTATTTAAAAAGGTAAAATAATAATATCCTGCATTCTGCAAATAATTAATAAAAATAAATTTTTTTTTAGGTTGCCGGTTTAAATTTGAAATTATTTTCCTGTGCAACAGCTGCTAGAATTGGATTTTGTACTGAAGCTCCTCCGGTCAAAATTGAAAAAAGTAAAGTCTGAAAAATAAAATTCTTACGATTTAATTTATTTTTAGGTATTTTTTGTTTTAGCAATTAATTCAATCACACTGTTAGGTCGAGTTGGAGCAAATCCCCAAAAACGTGGAAATGAGGAACATCCGGTAGTCACATTTTCATTAGCTACTCACAATAATTACAGGTATCCACACAAATGCTCACTTGCTACCTATTTATTTATTTGTTTATTTTTTTTAACTAATCTAATCGGGAAATTCAAATTTCTTACATTGAAAATCGTATTTCGTCACCTCATATCTTAGCATTAGTAGGCCACCTACCTTAAATTCTATATTGAACTAATTTTAGTCAAAGAAAAATTTTTAAAAATTGAAAAATTTTTAAAAATGAGTTAATGGTTGTCAAATAATAATATATGTGACCATATTATTATTTGACAACCATTAACTCATTTTTAAAAATTTTTCAATAGGGTCACTAATGCGCTCACAGCCTCAATTATTCTTCCGAAACGAGAGACGGAATCTTTTGCCTATGCAAAGTCTCTCGTAGGCGGGTTCTAACTGCGAACTATTGTATCATGATCCCTAAAGCAAACAACTTTTATAGAATTGCAAGTTTGATTTGTACCATCAATAAATTTAAATTAGTTCTTCTCTAAACGACTATCTAAAAATTATTTAAAATTTTGATTTGATAATTTAAGATATGAAAGTGGTGAATGGGCCCAACGAACTGATTGGCATCGCGTTATTGTTTTTAAACCGTCTCTCCGGGACACAGTCATGGAATATTTGAAAAAAGGTCAACGTGCACTGATTCAAGGTAAAATAACATATGGCGAGATTACAGATCAAGAAGGCGGTAATAAACCAAGCACAAGTATCATAGCTGAAGATATTATTTTCTTCAAAGAAAAATAATCCGAACAATTCTGATATTTTTTGAAATAAGTACTGCATTTTTTATCACCAAAAAAGTAATCATAAAATCTATGTAAGTTCAAAGTTTATGTACAATATGTAACTATTTTGTTTTAAAACCAAAATAAGAACAAATAGATACCTCAATAAATAATATTATAATATTATTAAAATTTAAAGTTTTATTTCCAAAAATTTTTTTAGTACAAAAAATTGTTAAATGAATTCGATATTTAAATAAAATTTCTTTATACCTATAATAAATTATTACAATAAATTTACTTTAGGATAATTATTGTTTTTATCTGTCTACACACAAATAAAAAGGCATATATAATCATTTTAGGTTAGGTTAGGTTAGGTTGTAGCGGGTCGGAAATCCTGCGATTTCCTTGCACTTAGGCCGATTGGCCCGTTGTACTGCCCTACCCGATGGGCCTAACATTTCCCATCGAGCCACCCTATACCATTGACGAACCTAATTATTTCTCTTGTCTTATGTCTTTTCAGGTCCTCAAGGTCCTGCAAAAAATAATCCCCCAACATCCTTGCTCTCCTAGTCCGAATCGTCGGACATTCGCAGAGCACGTGAGGTGTAGTTTCGGGTTCTTCTCCACAACCCCTGCAAATCCCAGTGTCGGCCCTCCCTATTCGGAACTCGTGGTTCCTAAAGAAGTGCCCTGTACATATTCCAGTGAAAAGTCGCAGATCATTCCTGTTAAGGTTTAAGATCTGTTTGGACTTTTCAGTGTTTCCCCAAACCTTTTTGGTGATTTTATTTCCTTCTGTTTGTCTCCACATTTCTTTGTGTTTTTCACAGCCCTCGCGGTCTATCTTGGTTTTTATTTCCGAGGCGCCCTTGAAAGATTGTAGTCTTTCCGGGGTGCCTCCGTTCCCAAACCTCGCAAGACTGTCGGCTCTAATATTTCCTTCTATATTCGAGTGGCCTTTAACCCACGTAATGACCACCCGGTTTTCATTTCCCACTTTTTCAAGTGCCCTCAAACATTCTTGTACTGTCCTAGACCTTACCTCTGTTTTGGTAAGGGTACCTAGAGCAGTTTTGCTGTCTGAGTATATTCTAATTCTCCTCCCTCTTATATTATTTTCTTTAATTATCCTAGCTGCCGTCATTATGGCCATAATTTCGGTTTGTACAACCGAGGCTAAGCCATCAATGTCGGCCGCATAGGATATATTTAGTTCCTGGCAGTAAACCCCTAGTCCACAGTGTTCCTCTCTCTTGGACCCGTCTGTGTATATTTCTAGGGTTTCCTCAGGGATTTCATGTCGCGTTTGGTTTACTTCAATTTTGAATAACCTATTCACGTTAAGTATTCCTGCGATCTTATCCCAAAGGGTTTCCGAGGTTAACTCGTTTCTTATGCCCTCGGAAAATTCTCCCATCCTTTCATGCGGTAAGAGATTTTCCTTATAATCATTTTAGTTAGTTTGTGTGAAATTGACATTAAATAAGTTTTTTGTCACACTAATGATAATGAAAGGAATATATTCTTCATTTCCAAGAAAAAAAAATATATAATATACATATATTTAAATATATTATAATGTCCTCATACCTTGAATATTTTTAACCAAATGAATATGAATTGAATTCAAAATAGAAACTGACACGACTGTCTGATAAAATAACTATCAATTGTTGCGGCTAACAACAGCTACGAACGAAAGAAAACAATGTTGTCACTAATTGAAAGAATAACTTGAGTACCTACCTATTACTTGTTACTCAAATAATTGAATAGAATCCGCAAATAATTTATTTATTTAATTAATAATTTAATCGTAGTTCGTATTGTAGTCAAAGTTCAAAGCATTCCTGTCGCTTTTGCACATAATTTCCTAATGAAAGAACACTTTTTTGTTTTATTTGAATCAATAGTATTGTTTATGATTTTTTTTTTAATTTTAATATACACTACGTATTTATTTTAATTTCATTAAATGATTTAATTACTGGAAACGCAGATCTTTCTGTTTCTGCAAGAAGTCCATTACCTGGTCTTTCAATCAATATTGATCTTATAGATCCTTCAGATGCAGCTTCAGCTTCTACAGAATTAAAAATTTATAATTTTTTAATCAATTCAATACATATAAATGTGATGTAAGTAGGTATTTACCTTTATAAATATCTGTCAAAAAAATTACTTCATTAGCATTATATTTCAATTCTTTAACGATATTTTCATATGATTTTGGATCTTGTTTGTGACCAACTGTGGTATCGAAATGACCAGATATAAATTTTAATAAATTTCCATATTTAGTATGAGTAAATAATAACTTTTGGGCAGCAACACTTCCACTTGAATAAATATAAATTTTTACACCAATTGTTGACCACAATTCAAATGCACCAGGAACTTCCTCGAAAACACTGAAAATAGTTTTGTAAAAAAAAAAATTTTTGGAAAATAAAATGTTTTGAGGAGGCAATTCGGAATTTAGATGAAATAAAAAACTTGGAGTCAACGTGTGTGGGATAAAAATTTTTCACAAAATAATTTTTTTTCATTAGCCTGAATACATTGAGAAGAGAACAAACATTTTTTAGAACTGCTTAATTCAGAAAATTTAATAGGAATTTGTATTTGTAGGTCCAGAGCCTAAAATAAATTTAATTCCACGATTATATTTTCACAATCAAATTGGGGCAGACAAATATTGAATGATAACTGATATCGGTATGATGTATGCTCAAAAAAATATGATGCCAAACTTACTGCCCATTGATGAGACCATCATTAAATCCTTTCTCCCATATAAGACCTTGTAAAGTTTTCAAATGTCCTATTTTACTGTCAATCGATATTAAGTGATGAATAAACTTTATTACACCATCTAAATCATTAACTTGAAGATTTTCATTTTTAGCCTCTGGTAGAGAGATTATTCCATTCAAAATTTTAGAAATCTCCTCCGATTGCAAATTTTCTTGAAGAAACTCTTTTAGATGATGTTGCGAATATGGGAAAAGTATTTCCTAAAAATAAAACAAAAGATAAAAATAGTTAAAAGAATAAATTTTAATTTATTTGTTATAATAACTTTAACAAAACTGATTGAAGTTGTAGTTCCTTCTATATCACATAAAATAGCGCTAACATTCGAGAGTTCCATTTCTATTGTCTATAATTTTTCTTATAAATTATCAATTCACTAATCAGAATCAGAATCACTATCTCTAAACCTAATTTAAGGAATTAAAAAACTTCACAACATCATTTTACTTGAAACTGCACTGATAATTTCATAAATAATTTGAGCTTTCTATCGGCGAGCTTTTTTGTCTCGAATCTGGCTTGCTACTCCTCTGTTCATTTTTAATGACTATCAATTGAAGCTTTAGCTCTTATGCACGAGTTATGTTCATACCAAAAAGTTCAATTCATTAAGGAGCGTCCACATATGCGTGAACGAACATGAAATTTCGTTATTAGCTTAGACATGACGAATGTGTGGACACAATATTCGTGTAAAAAAGTGATTATTCGTCATCCCTAAACGAACATGAATATTTCCGCTACATGAGCGGAAATGTTCGCCATGTATATGAATATTTATATAAATTTTGGGTTTTTCACGGGTTTAATAACATAGTTATTTATAATTTTAAGATTAAATTTCAAAAAAAAAAAAAATTTTATTAATTTTTGCGTATTTCTTTTTTTCAATGCGATTTTAAAATTAAAATCAATTAAAAGTAATTCTAGTGTCCAATTTCAAGAATGCCAATTTTACTGACTACTTTTCTGTAATTTAAAATCGTATTAAAAAAAATTGATAGGTACCCTAAAATCGATAAGAAAATAATTTTTTTTAATAATTAAAATTTAAAATAATACTGGTGTCCAATTCCAAAAACATAATACTGGTGTCCAATTCCAAAAAATTTTAGTTTTATTTTTAAAATCTAGAAATTTTTAACAGAAATTGTATTTATCTATCTATCTATCTATATATATAAAACCGAAGTTGTCTGTTTGTATGTTTGTATGTTCCGAATAGGCTTATAAACACTCAACCGATCGTTTTCAAACTTACACCTTGTCTTTGTGTCAGGTCGGGGGTCGTTATAGGCTATTTTAAAAGTTAAATGGCCTCCAACCCAGGGACCTCCCCCGGAGGCCGACTTCAAAAGTTCGTCCGATTTCATTCAAATTTGGTACGTAAATAGAGGAACTGATTACACACAAATTTCGTAACAAAAAATTTGTTGACCTCCTACCCAGGGACCTCCTACCCAGGGACCTCCTATCCAGGGACCTCCTACCCAGATACTCCTACCCAGGGACCTCCTACCCAGAGACCTTCTACCCAGTGACCTCCCATGGGGGCGGACTTCAAAAGTACGTCCGATTTGATTCAAATTCGGTACGTAAGAAAAGGAAATAATTACACACAAATTTCGTAACAAAAAATTTTTTGACGTCCTACCCAGAGACCTCCTACCCAGAGACCTCCTACCCAGAGACCTCTTACCCAGAAACCCCTCCCGGGGAGGACTGCAAAAGTTCTTCCGATTTCATTCAAATTTAATATTGATTTTTTTTTTTTTGAATTTAATATTTTAGATGTTTGATAATTGGGCAACTAATATTTTTTCACATCAAATTTCATTCACGAATATTCTAAATGAAAGTTTATGTGTGGACGGCACTTTTATACACGAATATTACCACATGAAATTTTATCAACGAAAAAAAAGTTCGCTCACGCATATGTGGACGCTCCTTAAGGAGCATCCAAATTGCGTATTTGTATTTAAATGTTCGTCATTCGTATAAGAGTGCGAATTTGTCTGCTAAACTAACAAATGAACTTTTAAGTAAACACATTCATACGGTACTAACAGGGTATTTTGAGCGACTCGCTGCCTGGGTAGGAACACATAATGTACAACAACTGTATTTTTAATGTTTTAATATAATTTTTGAAATAAATTATAAATGAAAATAAAGACAAAGAAAAATTAAAATACAAACCGTGAAGTATAATTCATTATAGCTATAGCACAATTCAGATAATAATAAATTTCAGTTTACGAATTATTTGGATACTTACTTAGACACCTAGCGTATTTTTCCTGCATGCGATTTTGTTCTTTAAATGTATTCGTATATCTTTATACAAAAACCAAAATCGCAGCAAAATACGCATGCTGATTTTGAATAATTTTTCAACATGCGTATTTTTTGACATTTCTCACAAATTTTGTTCTTTTTTATTAATTTGACATTTAATTAAGAAAAGTAAAATGGTACAATTTGGAAAAATGTATAAAAATCGCATGCTGTAAATCTAACCTAGTGGCATATTGAGCATACACAAATACTAATAAATGAAACAGAAAAAATACAACACATTCATAAATACATACGATTCTAAATCGCTAATGTAGACAGCCCGTTATTATATTTCTACACAAACATTCTTTTACGAATATTCGGTATCGAAGATATTAAGTATGAATAGGAGTTGCAAATTTGTTCACGCATGTGTGGACGTCGATCATAACTCCAGCTTTTAAAATTATATTTTTGTTTTTGCTGCAATTTTGTTCTAATTCCCTTTGCTCCGCTCCGACTTCACTTAAATTCATTAAACTAGAGTATTTGACTTTTGACTACCTATCAACATTATTTCATCTTTCACAAAAGAAAAAAAAAACAAAACTAAAATACCTAATAATTGCTGAAAAAAGATTCCTCCTACTAGCTATTTAAATAAATTTATACAATTGGAAAAATGGCATTCCGAACAAATGATGTTGATTTAAATTCTCAGGAGGTACACAAAGAATTATTTTTTGACAAACACATTGAGTACATTTCAAATCATGGAACTGAACAGAATGATTTCGAATACACAATGACAGAATTCTTGCGAATGTCTGGAATTTATTGGGGAGTTACTGCTTTGGATCTGATGCACCAATTGAATCGTCTCGACAAGGCTTCCATAATTGAATTTATAAAAAAATGTCAATGCAAGAAGAGTGGTGGAGTATCTGCATGCGAAGGTCATGATCCGCATATCCTTTATACACTATCAGCGGTACAAATTTTATGCATTTACGATTGTTTGAATGAAATTAATTTGGAAGATATTGCTAAATATGTTGCATCACTTCAACAACCAGATGGGAGTTTTTTTGGTGACAAATGGGGTGAAATTGATACTAGGTTTTCGTTTTGTGCTATCGCAATTTTAACACTTATTAATCGTCCAAATGCTGTCAATGTTCCAAAAGCTGTTGAGTTTGTATTGGCTTGTAATAACCCGGACGGTGGTTTTGGATCGAAACCAAATGCTGAATCGCATGCTGGCTTAATTTATTGTTGTGTTGGATTTTTATCCATAACAAAACAGTTGCACCGTTTAGATACTGAGAAATTATCTTGGTGGTTGTGTGAACGTCAATTACCGAGCGGTGGTTTAAATGGTCGACCAGAAAAATTGCCTGATGTTTGTTATTCATGGTGGGTTCTATCATCGCTAACCATACTGGGCCGCTTGCATTGGATTAGTTCAGAAAAACTTGAATCATTCATATTGTCGTGTCAAGATATTGAAACAGGTGGTTTCAGTGATAGGACTGGTAATTTACCAGACATTTTCCATACGCTATTTGGATTAGGAGCCTTATCTTTGCTTGGTTATCCAAATTTAAAGAAAATTAATCCAACTTTTTGTATGCCACAAGATGTTTTGGACCGTTTAAACATTAAGCCAGATGTAATTTGTGTTTAATAAATGTAGTCAATTTTAATTTAATTTAAATTATTTCCTGCTTACTATCAATATTATTATAGCAATTTGTATAATTTTGTCTAGATTTCATTTATTCTAATATTGAGATTGATTAAGGTCTTGTTGTTTGCTACACATTTGTTCAAAATTAATTAAGCCTTTAAAGATCAGTCTACGTATTTTTATTAAACTTTGTTAATATTTTATGTAAAAAATGTTGAAACTAGGTATTTTAATTGACGAAATAAATTTAATAATTTAAAAGTTAGATTTATTTTATTCATATTAAAGTTAATTCAAAACTACTTTAAATTTGTATTTTATTTATCTGAATCTGATTTAGACTTTCAACAAGTTCATCGAAGTTTTAATATCATTAATCATTAAAATTATTTTTTTCCTACTACTCTTAAATATAATATTAATGTTATACTTATTTATTATGCATCAAGATGAGTGTAATATTTATAAAATTTCAAGATAGCTAATTTTAACTTTTAACATTATTAAAATTCAATAAGTGAAATTATTTTTTCAATGGGAATGTCAAAATTTTTTTTTGTGTTTAAAATTACAATTTTTTCCCTCGGTAATAAACTTTTTGAAATTTTCTTATTGATTGTTTTGAGTTGTTTAGAATTTTATTGTATGTAATCAACGGTGAACGAATGCGGTTAGTCTCAGATTGTTCACGTTCCTCTTCTTTTTACTAAATTGTGGAATATGTTATTTTCTGTAATTTGAGTTATTGTATGATGCTGTAAAAAATCGTTAAATATTTAGTTAAAAAAGTATGTCGTAATGGTAAAAACTTTTCCTAAATGAATTTCTGGGACATAATATCTCGGAATTTAAAAATGACAAAAAAAAACATCTTGAATTTTTGACGATCGAATATCCAAATACAATCCAATATCAAAAAAAAATTCTGTTTATATTTATATCGGTTAATTTTTTTCAATGCGGTAAACTTTTAAAGAAAACAAGGGTCAATTTATCAATATTAATTTATAACTTTTCATTTTTCATTTTGTAATTGTGAAAAATTTATGATCTTACAGTAATAAAATATCAGAAATTAAAGGTTTTTGGTCTTCTTTTCTGGAAATGCTGGAATGCTGTTCTTCCCAATGTGTCTTCAATGAATGAGCTTTTGTAAATCTTAAATTACAATCACTACATGGAAATTTTTCGTTTTCAATTTCAGACAAATGACTTTTGCAGTGTTCAACGTATTCAAATTTTAAGTCTAAAATAGAAAAACAAAAATATTTTAGGTTTGTACTTTATTCACCTCTGCTACTAAACTAGCTAATTTGATAATTTTAATGTTGATAATTATTAGTGTTAAACATAGGATTGAATTTTCCATTTAATTACCAAATTTATCTCCGCATTTTCTACAATCATATTTCAACGAACCGGAATGGAAACGCTTTATGTGTGTTCTCAAAGATCCTTTGACTGTGAACTTAACATCACAATATTGACAGCTAATTTTATCTTCCTCTCTTCTTGTATGTGTCATTTCATGAATTCTTTTAATTCTCAGCTTTATGAAACCTCTATCACAATAAGCACATTGATAATTATAATCTTTCAAATGGTTTATTCTTAAAATAAAAACTAATGATTTGCCTACATTCTACACAATACAGTGAAAAAATTTTGAAATGTTTAAATTAAATGATTTTAAATTCTTATATTTAATTCTACCTTGTATGTGTTTTCAGTCCATATTTTGTATCAAATGTTTTTGGACAATCCGAACACTTAAATGGCTTATCTTCATATTTGTGATTATCTCTATGCTTGTGCATTGTAGCCTCATCACAGAATTTTTTTCTACATAAATCGCAAGAATAAATTCTTTCTGGTCTGGGCTGTTCATGCATTTTTTTTACGTGAGTTTTTAATATTTTCATAGTCGTATAAAAATTGTTACAAACTTCACATTGAAATTGCTTTATTGGTACTCGAAAATGGTTTGTATTTTGATGACGCTTCAATGAATCAGCATCTTTATATCTTTTTTGACAAAATTCACAATTAAATGGAAATTCACCAGTATGGCCTAAAATTATATTGTATATTATATATTTTTTTTGAGAAAAAATAAGATGAAATTTAATTTGTTTGTTCTATTCTTGACGATTGAAATTTAAAGATCAATCATATTTATACTGGTAACATTCTGAGAAAATGAAAATATTTACTTACATGTCATATTTTAACAATTATGATTTATCAATTTACTTTCAGTGAGGTGTCATTATACGATTTTTAATAGAGATCTTAATATAATTTTTAATTGAGCTCTTGAACAAAAATTAATGTTAGGAGCTACATGAACGTTATGAACAAGACTGAGCAACACAAATTAAGAGTTTTGGGTATGTTTTCCATTTCAATTAGATAAGATGAACTTTTGGCTTTGAAAAACTCAAACAAATATTGGATTTGAGCGAAGGGTGTACGAAAAAACCATTATGGGGGTTTTATCAAAAAATTTGCTTAACCCGAAAAAATACTTTAATTATAATAAAAATGTATAGTAATTTCATTTAAATGCCTTACCTCTTAGATGATATTCCAATGTTGCTCGTGTGGAATATGATTTACCTTAATATGTACAATAATATACTTTTAAAATAATCTTTTAAAATTCCTACAAAAAAAAACAAGATACCAACCACATTGCTCGCAAGTATAAATTTTCATTCCAGCGTGTAGTTTTAAATGTTCCAATCGATTTGTTCCCCTGGGACATGAGAATCCACATATATGGCATTTCCATTCTAATTTTTCTCCAGGCTCTTTTTTTGGTTTCTTGTACCTTTTTTGTAACTTTTTTGGTTTACCTTGGTTTAAAATTGTTTCTAAAAATTTATAAAATTATTTAAAATGCATGAATATTTTTGGAACAAAATTTAGCAGATAAAAATTATACTTGTATACAGGGTTGCCAACTCTTGACCGAGGAAAAACTGGAGACTTGAAAAAACAAAAAAATTTAGATAGAAAAATAGAAAAAATAATAAATTATAAATTACATTATTATAAACATAAACAAACGAAACATAAAATAAACCGCAGATACAAAAAGAATTCAAATTAGAATAAAACGGCCCAGTAAAATAAGGCCGCGATAGGTTTTTTGTTGCGGTCTTATTTCATTTTTCAAAATTAAATAAGGCCGCGAGGATTTTTTTTGCCGTCTAATTTCATTTTTCAAAATGAAATAAGACCGCAACAAAAAATCCTCGCGGCGCTATTTCACGCGGCTTTATTTGCATCCCTGGAATAAAACTTTATAAAAAGTAATATAAAATAAATACAATAAATAAAAAGACATAATAATTTAAATTTGAAAAAGATTAGTTAATTAATGAGATCAATTATCTCTTAAAGTTATATAATAACTTTGTTTTGGAATAAATGATACTATAGCTAAATGAATTACAATGTAAAATGACATCTACTGGTCAATAGCTTATGTGAATTTCTATTTTACTTTAAAATTATTAATTTTGAAAAAAACTGGAAAAATTTTGAAAAACCTGGAGACTGGAGTTTTAGTTGAAAAACTGGAAACTCCAGGGCAAAACACCCCAGTTGGCATCCCTGCTTGTATAGGTATACCTAAATAATGGATTTTACCATTAAACAGAACATAGGTATACAAATGACAATTGGAAAGCAGAAAATCTAAGTAGATACGTATAGGTAACCTACCATTATTTTTTTTTCCAATTTTATTTATAGCATCTGATTCATTGTATGGACAATTGAAATCATCACGACTAGATAATGGTTTATCGTCATCACTTGACTCTGCTTTAATTTTTGTTAATTTTGGAAATTTGAAATTTTTTCTCTTCAGCTTAGACGATTTTGGTACGCAAATTTCATTGTCAGATTTATCCGGTTCAACTTCCAATAATTCTTCAGTAGTAGATTCCAATCTGTTATCGTCGTCGTCGTCATCATTATCATCATCATCATCATCATCATCATCATTATTATTATCATCATCGGAAAAATTGGAATGTTCTAAAATGGGTCTTCTACTACTGTTGTTAATATCAGGAGCAGCAGTGGTTTCGAATGAAAAATGATTTAAATTTTCCAACGACGAATTACCTAATTGTTGGTGACTTTGCTGTTGTTGATCAAAATAAAGATAATTATGATTCTCCAATAAATGTTTACTGAAGTCGAATAAATTATTTGTAATAAAAGTACAAAATTCACAAAAAATTTGTAATTTTTGTTTATTAAAAAATATTTCTGCACATTTATTTAAATTTAATTTATTTTCATCGTAATCATCATAGTTCTCTATTTTTAATTCAGGAAAATTAAAATTATTATTGCCAGACATTATATTTTTTTCTTCGAATTTTCGTATTAATTTAAAGAAAATATTTTTTATTTTTTTTCTAATTTAAATTTAAATTTTTTTTATTTTGATTTTAAAAATTCAATTGATTGATGTTTGTTGTTCTAAATTTTTTTTTTAGCAGGATTGTCAGTGTCACTGTTTACATTTGCAGTAATTGAGCAGAATTAACTTTTTTATTTTTTAAAATATTCACAATGTCATAAAAGTGCATCTATTGGAAGTTGGAACTTATAAGCGATTCGATAGGATTAAATTTAAAAATATACAAAAATCGTTTGAAAAATTGTTTAACGTAAAACTTTAAAACTGGAAAATCGGCCTAATAAGCAATAATCAAATTAGTAATTTTGAATACTACTGAGGTATTTAATACATCTTGATTGACGGTCGCTAATTTTTGATAAAAAATTAATGTAGGTATATTGTTTAATATTTCCTAATTAATTTTCTAATTTAAAAACGAAAAATCTCGATATTTCCATACAAAAAAAAATATTCTGCCGAGTTGTTTGTTGCGATTAACACCAGGGGTATGTGGCAGTTGTCCGCTTTAGTTACATAAACTTAAGCTGTAAGATTTTTCGACCTCCTAATTGATTTTCCGAATCAGGGATTCTCAAACTAAAAATTCAAAAATTTATTAGTTCAGTTACATACAAAGCAGCAAAAAGCCGCGGCAAATAAAAACAAAGAGAAATTAAATTTTTAGAATAAATTTTATAATTTTTTGTTAATAAAACATACACATTCAATTATTAAAATATTATTTAAAAAAAATGTTAAGTAGTACTTTTGAAACTCCACAAAAAAAATTGAGGAATAAGCATTTAGAAAATATTCAAAAAACCACTAATCAAATTTCATTTCCCTCGTCACCATTAATGAAAAAAATTGGTTTTGGTACAGGTGAGTTTTAACTTTGTGTAACAATATACCTGGTAGGTACCTACCTACCTATTAAATTGCGTTTAAAATATTTTTACTACTTCCATTCCTTATTTCCTTCTTATTTGAAAACCATTTAACTCGAAATATTACCAAGATTTACAAAACTGTTCAAGCTGCCGACTGAATGAATGTCTTTAAAATTGCTCCAAATACCTACATCTATTCTATTTCATTTAAATAAATAGAAGTACAATATTAAATTTGGGTTAGGTACCTAGGTACCTACTTACAGTAAATATCTGTATCTACATATTGACCTATTTACACATTTCTTTTTCGTTTCAGGAGTAAATGTTTATCGTTATGATCGTAAATCAGCATCACCGTGGGCAATCAAGAAACTTTCACGCACAATAAAAAAAACACAAAATGTTTTCCAAAACCGAATAGATAGTGAAGCTGAAATTATTCGAAAATTATCCCATCCTAATATTGTTGGATTTCGTGCTATCGAATTTGATTCACAAGGAAATAAATCAATTGCCATGGAATGTTTAACAATGTCATTGGGTGATTTATTAGAAAAACGTCTAGAATGTAATTTGGGTTCCTTATCACCAAAAAAAATTGAACGAGTAATTGGTGATATCTCAAATGCATTGGATTATTTACACTATGAAGCTAAAATACTGCATGCTGACATAAAATCACATAATGTTTTAATCAAAAATAATTTTGAAATATGTAAACTATGTGATTTTGGTGTAGCATTACCACTTGATGATAATCAGTTAATAAATTTCAAACACAATAATAAACTTCATTATGTTGGTACAGAGTTGTGGTCAGCACCAGAAGTTATTGATCAAGAAGATGTAAGTTAAATTTTTATTTTTTACCTTGTATTCAAATCGTTCTGATAAATGTACATGTCAATAAATTATTATACCTATAGATTTTTTTTTATTAAAAAATTAAAAATACGAATGTTAATTTAATAATTGAAACTAGAAGTCCTTCCTTTTTTTTCATTAATCCTGTACATAGTAATTTCTGTTTATGATAATAACATGGAGTTCTAAGTTTTAACATTAATACCTAATAAATTCTCATGGGGGACCTACCGTTTTTTCTTTATTTCAGATAATTTGCGCCAAAGCAGACATATTTAGCTTTGGATTAGTTATTTATGAAATGCTTGCTCTTATACCACCACATAGTTTGCAATTAGACGATGTGGATGATGATGACGACAATGAAGAAATAAAAGAAAATCCAATTATTTGTGGAACTCGTCCACCATTTCCTGAAGGCTTTAACTGCAGTAAAGAATATAATCACATATTAGAAATATTTTATCTTTGTACATCTGAATTTCCAGAAGATAGACCATCTAGTAAGATTTTAGTGAGTATTATATCAGATATGTGATGGCGGACAGTAGTGTTAAAGAAAGATTATCGTTTCAAAATTTTAATCCAATTTTTTTGTACCCATATTTAAAACTTTTAATTTTGATTTAAGATTTTTTATAATAAAAACATGTAATAATATTTGATCATTAAAATTATCAAAAAACGAATTAAAAAATAATATTTTACACTAGACATTATAGATTTAATATTCTTTTTTTCAGCAAATTATAAACTTGTTTTTATTCCTAATTGCTGATAATAGAAAAGAAATACATATCATTGTTTTGAAGGAAAATTATCAATTTGCGTAAAAAATTAACTAGACACATTTAGAATAAAACTTATATCATATTCGGTATTCCATAGAAAGGAAATTCCATATTATTTATTGGTGGTAACATAAAACTGCCACTGTTAAAGTCACTTGATTCACGAATTATGGTTCTCTAATTTAATTGGCAAGCACGTACTGCGATCAATTGTAATAATACAAAAATTGGTGAGAACACCTCACTATATTCTAAATTCAGCTGTCCTGATAATTTTAAACATAACAAATATTTAAATATACCAGTTAAAACTAGAAAATATGTTGACCACATAAATCGATGTAAAGATTTTCGTCTGTTTTCATTATCAGAATACATTCGAATTGCAACGATTATACAAAAATATGCATTACATAAGTCGCTGCAAAAAATTGGACTAAAAACTGAAATCCAGTCTAATGTTAAATGTTCAAATGTTGCTTCCAATTTTAATGATAACAGAATTGTAAAAACCAATAAACCAGTTAAATTAGTTAAAATTTCAAATTCGGTTAAGCCAAGCCACTTAACTAATTCAGATAATTTAAACATTTTTTATTTTGATAGTCTCCTTCAATCTAATTCAATTTGTAATTTATTTTTTAAACTTTTATTAATTAATTTCTCGATCTAAAAAAAAAAACAAAATAAAATCAAAATTAGTTATAATTATTGTGATTTAGTAGGTAAAAGCATTGATTAAGGATACTAAAAACATTATCAATTTCATACAACATTTTTAAGGTTTAAAACAAAATAAACCTACTGTTAATAGGTAGGTACACTGATATTTTATCAATATTTCGAAAGTATTTTATTGTATTTCGTTTAACTAACACACAGCATAATACGCAAATTAATAGTACCTAATAGTTTTTACTCTTCGTTTTTTGAGGAAACTATTTTAATTCAGGGTACCTATACCTACATTGTATATAAAGCTAAGTTATATCCAATGATAGATCACTACTAAAGGTAGGTTATAATCGATTGGTTAAAATACCTAGGTACCTACCTACCTACCTATATGTTTTAAAATAGCATCAACTGTATTTTAATAACCTGGATTTCTTTTTCTCTCAACAATCTCACCTTAATTATATACCGGCTAAATTTGTTGTTGTTGAAACTTTAATATGTAAACAAGAACTGAGACGTTTTTGTACAAAAAATTCATCATCATCTGTCATTGGATGAACATCATCAAAATTTTCAATTGTCGATGTATTAGCCTCATAAATTAGAGCTCCATTTGAATTATTTACCAAAATTAATGCTAAATTAATTCCCTTGCTTATTGTATTTCCCAATGTGTGCAAATAAATTTCACTTAAACCAGAATTCAATAAATCTTCACAATGTTTCAGTTGTGCTTTCAAATTAGTTTTATTATTTACAAAAACATGATTCCGATTTAATTGTTTTGGAATTAATTTTTGTGTTGGCCTTTTTGTAATAAACTTTTTATTATTATTATTTGTCTTTGAACTTTTTTCCTGATTTTTATTGTTCATAATATATAATATTTTTATTAGAAAAGGAAAAAAAAACTAAATTATTTTATTTTTATTCACAAATTTCAATTGTGCTTGTGCTTGTGTGTTTAGCGACTGGTGGCGCTCTGGGGAATGAACCTGATTTCAGTCACTTTACACTGAAGTCAGTCGGCAAGTTAGCCGTCTTTTTAGCTCATTCGCTGCACGATAGAGCTGTAATTGCTTAACAATATCAAAGATATACTCAACGTTACTGTCGTTCGAGAACGACGCTGCGCTCAGATTTTTTTTGTAGATAATTTTTACAAGATTTTCTAAAGATTTAAAATTTTTTTATGGCAATCTTCGACTTACATCAATTTACTACGTTAAAAAAAAACAGAAGAAGAGCAAGAGCAAAGGAAACGAAGGTTGGAGGAATATTGAATATATAAAATTTGCAATAAAATTAAAAAAAGTAAATTTTATTTTTACAACAAGAAAATAATATATTTTTTTGTATTTACATTTTTGAGGATGTCGAGGCTGTTTAGAAGTACGTTCAATCATGGTAGGTAAGGTAGGAAAGATTGGCACTTAGGTCAAACCATTGATTAAGAATACACAAAGATGGTTGAAGCTACAAATCTTTGTATTCTTGATCAATGGTCAAACTAAAGAAAATTTTGATTTGGTCCGTCAGAGTTAGATGTGATATTATGTTCTGTGCTTTTGGACAAAAATTGAAGTCGGAAGAATAATAATATAAGAATACCTATAAAAATTTTATCAACAATACTATTCAGTACTTTACCTACTTAGGTATCTAGGTTTGTTAAGCACAACTTTTATTTAAAAGGGTTTAATTAATTTAAAAAAAAATGTTTTTGCTGATTTTTCAAAATAATTAAATAATAAACTTTAGTAGTTATTTGGAATATGTCTATATGATGTTGTCTATATTGAACAGTAAAGTATGATAATGTATCTATACGATAAGTAGTAACTCATCATTGATATTTCATAGCCAACATAATCACACTCATCAGGAATTTTTTTTCTCGTCTGAATTAATCACTCATATTATCGTGAACCTATTTTCCTATTATTTAAATCAAAAAGATAGGTACCTAATAGAAAAGTGTTGCTTTATTTTTCAGCTTTAAAAACATTTGATAAAGCCAATAAAAGTCGATTTAATAATAATTTTGAATTATTATTAAGTTTCGTCAAAGATTTAACATTACAGGTAAAACGATTGTGCATATTTAAAATTATTACTAAATTTCTGATTCATTATTTAATTTTTTTTTTCTTTTTATAGGATTTATATTTGAATGAGAATTTAATATCAGATGCAGAATTTAATAGAGAAAATAAAGCACCTTGCACATGTAAGAAATTATTTTTTTTTTATAATAAATTCGATTTGATTAGCCCCCTAGATATTTTTTTATCTGAATGAAATTTACGATCAAGTCCTGTAAAATTTTTAACACACCTACTTATGAAATTGTAACACCTAAAACTTTCTTCACATTAACTTTGGATTTTTTTTCCCATTTATTTAGTATATTATGGTGTTTGTTACTTTTAAAAATATAAAAGAGAAATTATAAGTTTTTCGCAAGAATAAAAAAAAAACATAAATAAAAGATTTTTTCTTTTTTTCATGATTTCTGAATTTTATTTCAAATTTCATTTTAGATGTACATATTTTTCAAAATAATGATATATCAATGAGCGTTTTTATTTTGAATTCTTCGACTGAAATGCCACTACATGATCATCCTGGGATGTATGGAATTTTAAAAATTCTTACCGGAAGTCTCGCAATAAAAACATATTCAAAGTTAAATAGTCGAGAGACCTCAGGCAACTCTTCTAGCTCACAATATTTAGAACATAATGTTATTTCAGGAAAGACCAATATTTTAAAAGCAAATGATTTTTCTGTACTGACACCAGATAGTAATAATTTCCACAAAATGAAAACGTTGGATACAGTAACAGCGTTCTTTGATATATTATCACCACCTTATGATGATTATTCTAGAAAATGTAATTTTTATAAAGTATTAGGATCAAGTGAAATTGAAAGTGAAATGTTGCAACCAAATGGATTGATTTTACGAAATATTCCAACACCATCAACGTATTATTGTGATTCGGCATTATATGAAAAACCTGATTGGTTATTTGAATACGAGGAATTTTACAATGAAAGCTAAATTAATGTGATGATTATTTATTAAAGTTAAATTAAAAAAATTTAATACATGTATTTTTATAAAAATGCTGTCAAAGCATTATCTTTTATCGTTTTATAAATGGGACGTATTAGCAATTTGAAAATAGAACAGTCCAATCTAAATTTAATAATTTTAATGATATATATTTATTTTGCATCGAATGATTTTGAGAAATTTCTATTATACCACTTAATAACGTTACCTATTTATAATAATGATAGAAAAAATCGCAAGTACTTTTCTCTTCATCTTCAGATATATATTATTTTTTTACTCAATTTTGTCTTGAACTAAGCAATGATTTAATTCATTGAAGTTTGTTCTATTTAACTTCGTCTTAGCCTTGTCTTTCTCATATTCCATAGGATGTGACGTCTTTTTGTGAGCATGAAAATGACTATCGTAAAAAAATGTTCTATCACAGTAAGGACAATTATAAAGTGGTTGACCGGAATGAGCTGCCATATGTTGCTACAATGAAAAAATAAATAATAAAATATGTTAAACAAAAAAATCATTTTTATTGAGTTCAAACCTTCAGGACATAAGGTCTTTTGAATTGTTTGTCGCATATAATACATTTATGAAGTTTAACTGTTCCATGGGCGGAACTTATATGTTTTTGTAATGCTTTGGAATGAGGAGAAACCTGTACAAAAAAAAGTTAAAGAACCAACAAAATAAATAAAAATTTTATGAACCTTGCCACAAGTTGGACATTGATATATTTTCCCTGCATCTTGATGTTTTGACATGTGAACTTTTAAGTATTGTTTAGACTTGAATTTAGCATTGCAAATTTTACAATCGATAGTTCCTGGATTATCAGAGTGATTTAAAATATGTGCTTTGAATCTTTTAGTTGCCTGTTACAAAAAAATTAATAGGTAATAATAATAATAAATAAATTAAAAAAAATTCTATTAATTACTAAATAAAAGCTATGAAAAAAAAAAAATATTTTAAATTTTCTAAAGTTAAGAATTTTTCTAACAAACTATTTAAACATTTTAATAATCAAAAACCATAAAATAAATTAATTGATAGGTAGAAATTTTTTTTTTTATTTTTACCACAAAAGCTCCACAATGTTGACATATTTTCATTTGTTTATAGTGAACATTTTTCCGGTGTATACTTAGAAGTGTTTTAGTAGCAAACCTAGAAAATTTATAAGTTTTTAAAAATTAAATTTATTTTATATTTAATTAATTAATAGTACTTTCGACTACAGCCTTCCTTATCACATTCAACATTCCATTTAACTTCTGGAATATGAATTGCTAGAAATTAAACAAATTATTGGCATTTACGTTTTTTTTTTTTGGAATGAGGAGGTATAAATGTTAAATAAAAATAATAATATACCTTCGTGACGGGCGTACAGATTTTTGCTCGAAAAGGTTTCATCACATTCTTTACACTTAAATATGACTGCTTTCCGTTCGCCATTATGATTTATCTTTATATGCCTTTTTAAACACGTCAAGTTAGTAAATTTTTTTTCACATGTAGAACATCTAAAACGAAATACAATTTTTAAATGAGCTGTACAAACATTTTTTAACGCTTTAACTGCATACATATAGTTTCATTTACGCATGTTGCTAATTGTGAAGAAACTGATAACAGTAGTTAATTTAAATTAACAATTCTTTTTTAAGACATATAATTACAGAAAAAGAATTCGTCATTCGCTGAGAAAATTTTGTACATATTCAATGAACCAAAAAAAAAAAAATTTCTTAATTTAATTAGTGAACAATAAAAATTAGTGTATAACTGATTTCACTTAAAATACTAACTTCAAAATATCCGGATCTAAATGTGCCTTAATGTGTTCTAATAAATAAATTCTTCGATGAAATCTTTTCGCACAGCACATTGTGTATGCATTTGTTACACCATGATCTTCTCGGAAATGCTTTTTAAGCAGGGCAAATTTATCTAATTCAATTTGACAAAATGGACATTTTAGTTTATGCAAAAAAGATGCTATTATTTTATCTGCATCATCTAACTGATTTGTTTTTTCGGATAATTTTTCACCATCTAACACATCATCAGCTTTCAACTTGCCATCATTTTTCTCGGTGTAAACTTTTGTAGATACTTTCGGTTTGGTTTTTTTTTTTCGTTTTTTTTTCATTAATTTATTCTCATCTAAAAGTAAAATTAATTTTCATTTACTATGAAAAAAAAAAAAATCACAAAAACTTAATTAAACGAAGTCACAACTTAAAATTTTATTGTATCTACCTTTTCGATACCACTAAATACCTACTATAACAGTAGATACCTACAAATATTTTTAAATGTGAGTGTTATGGAACACGACCAGCCGGGATTCTTCGTCTATCGGCGAACGGATACCGCTTCCCCCGAGAACTGTAGGGCCCTTTTTTATTGTTATTTTGCGCGATTGTTTTTTTTTTCGCAATACAATGTCATTCAAATATTAGTTTCTTCGCCATAACTTTTCTGCATAATAGGTACAACCTATTTTTTCCCGGTTCGTCTTAAAAAATTTAATTTTAAAAGGTAGGTAGGTAGTACCTTTTTCTTTTACAGTTGCTGAGTCAAAAATAATGATTTCATTATCCGTTTCAATGTCATTAGAAAATTCATTTTTCTCCAATTTACATAAAACGGTCATTGCATTGTCACTGATAATGTTGTTGTTGTTGTTTTGATTAAAATTGTGAAAATCATTTTCGAGTTCTTCATGCTTAATTGATGTGTTATCAAATTCAATTTCTGCCTTATTGTTAATATGAATAGTTTTAATTGATTCGATAAATTCATTAAAATCCTTCAAGGTGTTGAAACAACTTTTGCATAATACGTCTTCTTCTTTTTTTACCTGAAAAGTAAAACAATTTTATTTCCGCATATATAGGTATCTCTTAACAATCGGCAGATTAGAGTTTGCTGATTTGATTTTTAATTTTCAATCCAGAGCGCCTGGCTGAAAGTTTTAAGGCTCCTTTTCAATTTAGATTTTTCTTTTTACTCATTTCCCAATTTAGATGTGTAGTGTATGTAGGGAGGATAGGTACTACCTACCTAACTTACCTGAATCCAATCAAAATTAATTTTCACTAAGTCGAATATTAAAATTTGTTTTTCAATTAATTTTAAATCCACCAAATTTGAATCTTTTAAACAAATTATACACGACATTTTTTTATTTATTTTTTTTTTTTAATTTAATAAACATGGACCAAGAACAACAACAACTGAAGTAGGTAGTCTTGCATTTTTTTTGCATTAGTGTAGTTTAGTATTATTTTGTAACTTGTCACTAGTCTATACAATTAAATTTAGACTAGGTAGATACAATTAAATTTACCATTCAACGTTTAACATTTTTAAGCCGACGCAGCATTGGCAAAATTATATTTTGATGTTGCCAACATAATAAAATTTTAGGATGTTTTCAATTTGAAATAAAAATTTTTTTTACCAAAATTCCATAAATCTAATTTCCTTAAATGGCAATAATGACTTATTTTCTTTTGTTTCTCGCAAAGCGGCGGCGTTAAGCATAGCAAGTAGTTTTTCTCTTCGATTTTGTATTTATTAGTCTTCACAAATTGAACTACGTGGATGCAGCGTTACCAACTTAGGGGTTTTCCCCCTAGATTTAGGGGTTTTTTTTGTTGACAGAGGGATTTTTAGGGGGTAATTTGTTTCAGAGGTTTTTTTAGGGGTATGATGTATGATCTTAAAAGCGAATATTTAGATGACATTTGTAATATTTTTGATTGCATTTAATAAGATACCTTATTTGCTAATTTTATTATAAATAAATAATTTTATTATTTATATAATTTACGATGTGCGTTATATATTTTTCTTCAATCATCTATTTGAAATCCTCATAGGTATATAAGTATAGCTGTTATAATATCTATAAAAAAAAATTTAGGGGTTTTTTAGGGGGAAATTTTATTTTTTTGGGGGGAAACATTTGAAAAGGTTGGTAACCCTGCGTGGATGATCGGTTGAAACAGAGTTAATATGAAATTTTTCGTCTAGAGTCTAGAAATTTAACTGTAATTTAAGACGAAAACTCAACTCTGCTTGATGCAAACGTAGCAATTATTTCAAATTTTACTTGCGTAAAACTAGAAACAGATTCGGTATCGACCTTCACCATTTAGCTGAACTTGCCGTTTTGTTAATGTAAAAACGGAAATTCCAACCAAAAAACGAAGGCCGATGCAGCAACCTGTTTCTACCTTCATAACTTGAAATTATCTTTGTTGAGTCTTATTTGCTGATGCATGGTGCAGACTTGTCACTTGTCTGTAATTAGAGTAGAAGACCTATCTGCTCTATTTCATAAGCCCAAATTATATTACTATTTAAAGGGCTTAAATCTACTGCAAAAATGCATTTTGAGATTTTTGATAAATTTTTTGTTTTTTTCTCTAACAATTCCAATATTTTCATAACAGAGCAATGTAATGTGAAAATGCTATTAATTTATATTAAACTTCAATTTTATATTAATCTTTTAATATTATATCTTTATACCTACTGAATTTTTATTTGTTTTATTTATTTTGAATTAAATTTACAAACACACAAATAAATAATTGTTGATGATAATAAAATCCAAATTGGTATCATTGTTACATAAACAGATAAATTTAAATAATCATATTCTAGTTTCAAACAAATCATTATTTGTGAAGCAATCTTTAATAAAACAGCAGCAACATACCATCGATATGAAATTAATATTTCTTTTAATCTTGTTAAATTTCTCCATTTCGTTACAATTTTAATAACTAAAATTGAAAAATGTATTTATTACAAAATAAATTCATATTTATGTGAAAGTAAGGCGTATTATATATTTTTTTTTTTTTGAGTTCTCAAAAGGTGTAGGTTTGAGGTAGGTACATAATAATTATAAGTATGTTCAAGTAAATTCATAAAAGAATTAATAAATATTTTGGCTTTAGACTTAGAAAGACAATTGAAAATGAAATAAATTTAACTGTAATTTAAGTTTTTCAGTTTGGAAGATTAGAACTAGAAGCTAATGATTTCAAGCTTCAAATTCCGTACTTTCATGAATTGTTATGCATTTTGTTATTAAGAAGAAGGTAACAATAATTATTAGTGTCAGCCAGCAGAATGAGAATAATCTTGCATTTCTTGTATTCTTTGATTTTTTTTAATAATTACTTTACTCTGCAAAGAGCTAGGTAAAGGTAAGTATATCAAGTCCGAGTTCCGTATAAACAGAATCCAATTCTAATAAGCTATCACGGTATTGGTTATAAAGTAAAATTAGGTAGGTAGGTACCCTTAATAACTTACTCCTTGAAAAAAAAAAAATAAAAATTATCTTATTATTTTCTTCTACTATAGATTTATAGAATTTATTTTAAAACTTACCCACATATATTATCAGTATAGAATCGAAAAAGTATAACGGCATAAACACAATAAACCTAAATAAAATAAAAATATTAAATCACAATCAGTTAGGTAGGTGGTAGTTTGTTGTAGGCATTTGATATAGAGTTCTATATCCAATGGTTGTAGGTTTTATCTACTTAGGAATATAAAATAAAATAAAAGAACTTACCATGACCACGGTCGGGGCTCCAGCCGTAAGCATAATAAAATTAAAAATACCAATAAAATGAACCAAGTAAATAAAGCTCTGTGAACCAATGTCATTTTGCTTTTTTGTAGGGATATTTGATCTGGATTTTTTTTTTTTGATAAAAAAATTTACTCTTCTCTTATTATTATTATAATTTTTATAATAAAATTTTATTTTTATTTTATTTCCATAGCTTTGAATAATTTAAAAACAAAAACATAAAAGTAGGTAGAGGTACCGATATACAAAGAATTTAATTTGTTTTGTTTTTTTAACTCTTCGGCTCGGCCGAACCGAAAAAAACAACAAAATCAAATCAATCAGATAATATCAATATCAACCTACCTACGACCGACACTTTTCACCTCACCATCCATATCAGAAATTTAAATTTTTTGTTATTTGTTTTGTTTTTGTTTACCTTCTATTTGTTTTGTTTTTGTTTGTATCTTTTTAGTGAATCAAGTCAACAAAATTCATCGGCGTTTAGAATTTTTAATGAAAGTAATCCCTGGGTTATACTGAACGCACGGAGCCGAAGCACTTGACGCAAATAGCGAAAATGCAAATTTCACTATAAAAGCATAAAGGAAGGATAAATAGAGAAACTAGTCCTATACAAAAAATGCAAATACAAATAGTGAAACAAAAAATCCATATCACAACCCCATGAGCTTTTTTTTGTATTTTTTGAGAATTCCACTCTCACAAAAGCTTTTAAAACTTTCAAAATAACAACAGTTCTATACAATTTTTAAAGTTTTAAAAGCTTTTGTGAGAGTGGAAGTCTAAAAAATACAAAAAAAAAGCTCATGGGGTTGTGATATGGATTTTTTGTTTCACTATTTGTATTTGAATTTTTTGTATGGGACTAGTTTCTCTATTTATACTTCCTTTATGATAAAAGGCAAGTAAAAGAGTTAAAATAAGCTTTTCAAATTTTGGAATATGTATTTGAATTTATTTTTAGCAGCGGAGAGGAGACTTCGCTTCTTTGTAAATGTAAACAATGTGAAAAAAAAATTGTTTTTTTACTATAATTTATAAAATTTAATTTAATTTTTTCCCTTAAATAATAAGATAGTTAATTAGAAAAAATGTCGTGCTTAATATGTATAAATGAATTAAATTTAGAACATCAAATTTTCAATGAACCTCATTTAATACAATTAATTAAAATAAATTTCAATTGGATTGAGGTAAAATTCGTTTTGTTATTTTTTTATAATGTGTATTAGGTACACATAAAATAAGTTGTAAATAAAACTATTGCACCTACCTACATATCTTGACTTAACTTTTTCGGTTGGATGCATTATATTGCTCGTTACACCAGTAATATTAACAATTAACATGACTTAAATACTGTTTTCAAAAACAAGTCTTAGTCTAAACTGACCATATTTGTACCACTTAATGCGGTACAAATGTGGTACATTTTTAGTTATTCCCAAATATACAAAATATAAATAAAATATAAATAGGTAATTATTTTTTTTTTTTCAAAATTCAATATATCAGTAAACCCTTGATAGTTTTTTAAGTTCCAGTACTTATTGAATAGGTAATTAAAAGTTGATTTGATGATCACCTACGGTTGGGCTACCTCAAAAATGCTAAATAAAAAACGCACCGTTTTCGAGATATTTGCGAATAACTAAAAATGTACCACATTTGTATCTACCTGCAGGGCCTAATATAAGTAAAAAAAAATAGTAAAAATTGTTAAAAAAAATTTTTTTTTTCTTCTAGCCAAAATTAAATGATTTACTATGTTCAAATTGTTGGACTGTTTTAATAAATTTTCATAAATTTATTAAAAAAACTGAAAATGTTCATAGGAAAATGAAAGATAAATTTTTATGTCAGAAAAATGAAATAATTGTAGAAGTTAAAATTGAAGAAGAAATTATATGGAATTCTGATGAGAACAAAGAAGCCGAATATAAAGGTTTCTCTAATGAATTTAACGAAAGTATAGACAAAATAAATGAAAATAATTTAAAAAAACATTATTATTATGACAGTAGCATAGAAAATGAAAATAAATTATTGTTATTGGAAAATAAAGAAGAACAACATAAAATTATTATATCAAAAAATGGTAATTTTAAAGACAAATTAAATAATATTATTTTTATTTAGGAAGCTGAGCTGGCTGTTAATTGTTTTTTTAGTTAAAAAAATTTAAAAATTAAGGAAGTATTAAATTTTTTTTTTATTTATTTATTTATTTCAAAATTCAATACATAATTAGGCCGGGGCCCATAATTACAGAATGTAAAAAAGTTTAAGAAAATTATAATTATATTTACAATATACATAAAAATAAAGTTTCAAAAAGCAACTAATTACTAAAAAAAAATAAGAAATTTCTTTACTAAACCAGAAAAATAAGAACTTAAATGGCAACCCATTTTCGAAATCATTATCATTACCACTTCCCGCATCGCCAACCAACACAAAACACCACAAAGCACCTCCCCAGCAGAACCTCAACCCCACAACAAACCCGAAAACTAAAAATAGTGTAATTTAAAATTTGAAAAGTGAAAGTGCACAACCATTTTAGCCACCCAGAAGACCAAACAGCAATGCTCTAAAAGCTTGAAAACTAATGTTGAAGCGACGATTTGCAATGGGAATGACGTCACTCCAGAGTTTGGAGACTCTGACTGTAAATGATTTACCAAAGATCGCAGTTCGAACTCTAGGACATCCAATGTATCTTGATCTGGTAGAATTAGGAAAAGTAAACCAATTTAGGAGATAATTGGGACACTGATTTTTAACAATTTTATAAAGAAATAAAAGCAATCTGATGGAGATATATGATTTAAAGGATGTTCCAAGAAAATTTTTTACATAAATAGAAACAGAGTCCCTAACCTTAAGGTTGAAAATAAACCTAATGCACCAGTTGAGCACTTTTTGGAGACGAAATAAAGATTGTGCGGTACATCCCGAGTATATCTCAATGCCATAATTGAAAAGAGGCATAATTAAGGCGTTGACTAGTCTAATTTTGACATTCTGAACCAAGAATACATTAGCACAATAAAGTCTTCTTAAAATGCCACTCACCTTACTAATTACACCATTTATGTGACAATCCCAATTTAATTTATTATCAATCATAAAACCTAAGTTTTTGGCCTTGCTAACATATGGGATAGCAACATTGTTAAGGTAAACTTGGGGAAATTCACTCAAACTAATATATGGAGGAAGATTAAAAATTAGCGCTTTTGATTTAGACGGATTTATTGACAACGAGTTTTTTGCAGCCCAATTTGAAATCTTGATCAGATCCAAATTAACCTCAGCAATGCAATCCCTAGCTTCACACATAGGTTTGGAATGTAAGAGTTGAACATCATCTGCAAAAATATGAGAAGTTGAGAACAAACCAACACTAGGAAGATCGTTTATGAATAAACTAAACAAAATAGGGCCAAGAATGGAGCCTTGAGGCACACCTCTAGTCACTGCCAAAAAATTTGAATTTAAAGTATTAAGGCTTACACATTGGGATCTATCACTAAGGTAGGAAAACATTAGCTGGCACGCCACACTAGAGAAACCAAACAACCCTTTAAGCTTGCCACACAGCATGCTATGATCAACTGAATCGAAAGCCTTAGAAAAATCCAGGAGAATAAGACAAGAAACATTTTTCCTGTCTATATTTTGCCTGATCTTATCTGTCACATCAATTAAAGTAGAAGTAGTGCTGTGTTTAGCTCGGAAACCAGATTGCCTCTCATACAGTAGACCTTCTCTAGAGAAATTTATGCAATATGAGCAGAATCACGCGTTGTTCTTCAGAGATCTTTGAAAGGCTTTATTTGATGTGTCACTGCCCAACCCTAACAAGGTTTTGAGAGGAACATACTAAGCAGCCACCATGTCAAAAATTTACGTGATGCTCAGAAGCCTACTTAAATTTGCGCAAAAGACTAAAATTTTTGATACAATAAAATCTGGTCTGCAACCTTAAGCCATTCTAGCCATTCTACTAATTTTTCTATTTCTTTCCAGTATCGCAAAAAGAATCTATTGTTTTTGAAAATTTTGGTTTTAAAAATATAATAAATTAATATTTCTTTTAGAAAAGAAGAAGCCGGATTCGAAATCAAAATGTTCTAGAGAACTTAAAGAATTTGATGAAATTATAGCTTCTTACATGAAATTGAAATGTAATTTATGCGAAATTGAAAAAGGCACATTTGCATTATTAAAAAAACATTTTCGTGACAACCACCAAGATGAAAATGGTTATGTGATATGCTGCTCAAAAAAATATTATAAAAGATTTTTTTTACTGGAACATATAAAAGCACATTTGGATCCAGATATATTAAAGTAAGTAAATTTAATTTCGAACAGGGGAATGAAATGAGTCCATATTGAAATTATTCTTTTTCCAATTAATATAAGTTTTAATCGGAAACAGAAAATACCTAGCTTTTAAGTTAATTTTGTTTTTTTTTTTAATTTGTAGATGTAATGAGTGTGATAAACGTTATTCTAGTCTAACTGTACTTCGAGAACATATAAAAAAACGACATACAAAAAATACTAAAAAGATTATTGAATGCCATTGCGGTGAAAAATTTATTTCAAGATTTACATTTTCACGGCACGAAGGTTGGTAATATTACTCACATTTTTATTAGCAGTTCCTTTATAATATTTCATAATTTTTCCATGTACTTTGTTGTGTTTTTAGTGTAATAATTATAAATTAATAAAATACATGAGAAATTATGAAATGTCATAAAAGAAAGGAAGTGAGAACGGCTGTAATTGTAGTTATTATAATAATAATTATAATAATGTTAATAATTTAATTGAAAAGTTATTAATGTCTTATTATGATTTATAAAGTTTTAGGTTCCGAACAGAAAACTTTTCGGATTATGATTTTTGTAAAATTTTTCCTATTTTTTTTGTGTATTATAGTGCGAAAAAAAATGTAAATATATTTTTTAAAATGGATAAATTTTTGTAAAGGTTTTTCTATTCTAATATTTTATTGGATTCGAATATTATGTTAATTATATACATACACCGAACTCTTTTTTTACACGGTTTTTTTTACATGATTTTGAAATAACACGGTCCAAAAAAAGATCAAACAAATTTTTTTTTTGCACGATTTATTTCGTCAAACAAGAATTTAGTCCTCTACCACTAAGTAGTTGTATTCAAAACTGTGAGCTTTTTCGAAGAAAAAATGATTTCAATTTGCTTTTTAAAAGATTTAGTAACATTAAGTGTACAAGCATTGCATCTTTTTTCAATATTGGTGATTCGTAAAGATTTATTCGACGGTTTATTTTTGTTTATTGTGCATTTACCAATATAATTTCTGTTTTTCATTTTTTTTTATTGTTTCAGTTTTTAATATTTTTTTTGCACGGTTTTTAGGACAAGATATAGCTCAGTTTTTCAATTTACACGGTTTTTTGAAGTTGTGGAACATATCCTCAATTTTAATATCTTTTTTTACACGGTTGTTTTCATAGGAACGTATCCACCGAGTTAGGTGTATATTAAATTTAGAACAAGTTCTTAAATTTGTATGTAATATGTCTTTTTCAACTTTTTTTAATAAACTAATTTTTTAGCAACTCATATTCCAGAAGAGGAATGGAAATTTCTATGTGACAAAGAGCAATGTACACGAAGGTGAATAACGTTCTGTTAATTTATTGGAGACCAAATAATCATAATAGTTTTTTCTAAATAAAAACAAAGGTTGAAAAGTGCGAACTTTTTGCCATGGACATAGACTAGAATAAATTAAAAAAAAAGAATAATTTTTACAATATAAGTACGGTTAAAAATCCAGAATCTTATTGGCTTATTCAGTCTTGCTATAATTAGATAATCATAAAGATTCATTATTTTTGAAAAACTTATAAAAAATAATATATCAGAAAATATATTATTTATTTATTTATTTATTTATATTACTAAATATAAAAATTGTGAAAAATTAGTATATCTACAAAACCCTCGACAACTGTGGTCATTATGGGTAGCTTGACTAAATTTTAGTTATTATTATGTAATGGCAATAAAAAAAAAAATTTTATATTATTTAATTTACATATTGTTCCAAATGTTGAAATGTTTTAAAAATTTTTCAAAAATGTATTACATTATATTTAGTCAGGAATACATTTTATTTTAAATGCAGTGCCTTGAATGGTAAAATAAACACCGAAACTATAGAAAGTTAAAAAATGCTAAAGTTAACGAAGAAAAATGAAATATTGAAATGATAATTTTTAATATCTTCTATAAAAACACTGTAACTAAACAAATATTTTTTTTCTTGTATTAGGTTTGCCAGCAAATTCCTATTAAGTATACATAAAAAGTCAATTCATTATATAAAGAAAAAAATATGCCAAGAATGTGGAACTTTTGTGGTAAGTTGATTAATTTTATGCATATTTTTTCACAAACTAAACTCAATCGGGGACTTTATGAAGCATCCTCATAAAGAGTCAAATAAATATAAACGATAAATATTTCTCTTGTATTCTTTTATTCTTGTTGTTTGATTGGTTAATTGAAATATGAGATGGAAAAAAAGAGCCTTTCAGACGTTCGGTAGACTTGCGCACTTTGTTTAATACTGGATTTCGTGCAGTATCTGTGATTAGTAGGTAATAGATGTTGTACACTTTATTAATTTATTCAACATTATTCTGAATATGTACAGTTATTCAATCATTTTGTTTGCTGATTTATTAAGTTTGTTATTCGGAGTGTATCAATTTAAATTATAAACGATTTCAGAATTTATTAAAATATCAGTCATACCATTTTATTTTTAGAAATCTCAACGTCTTAAACAACATTTAGCCAGTCATTCTGACAACAAAATTGAAGTATCGTGTGAAATTTGTAATGCCAAATTTAAATCAAAAAATATTCTATACGCTCATAGGTAAGTTGGTCAATAACATTCTAAACTTAACTTAAAAGTTATGATCTATTAATTTCTAGAAATCTAAACCACTAATAGAAATCATTATACATTATGAAAATCTGTCTATAATCATGAGAATCATACAATGGTGTAAACTATTTTTTTTTTTGTATATTTCAGAGTAAAACATAGAGATGCGGGTAAAATATTCAAGTGTCCAACATGCGGAAAAATCAGTCCACACTCAAAAGCTCTCAAAAAACATATTGATTATGCTCACAATGGAAAACTTAAGCTACATAAATGCCCTATTTGTGAAAAAGAGTTCAAAAGACCATATGTTTTAAAAGTAAGCATTTTTTTTAAATACCTAATTATTGTTAGATGTTATTCTCTTAATTTTATAGCAACACATTGCCGCACACTCAGGTACACCTCTTTTCAGCTGTAATTATTGTGAAAAGCAATTTTATTTTGACAGTAGGTTTTCTGCTCACAAAAGAAAATCACATCCATTGGAATATGAAAGTGAGAAAGCTACAAAAAAAAATAAAACTAATTTTAGGGAACTAAATAAAATTATTTGAAATACAATATACATTAATAATTAAATAAATTAAAAAGCCTGGGCTTAAGTAAACTTTTGTACACTATATTAAAACTTATATTGTAACTAAATGCTTATATTCTGGAAACGAATAAAAAACACCATTTCTACCCTTCGATTTATTTAGTAATAATTTCTGGCTGAAGTAGAATACATTATTGAAGCCCAGCCAAGAAAGATATTTTATTAAAGCATTTAAGTAAGAAATTAGAAAAACAATTTTTTTTTTTTTTTCATAAAGTTATTTTCTAAATAAAATATATGAAGCAATTCATTACATTGAATATTATGTACATTTATCTTACATAATAAAGCATATAGAAATTTTAAAATTTTTCGTTAACATTTTAAGTAATTGACACTACAATGGGTCTAAAGATAATACATTTTTGGTTCAAACAAACATTTTCAGTCATTTAATTTTAATTATTAAGATGTTCCAGTTCTTTGTCAAACACAAAAACGCCTAATCCTTCACCACATCTTTCGACATTTGTAATCATATCACCGAGCTGCTTGATATCTTGAACTTGAACTTCGAGGAATTCACTTTCAAGGAAGTTACATAAATGTGGATCAACGTCTTGTTGTGCTAAACAATGTAAATTCAAAAGGTTCTAAAATAAATTATGAAAAAAAATTATTAGCCATAAAGAATATTTTGTTCTAATTAAACTGTAACATAAAATTTGTTTTTCTACTGTTTTATTTATGAAAGTAAAATAAAGAAAAAAATGTATTATTTAAAACAATTTGTATTTAATTTGTATTTAAAATAGAAAATTGTATTATTCGGTTGATTCTTTTTCAACAGTAAAATAATGTTCAAAATAAGGGGCTTGATCTTGAGAAATAAATTAACTGAATATTTGGACGATTTTTTTATAATAATTATTAAAAATAAGTTAAAAACGAGTTTTCCAAAAAACTGAGGCCAGGCCGCATGAAAAAGTAGAAAATAACTTTTTCTTCACACACAGAGGTGGACTCAGATTTTTTGATTGAGACGTAAGTGACTTGATTCATGAAGAGAAAGAATATTCAAGAGAAATGCAAAACTCGTTTTTAACTTATTTTTATTTTCTGCTTTTTCACGTTAACTAAATTGTTATTATGTGCTGCATGGATCTTTGAAAACAATTTTATGACTAATGAAAATTTTTCCGAAGATTTTTCCGCTTTTTCGGGTTTTCCATGGAGTTTTCTGCAAAAGCAACTTTATGCAACTCATTTCGCTCTACAACTTTGTCTCAGGTTGCAAAACGCTCAAACGCTTCCTTGGTCGGAAAAACTCCGGAAAAGCGTTTTACATGAATTTTCTTCGATTTTTTCTGCAAGTTTTCACCATTGTCGGAGAGAAAGTAATGGATGCCAGTTGATAGGGAACTTGATCCTGCATAATTTAGAAAACTTTTATACCGGAAAATTTTCCGGAAAAGTCGGAAAATTCCGGAAAATTTTTTCGGAAAAATCAGAAAACTTTGCATTTTTCCTAAAACGGATTTATCACTACTCAAATTTGCACCAAATTTTCAAATGATTTTTCTCGATTTTCCGGGTTTTCCATGGAAATTTCCGCTTCAAATTTTGATAGCTTCAATTGTCACGCGACGTGAACCTTTGTGCCAAATTTCAGCTCGCTGTGATGACGAAAAGTGTCGAAAATAGTAAAGAAATATACAGACAATTTACTTTACAAGTTAATAAGAATTGTGTCCTCAACAAAAAACTTAAATAAATGTATGAAAAAATTAATATTTTTTTATATCTTTGGAAAAGTATTCTAAATGTGAAAGAAAAAATTAGTTACACACTTCATTTACTCGTAGTTCCAATTCCAAAGCGCTTTCTAAAGCTTCCTTAGCACTTCCCCATTCATTTTTTATGGGCTTTGTGACATCTTCCAGTATTAATTTACCACCTCGTTCGTTTAAATAAGTCATAAACTTTAATTAAAAAAAAAAATTATTAAATTAAAGAAAAAACAAAAAAAATTTTTTTTGAGCTCAAGAATCTGTTCAAAAAACTTATGCTTAATATGAACAAACTTTCTTTATAAAATTCAACTTCGGTTGTTAAGCATTATGTTTTGTTTTATAAATTCATCAGATAGATTACTCTACCTTCATAGAATGTTCCCTTTCGTCTTTCGATGACTAAAAAAAAAAAATAGATAATTATTTTAGTTGTATTTTTAGCTTTTTTTAAAGTAGTTATAAATAAGCACTGAGATATAAATTAACTGCATTTAGACTATACGTCACTGGTTTTAATTATTACTGTCGGAATTTATTGGTCTTGGAAGGAAGCACGACAAATTTGTTTTGAGGTTTTTCATTTAAAATTTCATTTTATTGTTCATTATGTAAAATCACTGATCGAAAATTAACAGTACCCACTTTTACTTATATGTTTTAATTTTAATGGAATAAATAAATTTTAATTATACTATACTCGTACGTAATCAAGTGGAGTAAAATAAAGTTATTTTTTTAATTTTCTTTTCATCCTTTGTGACCATATAATTATAAATGATTATTATAATATAACTACTGCATATAAAACTTATATAATTGAAAATAAAAAGCTAAGATATACATTACGTTTTTGAAAAATTTGTATAAACCTGGAAGAGCAACATCATGTCGATTGAAATAAAAAGCCTGAAATGAATAGAATAATAAAAAATAATTAATAAAATCTAGAGCAAAATTTTTTATTTAACAATTTTGTTAGCAAATATTTTTTTTTTTATTTCACTTCTTTTTTAAGTTCTTGGAAAACACATTCAATCGACATTAATAAACCAAAAAAAATTTTATAACTTACAAGTGATAAATAAGTATGACTTGAATATAATTCCAAATTTATTTGTTTATTTATAAATTCTTCGCATTTTGGTGAGAAATTTTGCCGTATAATTGAGCTCATCATTCTTTTAAATATTAATGTTCGATTATAAGCCATTGTTTATTATTATTGATACTTCTTAAAAAAAATAAAGAATAAATTATTTTTTGAATTTCTATTTTTTTTAATAAATAATATTAGAATTGAAAATTCGTGAATCGTGATCAGGTTTTTTTGTCAATAAAATTATAAATTTATGTTTAAAGAAAAAAAATGTTAATAGAGAAAACATAACAAGGCAATTATTTTTGCGCAGAATCTTAAAAAACTGATGATTTAACAAAAAATATTTTACATCTTATAGGTACAGACAGTTCATACTACGTAATTTCTGTGTAGATAATACCTTAAATGAAAATATTGTTAACTTTTTGTCTTGAAATTATATCATCCGTTAAAGATTGTGATTTAAATAATTTCGTTATGAAAATGAAGTTATTGTACTTTTGTTATTTAAATTTTATCAATATTTTTATTTTAGAAAATTCAAATATGTATGTAAATAAAATAAAGCTAGAAATATGAAAAATGTAATTTCTTATTATTTAGTAACTTCAGTTAAAATTGTTTAATTTTATTAATTTATTTTGTTTTATTAAGTTCAATTTAATATCTCTCATTTGTACTTTTCTAAACGTTTTAATGTAACCGGCTTTTTCTGTCAAAACTTATAATTTTTATATTTAAGGGTATTTATCAAAAAATTATAAAAAGATCGATCCAGTTTTTTTGGTATTTTTAAAAAATAATCCCTACTCTTGCGATGAAATCGACGACTCATTTCAGATATTATTTTAATTTTAAAGAAAATTATTTCAATCAAGGTTACTGAAATTTAATGGAAACTAAATAGCTATTCTTTAGTTTATTGTCATTTTTTATTATTTATTGGATATATTTTACATCGATATGAATTATTTTTTATTATCCTGTATTTTAATATAAAACAACACTAATAAACACTAGTAGAATTTGAATTAATATTTTCAATCAGATGTAAAAAAAATTCTTATAATTCTTAATCAATTTATATAAGTCTCATACCTAACGAAATGTAGCCTGTACTCAACACAATTGCAAATAAAAAAATTTGATATGTGTACAATTTATTCTTTCCATAGATCATAAGAATTTTGAATTATTTTTATCAATTAAACTGTACCAAAATAGTGTAATAAAAGAATGAAAATCTTGATAAGTGAGAATACTTCAAATTAGTTTCAACGAGAACAGTGAGATTTTTTTTTTGATTTTTACCATAATTAAAACAAATATGAAATAGTCTTAAAGACAAAATAATTTACTTTAATTGCAATGAATGGAGAACTAAGTTCATAATACATAGAACATAGAACATAATTTTTAAGTATAAAAATTATTCAAATTGGTTTTTATTTTTTCTGTTTTCTACCTACATAATAAAAACTTAATAATTATATGTAAAGCTTAATTAATTTAAATTTCGATATCACAACATTCAAAGCGAAAAAAAAAATTTAAAAAACATTAATATTTTACTTTCGTTTTGATTTGTTATCTTAAAAATAATTCTTTGTTTTATTTAAATATTGATTTTTGGATGTGAGACCATCTCAAAAATTCAAAATATTTAAACATTATCCAATATTGTTTTACATGTAAATATTGACAAAAAGATTTATTTTTTTCAAAAGAACAATGGTATTTGTTCAACATTTGAATTTTTTACACAAATTTGTTTTTACTGAAAATATTTAACTAATTATTTTTAAAACCTATAATAAATTATTTTTATTTTATTTTATATCATTTATTGATTAAACTAGAAAGTAATTTTATTACTCAAAGTATAAATGAAAAAAATTGTTCAAAAATCGATTACACAAGAAATGCTTGGTTTGCATATCAATCTATTACTTCTTGATTTTAAGAATTTTACTCTTTTTAACAAAAAGATATAAACATTCTTAGAATCGAAGCTGTCGGAAATTCCGCTAAGTCTGTAAGTTCTGTTCTGAATTCTTAATCAATTATTATTACTTTGTTACAAGTAATTCACATCTATTGTTTGATTTGTTAATAATAAAATATATAGTGTTCGCTTATAGAATGTTTACGCTGAACGAACTGTCCATTATTTGTATATTGTTTATTTATCTCAAACAGTCATCTGAACATTTTGAACAGCTTTTGACAGCTCAACTTTCGAAGGAGCAAAATAAAATGCTGGCGAAATTTCAGCTCCACAAGGGCAATGACAACCTTAAAAAAAATATAAACCTTTAGTTGTATTTTACTTAAAAATTATATTTTTACCATTTATCCAACTGAAATTCCCTAACTTTTGCGCACATTTTGGGCAGTTTAAACGGCCTTGAGTGTTATTTAAAATTTTGTCTTTCATCCAAGCAATCGGTTCAACAAATATAACACTTGTACACAGATTTGAATTGGTATTAATATGCAAATTTACTGCTTGTTCTGTGATTTGCTCAATACATTTTTCAGCTACTTGCTCGTCTTTGCTAGACTCTTGTTGATGAAGATTTTTGTTTGAATTTTTTTTTGTTTCGTGTAAAAGAACGTAAGATTTATTTGCGAGAACACGTCGGCATTTGTGGCAGCGATATACAATTGGTTCAGGACTTTCAACTAAAATACTTGGATCAGGTCGTATCAAATCCATAAAATTGTGTGGAAGAATTTTTGCTTTCCTAAACTTATCAGCTGCCAAACGTAATCGATACGTTTTGTACTTTTGATAAGTTGGATCGATTTTATATGACATTTTTCGATATAATTTTAATTGAAATACAAATCCCATATTTGGACAAACATATTTTCTAATATTTTTCACTCGCTCAAAAGCTCGATCATAATCTAAATTGTATTTTTTCATTACATAGGCAATGATTATTGCTGAACTGCGACTAACACCAAAGTAGCAATGAACCAATATGCTTTCATTATTATTCAAGCATTTATCAATAAACTCATTACATTCGTCAAAGTAGTGAAGAATATCTTCTTTAGGGATATCTGAAACTGCAAAAAAAAAAAAAAATCAAAATGTTCAAATTATTTTAAATTTAGATCACATTATGTTGCTTTCCAAATATGTGAAAATTTAATTTTCTTTTTTTCAGTGTTTCAATTATTTTACAGACCCAAAACTTTGATTTATTATTCGTTATTTAATGGTTCAGTTAATACAATTTCTCATTCCATTGGATATTAATTTGAGTACCTAAGCACACTCTAATGAAATTATTTGATTAGGTAGGTACCTACCTGTATTTCAAAAAAAAAATAGGTATGTATTTTGCAATGAGTTTGTGAACGAAAATAGATAATGACACCTTGTCACTGTTTAGTATAGAAAGTTAATATTTTCTGGCCAGAAATTGGTTGCTAAACTTAAAAGGGACGACAAAAAAAATTAAGATACTATTTTTATTAAATTAAAAACGTTAATATGTGGGTTTAACTTCATCATCAGATTCAGTCAGTAAGTAAATGTACCTTACGTAGATTTTTAACTTTTAACTTGTGTGAAGCCTTATGAAAAATCAATTATAAAAATAAGTAGATGAAGGTACTACTAACCATGAATATATTTTATTGTTAATGATAAATTTGTTATGTGACCTGGAAGTGGAACTGAATCAATTGTTAAAATATTAGAAATATTTTTCTGTTTCAATGTATCTTTGCTTGATGCTGCTGCCAGATTGCCTATAATTGGATAAATAATTTTAATTGGAAAACATTATATTAATAATATTTTTATTTTTTTTGACCTAAATATAGCCCCTTTTCAATTTCATCCAAACTAACTGGACCACTGTCAAAATCGTCCCTTGTTAAGTTTCCAACATTTTTATTTTTTTTTGGAAGCGCATTTGGATTTTCCATATTTTTGAATAATATTTTCATATAAATTTTTCTTTTTTTTTTTAAATAAATAATTATTTTTATTTTTAATTTATGAATTATGGAATCTGGAATGAAATAAAAGTTAAGTTCGGAGTTGCAGTGCAATGGTTGCAATAGTTGACCTAGTCGTCAAACCAAGACAACTGTTCGAGTCGAAAATTCATTGACCGCTGCTACTTCGCTTGTATCGACTAGCGATTTGATTTCTTTACATTTGCAGTTTGCATGTCATATCAATGTAAGAAATTTATTGTATTCAGTAGTATGTACCTACCTACCTACTCAAAAGTTAAAACTATCAATTCAATAGCGGAAAGAAATTAGATTTTGAAGAAGTTTAGAAGATAGGTATTAAAATTTAAAAATAAAATTTGAATAATACGAAAAACAAAGTTTTTATTTAAAAATGGACATCTCTGGTTTAGGCGATGCTGAAGAAATCATTTCTGAAGAAGTAAAATGCGGTGAAATTATTATTCAAAAAATTAAACAAAATAATTTTAAAATAAAAATTAAATGCAAATTTTGTTTGATAATTTTTGAGCAACATGATTTAGAAAAATTTTATGAACATTTCAAACAAAATCATTATTACTTCAACCTAAATTATCAACATACTAGTCAGAGCGACGACCCAAGTAGCTTGTGTTTTACCAATAATATTATTAATGATAATAAAATTGTTATTGAAGTATCAACACCAATTATAGATCCTGTTTCTTCTCCCGAGTTAACAAATGTTTTCGAAGGATTGATAGAAGAATTTAATTCGAGTGATGATGAAACGAACAGTGATGTAATAAAATCAAATTACAAATTGAGAACATCTAAACCAAAAATTAATATAAATTATTCATCAACATCTTCACATGACTCGATAGATTTATCAAATTACAAAACCATATCATTCAAAACTCGGAAAAAAGGTTAGAAATTTTTTTTTTCAAAAACCTACCAAATAGCGAAAGAAAAATATTGATTTATGAAAAAGAACTTCGTGAACAAAAATTTTATTATAATTTTATAGGTATTTTTTTTTGTTCTTTCCAGGACTAGTACAATTTCGAGCAAAAAAAAAGTCGATTCTTATAAAGGCAACGGAAGAATCTGAAAAAAGCGATAGTGATTCAATATCGGCATCAAAATCTAAAAATTATAAAATAAGCAAAAAAAAAAATAACTTCAAATCGAAAGAGTGTAAAGATGAAGACTATTTTCCACCAGAGCCAAAAATGTCAAAAGAGCCAAAGGCCAAAAAAGTGACAAAAAAGTTTGCAACACAAAAAATATTAGATTTTGAAATTAAAATTAACTCTTTTTTTGTAAAATTTATTTTAGGGAAGAAGGAAATCGAAGTACTCAATTAAAATTTGATGGGTTATGGGAGTGCAAAAAATGTAATGAAGTTATAAGTGAGAAAATTACAAAAAGAGAACATTTTATGAAATCACATAAACCAACATTTGTATGCTATTTATGTGGAAAATCAAATTTAAGAAGTCAAAGATCATTAGACGATCATATTGCTGGTGACCATCAAGGTATCAGACAATATCAGTGTAGAATATGTTCGGTTGGTTTTAAAACGGGTAAGTGTTTTTATGTTTTATTAGTGATTTAAAATTAAAACAAGAAAAAAAACTATATCATATTTAGGATAATCAATTCAAAAGCATAATCGAAACAAAAATGTTTGTTAGGTATAATTAATAATTAATTTTTATTTTATACTTTTTTTTTCAGCTCAAGTGAGAAAAGCTCATGAACAAAGTCATATTAGAGAAAGATTATTTAAATGCATACATTGTTCCAAATCGTTTCGTAGTTCTTCACATTTAAAATATCATTCGATGAAACACACTGTTCCAGGTTAGTAAATTATTTTATGAAATATTAATCTTCAACGAGCGCAGCATCGCTATTAAAATAGAATTAAACTTTTTTTTTCGCACTATATGCACAAACTTCCTCTCGCCGATATGTACTATTGTGTGAAAGTAGATAAAACAAAATAAAAATAATACGTTTTCTAATTCGTTGAGGAAAAGAAAGAAGATCAGAATTTCTATTAGTTTTCATAATTATCACTGGTAAAACTTGATACCTAGTGCTTGATTAGGAGAAGAGATTGTGCTTTGTGCCGAATTGTTGCTCAGTTTTTGTCCAAATTTATTTCGGATATGGATAGAATTTTTGAACATTTTTTTCTATTTTTTTCTATTGTGAACATTTTTTTTTAATACTTATAATTGTTACAAAAGAGTGAGAAGGCCAAGTGTTGTCTTATTTTTATTCTGTGAATGATTAGTTATTTTAAACAGTAATTTAAGGTGCAATAGTAAGTCGTGTATTTTTTTAAAAATAAGAATTGTAAGAAAATCTAGTTTAACATGGTTTAACACTATTAATAATCAAAATTATTTCTTTCATATTAGAAAATGAATACCCACATAAGTGTCCAGCTTGTCCAAAAGGTTTGTAAAAATTCGCTCAACTATTAAAATAAGTTTCCTAATTTACGAATTTTATCTTTCATATTTCTTTGACCTATTTTCCGAGCTTAATTATTATTATTTTTTGACTGAACATTATTATCTTTTGCAGCATTTCTATTTTTAAGGACATTGAATTCACATTTGGAGATCCATAACACAGAAAAAGATTTGCCACACAAATGTGATTCCTGTTTTAAGGCTTACAGGTTTGAGAATTTGAATAATAACGAAAATCGTTGCTCTGTTCTTTACAATCTTACTAATATTATAATAACCTTTATTTTTTTTAACGAGAATGTCATGTTGTAAAAAAAGCCGCGAGCAAAATATATTTTTCAAATGAATTAAATGATATTTCAATCATTTGATTGCAACTTTTATATCAAAAATTTTATAGTTAGATTTCTTAAAACAATTTAAATCAAGATATCCCTTTTTCTTAAAATATAATACTTGCCCTGAGATCAGTTTATATACATTGTTTTAAAGAAAAATGCCGGATTATATTTTTTTTCTTCAATACAGATCTAAAAAAGGTTTAAGAACTCATGTGCGATTGGAACATTTGGGAGAATTTAATTATGAATGCCAATATTGTGGAAAAAAATACATAAAAAAACATGAAATGGAAATGCATAAATTAACTCATGAGGGCAAGCAGTTTAAATGCGATCTTTGTGAATCAATTTACAGTAATAACAATTCTTTGAGAAAACATAAAAATCAAAAACATTCAGATTCAAATCCACAGCCAAAAATTTTTTTATGTGAAAAATGTAATTCAAATTTCAAAAATTCTGCTGAATTGTTAGAGCACCATAAAATTCATTTTATTGAAGAAAAAATTTTTGGCTGCTTAATGTGCGAATCACGACATGATTCAAAAGCTGGTTTAAATAGTCATTATGTTAAAACTCATACAGAAATTGGAAATTTTATTTGCGATATATGTTCAAAATGTTTCGCCGCACAACATAAATGTCTCAGTCATAAATTATACACACACGAATTATTCAAGTAATTATTTTACAACAATTTTCAATAATAATAATTTTTTAAAAATAAATAAATAAAATTCAAAAATAGTTGTATAAACTGTATTATTAAAAAATCATTTTTTAAGTGTTTTAGAATTGGATAATGTTTTCAGAATTTTTTCATCAAGTCAAAAATAAATGGAGCATTAAAATTTAAAAATCTATTTCCAATATTAAACAAAAACTTCATTCCCTGTTGGTTTATCTACATAAAAAGGCACGCTCTTTTAAAATTAAGGAAAATATATAATTTTTAATATTTTCATATATATCTAAAAAATTTGGATCATTTACAATTGGATCAATTACAAATCTTCATTAAAATTTGATTAAACACATACATATGTTTCCTAATAGTTTTGAAATAGAAAAATTCGATTAAAGTTGCAGATTTTTTTTCGATAAGTTTAAACTTTAAAAAGTGCATAGAAATAAAAAGAATTATTTTTGTTTCATAAAAAAATTATTTCACAACAAATATATTTTAACTTATTTATATTTTTTAAAATTCAAAACAATAATAAAAGACTAATTATACAAATCATGTATAAGTGACTTATGTTGCAATAACCTGAAATGATATTTAAAATCTCTGGAACACAAATTACAAATTACGGATCCCATATCTTTTGAATGAACTCTATAATAATGTCCTTGCAATCCAACTTTGGTATCGTGACGTGATTCACAAGCTAAACATCCAAATATTTTTTCTTTCATTAAATCATCTTTATGATGTTCCTTCAATTCCGACGATGTCTTAAATTCTAAATTACATTTTTCACACAAATATGTCTGTTTTTTTGAATTAGGATCAGGATGTTTTTGATTTTTATGCTTCCTTAATGCAGCTGAATTCGAATATTTTCTTTCACATAAATTGCAATTATATTCTGTGTCCAAGTGTTTCTGCATGTGTATTTGCATATAACATTTTTTTATGAATCTCTTTTTGCAAAACGTACACTCATAATTGAATTCGCCCAAATGTATGAGTCGAACATGGGTATTTAAGCCTCTTTTTGCTTTATATGTTTTGGGACAATATGTACATTTGAATGGATTATCTTTTGGTACATGAACCTTCAGATGAGATTTCAATTCTCCTGATGTCAAAAAGCTTGTTGAACATTCCGGACATTTAAAAGGCATTTGATCAGCTACAAGTATTACAAAAAAATATTTAAAAAATAAATATATGGATCAACAATTAATTTTTAATGAATTTGAGCTGAACATCCTTTGAATTTGAGCTGAACATAATTTACCCACCTGGTATCGTATGTTTCGATAAATGATGTTTTAGACGGCTCGCACTACCATAAGAAATCGAACAATATTCGCATGCAAATTTTTTTTCACGAATATGAGTGAATTCATGTGATTGTCTAACTCTATCTGAAATTATATGTATTATAATGTTTTTTTTAATATAATTTCAACTAAACTAAATTTTTTGAATTTTAATTATTTTCGATGCCTATCTCGTAATTATTAATACAATCCGTACGCGTACGTTTGATGCTGAAAGATATTCATAATCATTATTTTTTCCCGAAAAGAAAATCTTAAATAAAATTTTGCATTGTTCTTTATTTATTCAAACAAAAACTTTTCTTAACAAATATCAGTAAATTTATTAAGTAAACATGTTCGTGAAGTGAAATGTTCGTTCGGTTTTCGAAATTTGAGTGTACGTAAAGAATTTCATACAAATATTTCTCATAAATTATGAAAGATTATGTGAATTTTTTTTTACAATACTCTACCCGTTTTAAAAGTTCGCAAACACAGGCGACACTGATATTGTCTGATGCCTTGATGATCCCCAGCAATATGATCATCCAAATCTGTTTGACTTTTTAAATTTGATTTGCCACACAAATCACACATGAAATATCTTCTCTGATGTGAAATTTTGTCATGCTCTTCTTGTGTAATGTTTATATTGAAAACTTTTTTACATTTTTTACAATCCCATAATTCTTCAGATATCTGTTTTTCTCGTTTTTTTTTTTTTAAGCTGAAAAATTAATTCATAAACATATTTGTGAACATGAATAAAGGATAATTATGGTTCATACGGTTTCACTATTGTCGTTTTTCCATGCAGATCGTAATCCGTATCATAATCCGAGTAATTCTTCTTGAATTTCTTAAACCGTTTCTTGGTCTCAGTAGCTTCTTTTTTTTTCATTTCACAATTAAATTTTTTAAAGTCTTTTTTCACTTCATATGGCATAATCTCACATGTCATTTCAGTTGTAACATTTTCAATTGTTGATGAATTTCCTTCTTTATTACCAGATTTTAATTCTTTATTGTTTTCTTCACTTTTTAAATCTAAAAACAAAAAACTAGTTATTCAGTTCTTTGATATTTAAAAATAATGGGTACAAATTGTGTACATATATAGTATAGGTACCAGTACCACCATATTTTGGCAAACTTTTAAAGTTATATATTTAATATCTAATATGGGTTTTAATTATGAAATTTTTACTTTGATGACACACCTAATATTAAGCATAGCTAGGTACGTAGTCATTAATAAATTATACATACATATATATACTGATAGATTAGGTAAGTAGATATACCATTTTTTTTAGAAATTTCTGTAGCAAAACATTTGGCGATCGTTATTGTTGACGAACCACTTCCATCAGATTCTTCGTTAGTCTCATTTTCTGAAATATATTTATGTTTTATTTTTTTTCGACATTTTCTTAGAGTTCTCTTCTTTTTCTTATTATTAGTATTATTATTGCTATTTTTTTCAGATAATATAATTTCGTTTTTCTCAATCGTATATAGTTGTTTGTTAACTTCTTCTGATGAGTTTTGAAAATTTGAAATTGGATCGTTGTTGTTAATATTTGGAGTAAATTCAATTTGTTCACACTTAATAACACAATTTAAATTAAAATTAAAATAATGAACTTCCTGGACATGTTCATAAAATTCATTCAAATTTTGTTGTTCAAATTTATTTTGACAAAAACTACATTGAAATTTTACTTGATGATAAGAATTAATTTTATTTTTTGAAATAAAAATTTCACCACATTTTATTTCTTCACTATCAAATTTTTCAAATAATTCTTCTTTCAAAATTAAAACATTTGATGGAAATTCATTATTATTAGCCATTTTTAAATATATTTTGGAAATTGTTGAATTTGTTTGGTTGATTGATTTGACAAAATACTGATTGTGTGTGATTATTGATTCTATCTATATTCTTCTATATTTATTATTATTTGAAAGTCATAGGATCTGCTGCTTTGCCAAGCTTTGCTTTTTGCTAAAGTTTTTCTTTTATTTTTAATTTTTTATTTTTGTTTATTTGTTTTCTCTAATAAGTTGATTCACGAGGAGTGAAGTGAGCTGATGTTTCATATTATATTATATGATTGAGACTATCCCCAGCATTAATATCTTAAGTCAATAAGTCAATGACCGTCATTTTTTTGTTTGTTTACAAATAAATTCTTTCTTTCTTCTGCTAGCTGCTAGCTTGCTTGGTACTAGTTATTAACATTTCACTAATTACAAAATAATACAAACTATATCATCAATCCATATCGTACGGATATTTCTTTTGGAGCCTGGTAAATTTTTTTTTATTAATTAAATTAAATCAAAACTCAAGAAACTTATTTTGTTATTTATAAATATACCTACTCCAATAGTATCTGCTGATATTAAGAATTGAAAATATAATATTTCGAAATTTTATATTTTAGGGATTCAAAATGGAAAAACCAGATATTCAGGTGATTGGTAATCCACGTCGGAAAATTTTATCTATGGCAATTTCGAGTATTCTAATGGAAAAAGGATTTGAAACAATTGATCGACATGCATTAGAAACCTTAACTGAAATGTTACAGAGTTGTAAGTTCAAATAAATTTACATTCATAAGTAACTAGGTAGCTCTTTAAAAAAAAACAAATAGGTAGGTACCTATTGTTGCAATGAAGAATAAAATGAAACTGAGTAAGAGCTTAATAAAAAAATTAGACTAAAACAAAAATTTGTCGCAAAGGTATAAATTTAAAAAGCGAAATGATTCTAATCGATTCTATTCGTAGACTTTAGTGGTCTAATATTTGTTTCGGTTATAACTCATCGCTATATATTTACCACATAGGATTTACCAGAATTTCTAATTATTTTTGTACTATATTCCTATTAAATTTTATACTTGTATACTTTAGTGATTTTTGAAATCGGAAATTCATCTAAAAATTATTGTGAATTATCTGGTCGAACTATACCAGTTGTTGGTGACGTTGTTGTAGCACTCGTAAATATGGGCATATCAATCGATGGTATCGAACAATTTGGCACTCGAGCAAATAGACATGTCATTCCCGCTCCCCAACAAGTTTCAGCTCAAAAACAATTGAATTTACTTCAAGCTGGTACAAAATCATCACATCCGCCACACATTCCAAATTATTTACCAGTTTTACCAGATCCACATGCGTATATTAGAACTCCGGTATCGTAAATGAATAGTTTATAGTTTAATAATTTTGTTAAGACTAATTTTTTTAATTTTAGACTCATAAACAACCAGTAACAGAATATGAAGCTATTCGTGAGAAAGCTGCTAATCAAAAACGAGATGTTGAAAAAGCATTAACTAAATTTTTGGCTAAAACAAGTGAAACTCATAGTTTATTCGAAACGGAAGATAATTTATTCCCGTTAATTGCATGCAAGGCATCATTTCCGCCTTATTTGGCTGCACTAAATCCAATTGACCAAGTTTTTGATTTTGAAGAATTAGAATATCATTATTTGGTAGCGAATAGAACAGAAGATGCCCCAGCAAAAGGTAACAATACAAATAATACCAATACAATAAATCCCTTAAGATATTTAAAATTCTTTGACTGATTAATTATGAATGAATTAAACATCAAGATTATATAAATTTTATTTTCATTTTTTAGAGGAGAACAATGACGAAGAAGAAGAAGATAATGACGAAAGTAATAAGGAAGAAAAACAAGAAAAAGATAAAGATGATAATAAGACCACTAACTCGAATTGCACTAACAGTGGTGTAGTTAAAACTGAAAATGAATTATCACAAATTAAACCAAATTCAACAACAAATAATGCAATATTAAATAATCCTAATATTGATAATCCCTATTTAAGAGCAGCAACATTACCCAAAAAAAGTAATTTCCGATAACTTAAATATGAATTATTGGCTGAATATTTAAATATTAATTTAATAATTTCCGTGAGTGCAAAACTACTATTAAATTATCCTACTATTAAGTTATCCGAAAATAAAAATTTATTTTACATTACCATTAAATCCATCATTAGTTTTTTTTAAATGCATAAAATCAGATGTGAATTTTTATTTTTTCAGAATCTTTAACAGCAAGCGAAATAAGGGTAAAAAACATAATTAAGCTTAAAAGCTATAAAACACAGAAATTAAAATAGGAAATGCAATATTCACTAATGAACATTCTTTATGTCTATATATTTTTTATACATTACACCTAACTTTCTTCAACCCTTTTTATTTAGAAAAATATTTAGAATTTTTAAAAAATTGATAACAAATTCGTTAAACATTATAAAATTTTTTTTTTTTTATTAAAGTTATTTTATTAAACTAATTTTTTAAATTACAATTTTTACTTTTAAATATAAAGAGATCCGTCGGCCGGTCCAAGATAATGTAATGATATCAAAAGAACGTCAATGATTGTCCAAACACCTAAACCTCCAAAGCTAAATAATTTACCGATTCCTTCTTGCCAATGACCTAAATAAAATCTGTGAAACAAATTGCGCAATTTTTCGGATACATATTTTTACTTTAAAGGAAAGAAAAAAAAATCTTTATACCTGTCAGCACCAAAACCACCTAATGTTAAACTTATTATTAAAGCTGTACTCCATTTATATCCATGAGTCCAATTACATTTAATTTTCTTATTAAATGTTCGACTACCAAGGCATATGATGTTGTCGAATACAGTACAATTTGTTCTAAAAAAATCATATCGTGATAAAGTGGTAATTGAGGCAGATGGTAAAGATAATAATAATAATCTAAGTTTTGTTTGTGTGAAAATAATGAAGCCTAGATTGATGTTGAAGAAAATTATGTTCCTTTTTAATAATGTGTGATATTTTATTAGCAATGTTAGCTCGTTAAAACCAATAAAAAAAATTATTGAAATAAAAGTGGTTCCTAATTCCCAGACAGAATAATAAAAAAAATCTGACACTAAATACAATGATAGAGAGCTCTTCAACGTTTACTAATTTTTTTTTAACCCAATACTATAAACTTTGTTTAAAAAAAATTTCGACGTGTCTCACTTGTAATATTCATTCACAGAATTACAATTTCCTTTCTGAACACAATTATATTGCCATATTTCTGTTTGATAACAATATCTGCAGTTCATGGTTCTTTCAAAAGTCCTTTTTCCCTAAAAGAAAAATTAAAAGGAACCAACAAACGACAATTTTACATAATTTAATTTACAAAATCAAAAAACTACTTACTAAGCAACTAATATCTTTATTAACTTCACATGTGACAGTTAAATCCTTTCCATAAATGCAATTTGATGTTAGATTACAATGAAAACATTGATTACTACTTAATGATTTGCATTCAACATTAGTAGGACAAAATGATGTTTGCTATCAAATAGTATACAAAAAAAAAATGTATGACTGAATTCGATTTACACACAGGGTAAGTATTTATAGGTAAGTATACTAACATTTTTTGGATAATTTATTGAAATGTTATCATCACCATTATTTTTATCATAAAATTCATTTTTCGTTGATGGTGGTTCCATTGAATTTAATGCTAAAATACAAAAAATTATTAATTTTGATTTCATGTCTGTGATGTGAATAGGTGGGTATCTTAGAGAAGATTGGCATTGTTGGAAACCTATGCCACTCACCACTATGATTTCCATTTAAGAAAAATATTAAAACTAATGTTAATGCAGAACGTAAATTAATTTCAATGCAGTGTGCTTCAAACATTTTTCAATGTTTTTTTTTTTTTTTCATTTATTTTATTATTCAGGAAAAATATTTTTTTCTTACAAGAAAACAGTAAAAAATTATGTTTTTGAGTAAATTTTATAAATAAAGAAAATGTCATTTTTTCATTTTACTTTGTCGTCAGCTGTTTTTATTTTATAATACACTTTTGAACGTTTTCATTGTGAATGACTGCCAATATGTTATGCACAAATTACCAATTCTATGGTCGGGTACATAAAAGGATGGGCTTATTCTAGGGACTTTAATGATCCCGCAATAATGAATCTTAATGATAGGTTTGAGTTCGTCATTTTGACGTTTTCCTCACCTCATCGAATATGTTATTAATTTTTTGTATATAAGTATAATTATTATTATTTTTTTTGTTTTTTTATTTTTAATTATAGTACCTACTATAAAATTTAGTTTAGTGATATACGAAAAACAAAATTTATTGTGTGTTTCCCTGCCGACGGATTTCACCTTGTCGAGGTGGTAGGGCTTAAGTAAATTCGACAGCGACGACACGCCCACTTGCAGTTTACGTGCAGGTGGACGTGTCGACGCTGCCGAATTGAAAACTAAGCAAATCCAACCAAACCATGATGGACAAAGAGAAGGAAAAAATGCGGGTGGGGATATCCACCCAAATGTCGGGAGTAGTAGCCGCGGCTCCCGGCGGACGGCCTGGCACTGCCTGTGGCAGTGATAGGTCGCCAGCGGGGCAAAATGTTGACGACAACAGGCAATTCGAAAAGGACATGGCAAGACCAAACGAAGGTTGGAGAAAATATAGAGCATCTGATCGTAAGTGGCTCAGAAGATGAAAGAAGGACGGAAAGTCCGAGTCTGAGATGCAGATGCTACTCCAAAAGAGGTTGGACAGGCTAGAGGCAGAGACGGGGCAATTAAAGCACCGACTAACCTCTAAGCCTGAGAATTATAAACCGGCAGGGTCGTGGCAGGGAGGTCTGAAAAGACCAACTAAAACGACTCATACCGAGACAAGAACGACACGGGTGATGGGAGGTTCTAACGAACCTCGGAAACCAGCACCGAGTCGGAGGGAACCGGAGGTAAGGTGGATTGGTGGTTCAAACGAGCCACCTAAACCGATACCAAGGAAAAACGGACCGGAAAGAGCCTCTATACATAAGAGGCAAAGGTCCGGAGAGACACAGGAACATCCTGCGGCGAAGAGGATTGCGGCTTACAATACCGTGGCTAGAGAGCATCTCAAGCTGACGGTAATAGATAGGTCGCATCCTACCGGAAAAATTCTAGGGGAAGGCAGAATCCAAAAAGTCTTGGATATGGTTCGGGGGTGGCAACTTGAAGCTGTGTATTCATATGCGACTTCCGTACCAACCTTCGACTGGACGAAGGCCCACCTAGATATGATTAGAATTACCTGCTCAGACGAAACCTCAGCCTCCTTTCTAAAGGCTAAGGTAAAGAACTGTGCAGCACCATGGGAGGGAGCGCTTCTGGACATTGTCGGGAAGGATGACCTGCCAAGAATGCATAAAGTATCAATCTGGCTTCCGGGAGAAACGCTTCCCACGGAGAGGATACTTTTGGTGCTCCAACGGTTGAATGAACCGTTGGGACTGAAATGTACCGAGTGGTCGGTGATATCCCGGAAGAGCAGGGGAAACACTGGTTGCTGGCTCCTCTTAGGAGTTGGTGACGACTGTCTGGAGGCACTTAAGGCGGTAGATGGAGTCATCTACTACCTGTGCCGAAAGATAATAGTCACTCTTCCGAAGACAAAGGAACCAGTGACCGTGGAGACGGTGGTGGCGAAAGGGCGAAGGAACAACCCCCATTTTTAATGCCACAAACAGCAGAAGGAGTAAATCCCTTTGCTTTTAAAGCGGCGGTTGAGGCGAAGAATAGAGCCAAGAGCGAGTGTATTACTCACGCTAGTTCGGTCCCTGAGTTGAGCAACGTAGGGGGAACCCTGGGAGGCGCACTCAGAAGGTTTAGCGTGCGTGAGGAGGAAACACACAGTGATCAAGGATCAACAAAATCCTTCTGCTCGCAGGAGGATCTGTTGGACCGGATATCACTGTGTGGCCGCAGAATCGGAGGCTATGCGGCTGGCGGAAGCCATGCTGCTAGAGGAAGAAGAAGATATATGGCCTTGACCGCAGAAGAAGATGGCTACATGAAGGTATTACAAATTAACCTTCATCGTAGCGCTGCGGCAATGGATAGGCTCATGCAGCACATGAGCCTAGAAGAAACAGAGATAGCCCTTATCCAAGAACCCCCTACAAGGGGGGTTAGGATCGGAAGTTACGATAGGAAAACTTACCAGGGCTTCTGGAAGAAAGGTAATTTTAGACCTAGAACTTTGATTTTAGTAAAACATGAACTAAAATGTTTCTTTATTTCACAGCTATCAAACAGAGACTGTGTCACAATCTGCTGTGACATAAAGAACAGTGGTAAAGACTCCAGTCTTCTGGTAGCTTCGGCATACCTCCCATACGATGCTGATGAACCACCACCAACGGAGGAGGTAGAAAAAGTCATCGAGTATGGGAGGAGAACACGCACCGAAGTAATTGTCGGGGCAGACGCAAATGCGCACCATCCCTTATGGGGCAGTACGGGAGAAAATAGAAGAGGTAAGGCACTTTTTGATTACATTAACAGTAATAATTTGTGTATACTAAACAAAGGTAACAAACCTACTTTTATAAATAGGGTAAGACGAGAGGTGATTGACGTAACTGTCAGTACACAAGGTATCTCGGAACATATCCAAAATTGGAGGGTCACTGAACAGGCGACTTTCTCTGACCACCAATGGATTATGTTTGAAATTAGATCAAAACGAAAAGAACCGAATCCCTTTCGGAACCCACGAAGAACCAAATGGGATCTTTACAGACAGCTTCTGAGGGAAAACGTGCAGAGCCTCACCCTTGATCTGAATGATCAAGACGGTTTGGATCTAGCCGTAGTAAAACTCTCAAAAGCTGTAACGAACGCCTATGAAGGCGCATGTCCCATTACCAAGATAAAAAATAAATATTATCCGAAATGGATGAGTAGGGAACTAGTTGCTCTCAGAAAGGAGACTAGGAGACTATTCAATAGGGCAAAAAATAATCGTCTAGATCAATTCTGGGACGATTATAAGGTTGCCCTTAGAAGATATAAGGTAGAGATCCAGAAGGCTAAAGAAAGTAGCTGGAGGAAATTTACAGGGAGTATAGAGAATAATGGGGAAGCAGCAAGATTAAAGAAAATCTTGTCGAAAAGTTACTTCCAACCAGAACTTCTAGAAGACAGAAACGGAAATATGACGGCAAGTATGGGGCACTCTCTTAAAGTCCTCTTGGAACACAATTTCCCTGCCGGACATGTTAACCAGGGAAACGCTAGAGAGCGTAACCTGGGAATAAACGAAACGTTAATTAACCAAATGTTTACAGAGACCAGTGTTGAATGGGCAGTATCCTCCTTTGATCGGTTTAAATCACCGGGAACGGATGGTATATACCCATGTCTAATACAGGAGGGATTCTGTATCCTTGGGAAAATGTTGTGTAAGATTTTTAAAGCAAGTCTTACGATGGCTCACATACCGGGTATCTGGAGAGAGTCAAAGGTTACTTTCATTCCTAAACGGGGAAAGGCGAGCTATGATAAAGCAAGTGCGTTTCGGCCGATAAGCCTTACCTCCTTCATGCTGAAGAGTATGGAGAGGTTGGTGGACTATCAGCTGAGACGAGAAATAGACAGTCGCGTGCTAGCTCACAGCCAACACGCATATATCAAGGGAAGATCCGTGGATACAGCACTACATCAAGTGGTGCGTTCCATAGAAATTACCTTGGAAAGAAAAGAATTGGCGTTGGGGTGTTTTGTAGACATCGAAAGCGCCTTTAATAATATAGACTGTAACTTCATACTAGAAAACCTAATCAGTATGGGTACAGACCAAACTCTAGTAAACTGGATCAGGTCCATTTTAGGTGAGAGAGGGATACATGCCAGTTTCGGAGGGAGCGAGGAGAAAAGGGTAGTAGGAAGAGGCACACCACAAGGGAGAGTTATATCCCCGTTACTGCGTTACTGTGGTTGGTTGCGATAAATCCACTACTCTTAGAGCTTCAGGAAAAAGAAATAGACACCTGCTGCTATGCGGATGATATATCGGTAATAGTAGCGGGACAGACAGGAAACGACATAAATATAAAGATACAGCTAGCTGTTGATCTGATAGACCGCTGGGCAATCCAATGCGGTCTCAAGCTCAATCCTAGCAAATCTGAATTATGTTTTTTCACTAAAAAGAGAAGAATCGAGGGACTTGCAGCACCTATAATAGGACGGGTGAGTCTGGAAATGAAGGATAAAGTAAGATACCTTGGGGTAATCCTTGATAAAAAGCTCAACTGGAATGAGCATATCTCGGAGAAAAAAGGGAAAGCACTGAGGACCTACTGGGCCTGTAGAACAGCCATCGGAAGGACCTGGGGACTTTCACCGAAGATTGTTAACTGGATTTACACCTGTGTCATAAAACCTATGGTCGCATATGGGGCACTGGTGTGGTGGCCAGCGACAAAGAAAAAGAAAGTGATTAAACTTTTAGACCAAATACAAAGATCAGCGTGTCTGGGGATAACCGGAGCGGCAAGATCTACGGCGACTAGATCGCTAGAAACGATATTAGACTTGAGAACGCTGGCTCTGCATGTACAAATGGCTCTGCATGTACGATGGCAAGGCTATGCATGACAGGACAAGGGGAAAATCTCTTACCGCATGAAAGGATGGGAGAATTTTCCGAGGGCATAAGAAACGAGTTAACCTCGGAAACCCTTTGGGATAAGATCGCAGGAATACTTAACGTGAATAGGTTATTCAAAGTTGAAGTGAACCAAACGCGACATGAAATCCCTGAGGAAACCCTAGAAATATACACAGACGGGTCCAAGAGAGAGGAACACTGTGGACTAGGGGTTTACTGTCAGGAACTAAATATATCCTATGCGGCCGACATTGATGGCTTAGCCTCGGTTGTACAAACCGAAATTATGGCCATAATGACGGCAGCTAGGATAATTAAAGAAAGTAATATAAGAGGGAGGAGAATTAGAATATATTCAGACAGCAAAACTGCTCTAGGTACCCTTACCAAAACAGAGGTAAGGTCTAGGACAGTACAAGAATGTTTGAGGGCACTTGAAAAAGTGGGAAATGAAAAACGTGGGTTAAAGGCCACTCGAATATAGAAGGAAATATGAGAGCCGACAGTCTTGCGAGGTTTGGGAACGGGGGCACCCCGGAAAGACTACAATCTTTCAAGGGCGCCTCGGACATAAAAACCAAGATAGACCACGAGGGCTGTGAAAAACTCAAAGAAATGTGGAGACAAACAGAAGGAAATAAAACCACCAAAAAGGTTTGGGGGAATCTAAACAGTGAAAAGTCCAAACAGATCTTAAACCTTAACAGGAATGATCTGCGACTTTTCACTGGAATATGTACAGGGCACTTCTTTAGGAACCACGAGTTCCGAATAGGGAGGGCCGACACTGGGATTTGCAGGGGTTGTGGAGAAGAACCCGAAACTACACCTCACGTGCTCTGCGAATGTCCGACGATTCGGACTAGGAGAGCAAGGATGTTGGGGGATTATTTTTTGCAGGACCTTGAGGACCTGCAAAGACATAAGACAAGAGAAATAATTAGGTTCGTCAATGGTATAGGGTGGCTCGATGGGGAATTTTGGGCTCACCGGGTAGGGCAGTACAACGGGCCAATCGGCCTAAGTGCAAGGAAATCGCAGGATTTCCGACCCGCTACAACCTAACCTAACCTAACCTATTGTGTGTTTACATATGGAAAATACAAAAGTTGATTTAAGAAAAATGTTAGATGAATAAAACATATTAAAAATTCACCCTATAAGAATTTGAAATTCCTAGTAAATTTAACAGTAATGATTTTTCAAATACTTTCTTTAATTTTAAGATACCTCAGTCACAATCAGGGGCTTAACATTTTTTTAGAGTCTTCAATATCATTATAGAGTACGATTCAAATCACTTGACCAATGAGCTTTTAAGAGAGGGAAAGCTTTTGGATGGGAAAGCTTTTGGATTGGTTAAGTGATTTGAATCGTACTCTACCAATACAATTTAGTTACATGCACAAATATATCAGTTTTCATCAAAATCCAAACTCTGGTCTAATGATGACCCTTGTGATGTTTTCACTTGAGTATAGGTGTGGTACCTAAGGAAATACCGAAAAGACTATTTGGTTTGGAGATTGATTTGTTTTTGTTAATTAAAAGTTTAAAAGCTAAAACCTTGCGAACAAAGCTTGTTCTTCATTCCAATGGGATTTTTTTCTTATGATATTCATTCTGGAAACACATTTAATTTGTATCTTAGATCTTAGCATAATTATTGATTATATTTCTTATATATTTTTTATACATTTCTTTTATACATTAAGATTTTTAAATATGAAAATAATGTAGAAATTAAACTTTGTATTAATAAATATTTATCACGAATAAAAACAGTTCTAATATATAAATAAAAACTTAAAGGATTACAATCATCCCAAACAAATTTAAATATGTAGGTATCCACCAATAAAACGGTTAAAATATAATAATTACACTAAGTATAAATAAAAGAATAAAAATAGTTAAATAATTTTTTTAATTTGAGAATTGTTCAATTTTTTGTTTCAAATATGCTAGACAATTGTTCATAATATATAATCAATAGTCAAATTATTTTATTCGTCATCATAATAATCAATATGATCTCCAGATTTGAATTTGTATTCAATTAGGACTTTCATAAATTTTTTCGTTGTTTGTTCAACAGAAAGTATTTCTTTTGAGTTTCGAGCATTTTCGAAAAATCCCTTAATATCAGGATCTATAGAATTATTTTGAATTTCCATTGACATGTCGGTATCAACTGGTCCTGGACTATAATTTAATACAATAATATCTGTTTCCTCTTCAGCTAAAACTCTAAAATACATTTCTCTAGCAGCTTTGCCAGAAGAATAAAATGTCATCGATTTAAATGGAACCTGAAAGATAATATTATTTTATTTGTATCGATTCAAAATTTATAATTATAATAATTAAGAAAGTATAACAATTTGTATGAAAAACTGTTTTAAATGAATAACGATGAATTGGTTTATATTTTGCTTTTGAAAAATCGGTATTCAAAATCTTCAATTCTAATAGGTTCTTTATAAAAATAAAATAACTTCAAAATGTTCAATAGAAAGTTTTTGATCCGATGTTTATTAATATTAAAATGACGTTATTTTATAGTAACAATAGCAATACCATTAATTTTTAACTTACAATTGCGCATTTCGATGTTACGTTGATTATAAGTTTTTTATTTTTACAAAATATTTCTATAAATTTTGAATTTAATGCTGCAACTGAAAATACATTTAGGTTAAAATAATTCTGCCAATCGGATATGTGTTCTAAACTTTTTGCCTTCAATCTAACATCTCCAATTGATCCAACATTATGAATTATGAACGCTAATTCAAATTCAGAAACATTTCGGCCATTTAATGATTCTTCAATTTTTTTATCATATTCTTTTGATGTCATCTGGGCTAAATCCACAGCGTAAGTTAATACAATAATTTTATTATTTAATTCTAAAATCTGGCGTTTTGTATTATTGAGACCTTCTTGTGAACGAGCCATCAGCACAATTAATGATTGGGGCTTAAATGTTTTTGAGCATTCAATTGCCAAACATTTTCCAATACCTTAAAAATATTAGTTAAAAATCAATAAAATAAAAAAAAAAACATTTTTTTTTACTGAAAATAGTTTCGCATAATTAATTTTCATCACGTGGGAATAATAAAACATGGACAAATTTGGACAAAAAATAGAAAAAGAAAAGATTTAAAATTCTATTTAATTTGTAGTTATACCTTTAGAAGCACCTGTAATTAAAAAATATGTTAATTTATTTAAATCCATATCGTAGGTAATTTTGTGAAAGTTTTGTTACGAAATTTAAGTTAATTTACTGTAAATTTTAATGATTTGGTTATTATTAGGATTTTTTGAATCAATTATTTACTTGTTTTGCACTTTTTAAACACAACTTGTTGAATAAATGGTATTTACAACTTTATTCATTTTTTTAATATATGAGTATAAGTATAATGTATATATATAAATTGCTATTTGGGAGGGGAATTTTATGTACATTTATTGGGATTGCATTGAAAATTATGTTTTAGATTTTTTGTCGTTTAAAAAAAAAAGCGATATATTGAATTCACTATCAGTAATTAATATTTGATAGGAAGCAATATAAATTAATATCATTAATATAATTTTAAGCTAGCGAATGTGAAGCGTCTTCAATGACAATATATAAACTATATACCTTGTATGGTGTGAACTAAGGGAATCTGAAAAATGTTTATCGCTACAACAGAAAGCTATCTTAAGCTTTTTTCGGAGTTAATTTGTGACTTGGCAGAAAACCTAACTGTATGGTTACTACAAGATCAATATTATGATAGAAGCAAAAAAAAATGTAAACATTATTTTTTTGTTTCCTTGTTTTATATTACATTTTAAGCGTTTTTAATTTAATGATTTTCCAAAACTGTAAAAATATTAGTTTCAAGGTCACGTTTATTTAAAAAAAATTGTGATAATTTTACTATAATGTACGGTTTACTTAATTGATTGACCAGATTATATAATATTTATTAAAGCTATTATAATTCAGTAGGTATTCCTGGATTGAATTATATCCAATGATTATGTACCTCTTCCTTAGCTCTACTGCTTGGTTTCAAATTTCTATTCGAATGTTTTTTAAAAGATTAATTAGGGTATAAAATATGGGATTTTGTATTCACCACCAGTTTGTTATTACCATGATCAAGACCTCTTGGTATCTTAATTTTTTATTTTATCAAATTAGCTCAAATTGTTCATTATTCTACTCTCTATAGCGCGAAGAATGTATCTCCAAGTATTCAAATTGTGACTTAAGTAAGGCATTAGAATAATAAATCTGTTGAGAATATGAGAATATATATGTTTGCCTTAACTTATTTTTATTAATAAATAAAGAGGGTCCATATTGATATAAAATTATAAATCGCTAACTGAAGCTTCACTGAAGAAAAAAATCTGATAAGAATTATAAGGTCATCATAATTCTTGTTCATTATGAAAAATCGATAATATTGAAAAAAACTTTAAGTGAATTTTTCAATATATAATGATAACGAGTTTATAGGATTGTGGTAACAAAAATTAATGTGGGGAAGTCGTTAAGTAGAATACATTAAGTAAAGAAAGTTAGTTTTTAAAAATTTGATGATCTAATCCTAATGGAAACAAGATATCAATGTAAAATTTTGTTTTAACGAAACTCCGCTAATGACATTATCATTCTTTATTATACGATTTAATACGCAATTAAAGTATTGAAGTTAAAAATATTAATTAACATAATTATATGACATATCTACATATGCACTTAAAAAATAAACAAACAATAAAAAATTTTTGATTCAAAACTTTTATTATTAAAATAGAAAGCACATTTTCTATACATATTTATTAGAGATTCAGGACTTATTGATGTATTTACAAATCTAGAAATATAATTTCTGTTCTTTGAATAATCTAACAATCTTTTATAAAAGTTATGATTGTATTATAAGGATTAATAATAGTAAAAAATAAGTTAACAAAATAAAATAATTATAAATAACAAAACAACAAAATTAATTTTAGAAGTTCTGATCTCATAAACAGCCTCTTTTGTAGGTACATAAAATTACAGCGATAATCACACGTTTTTTTTTAACAATTATTAATAAATTAATTTTTACTTTCAAGAACTTTTTTATATTATCTTCTTGAAATAAACAATAAAATTAAGAAAATATTTTCAAAATATAATCAACTATATTAATAACTAAAAATATTGCAAATGAAATGAACCAATTTTTTCATACTCATTTTTCAATACAGTTTCATTATCTGAATCTTAAATTGTTTTTATTTTGAATAAAAAATTTTGCAGCATAACCAATCCAAAAGTGTATTCTTAATAAATATCAAAAACTTTAAATATAAACTTAATAAATTTTATTTTGTTTCATTGATTAATAAATTTTGTAATTTTTGTTCGTAATATTGAAAAATATAAAACAAAATTGAATTAGCATGTTCATGAATATCATAGAATATGATTGACATGAATATTTATACAATTTTTATAAATTTTATATGAAATTTTCACAAAAATATTATACAGGATTTTCTCTAATATCAAATTATAAACTCTGACATAATGGTAGGAAATTCAAACTCAGACATAATTCGTAGGAAATTCAAGGTTATTTTGTTGTTAAACTAATAGCCAATCTTTTGAAAAATATCACACAAAGCTATGATTCGAACACAAACAGAACACGGACACTCAATTCCAATGTTACTCAAATTTTGTTCAAAACGTTGAGCTCTTATATCCTAAAAAAAATTAAGTAATTATTTTTTTAAAATCAGCGATTTTTTTTATTCTTACCATTCTTTTGCGACTAAATATACAAAATCTCATGATTTTAATTCTTTTCAAAAAATGAAAACTTTCTATTGCTATATTAAGCATAACGTCCGTTTCATAATCATTTTGAAATTCTAAAACCTCAATATAAGGGCATTTTCTTGATAGAATTGAAATTCCTTCCAAAGATAATTGCGGAATGCGTAAAATTTTTAAATTGGAAAGAGAAAAATCTTTTAATATAAAAAAATCTGATATTTTATCGCAACCAATTAAATTTAAATTTTCTAAATTTTTCAAATCATTTATTGTATATCCGACTTGTTTTCCAGTAACAAAATCAAATCCAGTTATACCAATATCAGTTGTCTAAAAAAAATAAATTATCAGAATAGGATTAACAAAAATCGTTTTATTTATATCTAAAATAAATTAATTTCTTTAAGCATGGTTAAACTAGTTTAGTTAATATAAATTTGTTTGAAGTAATATTAGAAATTAAGAGAAGCATAATGTTATGAAAAGTAAAGCATGTGAAGTAAAACATTTCAAATTAGGTATTTTGTCCAGATTAGACGTAACATTAAGTATTTACTGAATTAAAGTCATATCCCGTTAATCCATTATCAGTAACCTGTAAATAATTTCCATAAAATTAATTCTACATCAATTTTCAATATTCAATTACGTCATGTTAGAAATTATGTAATGTTAGAAATTAAGAGAAGCATAATTTAATGAAAAGTAAAACATGTGAAGTAAAACATTTCAAATTAGGATTTTTGTCCAGATTAAACGAAACATTTATTAAGTATTTACTGAATTCAAGTCATAGCCCGTTAATCCATTATCAGTAACCTGTGAAAATAATTTCCATAAAATTAATTCTACATCAATTTTCAATATTCATATTACATATAACGTACAGCCTTAAATATATTGGAGCTCTCATCAATTAATTTCAGTTAACCGACTTAAAAATAAACAATCATTCAGACAAACATTAAGATTTGACGAAATGCTGTTAAAAAAACTGATACAAATATGTTCTATTTTTTTTTAACTATTTTGACATATTTTTTTATTTGATTTCAGTCGTTTTATTATTTTATGCTCCAATATAATAAAGCAAATAAAAAATATTAGAAACTCACCCATTGACATCCCATTATATCTAAAGTTTTCAATAATTTCAGATTCTTTAATAATGATTGTATTGCGAAATCTGTGATTTTACAAGCATATCGTGATTTTGTTATAGGATACTGATAAATAAAAACTGTCAGATTTTTAAATTGCTCAGAAAGTTTCACGATACCTACAAAAAAAGGTTTTTTTTATAAAATTAATACCCGATATTTATATCGAAAAACAATTTTAGAAATTTAACTTACAATCAGAATTCAAATCCATAAAAATTAAACATAATTTATCCATGTTCATATTTTGATTCTTAGCTATTCCATTTTTAATACCAGATGAATTTATACCTGCCAGTATTCCGGAACATTCTGAGATAGTTAATTCTTTAATTTTTGTTAAATTTTCCATAGCCAAGGCACTTAAATTTGTTAAATTGTGGCATGATTTTACGGAAAATTTACTAAAAAAAAAATGTTATTTTTTGAATAGTTTGCTTCTTAAATATAGTTTGCTTCTTAAATCGATGAACATTTTTGTTAATTTTCACTTATTTATTTTTACAAACCTTAAATGTGTTAAATTTTTTGTTAAAAATACAATATCATGATCATTGAGTGCAACTGAATTATATATTTCTAAGCCATTTAATTCAATTAAATTATTAAAAATCTTTTGTTTACAGCAATTTCTAGACATATCATGTATTCCCAATTCTTTTAAAGTTAACTTATGCTTTAAAACAAATGAAAGAATTAAATTTGAATCACAACATGTTTCCGATACCAGAGACTTAAATTGTTCTTGACTTTCTAATGGTTTAACAATTGAAATATTTAATTTTTCTAATGTATTTGGTTTTATAATTTCGTCGATTTTAAGTAAAATTCTATAAGAATCTCTTGGTATATCTAAAAATGTAAAACTTTTTAACTTATTTAAACTAGTCAATTGTTGATTTAATGTTGCATTATATTGTTGAATTATTTCCGTTTCATTTGTATTCTTTTCAATATCGAAAATGAAAATACAATTTATTATCTCAATTTCTTGAACATCTTCTAGACACTTTAAAATTTTTAAAAAATTTCTTTCTTTGAATACTATGGTGTCAAATATTATTGATCGAAGTTGTCGTCCAAATAAAAAATTGTATAATTTTATATCAACATTTATATTAGAAATTAATATATTTGGATATTGTTGAATTGATTTTGAAAATAATTCCACAGCCAAATCAAATTTTTTAGTAATTTTCAATAAAATTTTTTCTTCAATTTTTGTAAATAATAAAGATTGAAACCAACGATTGCACACAAGTCGAATTGTTTTCAAATCATTGTGATTTAAGTAATCAAAAATTTTAATTAGTATCTAAAAAAATATAAAAAACAAAAGGTAAAAGTAAATTAATAGGTATGTGATATTAATTTTTAGAAAAAATTTGTTGAATTATTTTGTAAATCAAAATGGGTAGGGGATGATAAATAATAAACGTTCTTAATGTGATTAAGATTTGTAAAACAAATTTATTGTACCTACCTAAGTAACGTAAACGAAAAAGAATTAAAATGTGATAAAAATTCCGGTAAATCGTGACAGCTTTACATTCAAAAGCAGAAAACATTTTTTTTTTTTAAATCTTATTTCAATCCCTTCAATAAACTCCACGATGAAGTTTGTCTTAAAAAAATAGATTCACACCTGGTAATAAGCTTACAATTAATTAGTTACTTTTTATTCATTACTTTTCAAATTCCAATACTTTCTTAGAAATTTAATCCTTACTTTTCAAATATAATTATTAGGTATTCTTTGTATTCAGTACTTAGTCTATTACAACTAAGTAGGTACTTTTTTAAAAAGTATTCAATACTTTTCAAATACAATTATTTTGTAGGTATTCAGTAGTACAAAAATATTTGAATATTTACAGCTCTGGCTGGCTACCTTCACAACAAATAGGTAGTTACGTAGAAAATTTACCGAAATTTAAATTAGAAAGTAGGTACCTAACCTACCTGTTACAGACCATTTAAATACTATTACAAAATAAAATGTAATTATACTTTTAAAATTACACAAAAATATTTTTTTTTGTAATAGGTAACTTACCTCATTTGGCAGATATTCAAATAAATTTATTTCACTGAAAATTTTACTACTGCTATCATGATCATCCTCCTCATCGTCGTATTCGAAATTCATTTCATCAAATTTTTCTTTTTCATTTTCATTTTCATTTTCAATTTCCATTTTTATTTATTTAGTTTTTTTTAATTAATTTTTTTTTTTTTCGGATTGAAAATGAAAGCTATGAAAAGTTACAAAAACAAAATTTATAATAACATTTTCTAAAAATTATTTAGCAAACTTCAAATATTTTTTTTATTTGCATATTGCATCACTCAGTATAGTTTCATTCATAATAAATGTAAAACACAAACAAAAATTATGTACAGTGTGTTTACAGTGGTTTAAATTCTTTAAATTCATTTAGATTAAGATTTTTTGCTGGTCGGCTCGATCTTCTTGCCTTACTAAATTTTAGTATATTAACATTATGTAATGCTAATATAATAAGGATATGTTTTATTAAATTGTAATAGTAAATGATTATAATTTATATAAATACTTGTTTATATTGATGTTGTGTTGTTTATATATTCTTTAGTTATTGTTATTTTATTATATTGTTTTATTATATTTATTATATTATTGTTATTTTATTATATTTCAAATTGTTATTTGCAAGCTATTGATGAGATAAATAAATAAACTAAATTCAATGATTTCCTAGTTTAACTCGACATCCTGTATAATAAATGTCATTCAACAGCTGTTCTGAAAAAAAAAAAAAACAAAATACAAATAACACAACACTTATCCACGCACGGCACCAGTTTGTTGCACGTTGTTCATTCATCATTGATTAAGGTTACACCGTTACACGTTATGCATGCGAGATACAGTATTCCGAATTTGGATGGAATTAGGTTTTGTTAGTTTGTTCTGAGGTTTTTAAATTTTTAATAAAAATAATGTGTGGAATATTTTGTGTTTTAAATATTTGTAAAAAAGATTTATTAGAAGATTTATTACTATCACCGGTAATTTTTATTTAATTTTTACTTAATATTTAAATATAAATTATTGATTTCTTTCAATTTTAGAACTTAGAAAAAGTACTTCAAGCTCGTGGACCAAATTGTTGTTCTACATGGCGCGAGAATAATTTTTTAGAATTTCGAGGATATGTACTTTGGCAGCAAGGCTCAGAACTTACCAAACAGCCAGTAATATCTGAAAAATTTATTTTACTATTTAATGGTGATATATTTGATATTGCCACAGACAAACCAATAGAAATATCTGATACAGATTGGTTACTCAATAAATTAAATTTATGTTGTTCGGACAATGAAATTCTTGAACTATTTAAAAAACTTAAAGGACCTTACAGTATTATTTTCTATAATCGAAATACAAAAGAACTTTATTTTGCCAGAGACTCTCTGGGAAGAAATTCTCTCTTAATTGAAAAATTTGGTGATACTTTGAGAATTTTAAGTAATTCCTGTAAGTTTTCAACTTATATTTATCAACTTATATTTATCATCTTATATTATCAACTTATATTTATCATCGAAAACATTCTGATAATTCTCTAAATTATATTTTTTAGATATCCAAAGTACTAAAATTTCGAAATGTCAAGAATTAAAACCATTAGGATTATTTAAAATTGATTTGAATCAATCTGATTATATCCAACTATATCCGTGGATGAATTTTGATGAACAATGTCTGACTGAGAACGAAAAAATTTTTGAACTACGATTTGTTATCAATAAAGATCACATCAACTGTCAGTGGTTGAGATTTTCTTCCAAATCGTCTGAAGTAAACTATGATTAAATATATCACTATTTTTAAAGTTTCATTTAACAAATTTTTTTTTAGTTCCATTATAATTTTTATGAAATAGTAAAATATTTAAGATCCGAAGAATGTAATATGTTAACGTTATTACAAATCCCTGAGATAATGGAATGTGTTGAAAAATTATTGAAATTATTAGAAATGTCAGTGAAATCTCGAGTTCAAAGTTGTCCAAGTTATTGCAGTGACTGTATTATGACAAAAAATATGAATAATTGTTTTCATTCGAAAATAGGAATTTTATTTTCGGGTGGTATTGATTGCACTATATTAGCTGCTCTAGCCAATTACCATTCTGAACCAAATGATTCTATAGATTTAATAAATGTTGCATTTGAACCATTTTCAAACAAAGTATGCCATAATTATGAAGTTCCAGATAGAATTTCTGCAAAGGCTTCATATGAGGAATTAAAGTTTTTATACCCGGAAAGGTAAGTAAATTAAATAAATATAAAAATAATATCACAAAAATCTATTTGTTTTTTTTTGTTTCAATTTTTCATTGCTTTCCAGGAGATGGAATTTCGTCAAAGTTAATGTCTCTAGAAAGGAATTGGAAGAAAATCTTAATAATATTATCAAGCATTTAATATTTCCACTAGAGACAGTTTTGGATGAATCGTTGGGAGCGGCGTTTTGGTTTGCAGCTCGTGGATATGGTTTATGCGAAAATATAAATTATCAATCTCCCACAAGAGTAATTTAACAAATTTTTTAAATAAAAAAGTAATTAGTTGAATGTTTTTTTAAGGTAATTTTACTTGGAAGTGGTGCTGATGAGCTTTTTGGAGGTTATTCAAGGCATCGAAACGCTTTTAGAAGAACTCCAGGGGAATTCAAAGAAAAAAATCAACAAGTTAAAATGGAATTAGAAATGGATTGGAAACGATTGCCAAGTCGAAATTTAGGAAGAGATGATCGCGTAATTGCTAATCATGGGAAAACCGCAAGATCTCCATATATTGAAGAAAATTTTATTACTTTTGTGAATAATTTGATGCCAGAACAAAAATCATGTTATGATTTAGCAGAAGGATTTGGTGATAAATTGTTGCTTAGATTGTGTGCTGAAAAATTGGGCTTGAATTTTAGCAAACATTTAAAAAAAAGGGCTATACAATTTGGTTCGAGAGTTGCAAATAAAAATCAAAATGCTAAAGATATATCAGTTTATTTAAAGTAACAAAGAACGACGAATTATTTAAATTTTAATATTTTACTGTGTATTTGATAAAAAAGAAAGTAGGATGAAAAAAGATTTAAAAAATCTAAATCAATTTTTGGTGAAAAATCGGAAAATGTATGTATATGCAAAACTAGAAAATTTTTATATTTATAGAAAATACTTTCATGAAAAAAATAACTTTCTATTCCTTACCTTTTCGGAGGTAAAATTTTCTATCTTATATTCCCTCCTCAAAAGCTACTTCGGAAATTTGACTTTAAATGAAGCCTACCTATACGAGTTTTTCGAAATTTCTGATTTTTTGATAGAATAAATTGATTTTTGTATAGAATAATTTATAAAATATAATAATAAATAAGATTTTTGTACGGTTTTGACTGTTTCATTTCAATCGAGAGAAATGCATTTTTTTTAATAAAGTTTTGTTTTTATATAAATTTCCGCTTTATTTATCATTTTATTAGTTTAATGAAAAAAAAGTCATGTACATTGTGCAAACATATTTCAAACGAAAAAATAATAACTATAATGATTAACTTTCAATATTTTAATATAAGATAAAAAAGTAATTCCTTTATATTTACTCTAAACGAAAATTATCAAGCCCATTATACTTACAAACAATTTTCCCTTTGCGATTTTAAGTTATTTTAGTTAGTAGAAATTAAATTTAAAAAATTTATCTTGATTATTTTAAGCTTTGAAGTCGTTTGATTATGAGAAGAGACAATCAAATCATAATTTAAGCATGAAAATTTCAAATTTAGTTACCAAACCCAATTATTAAAAAATGTAACTTTATAACAAACTAATATCAAAGTCAATAAAAATAAACAATTATTTTTTTTATAAAATATGTGTATTATTTCAATGCACAAAATTGATATAATTTCTGTGAGATAATTATAAATATTTTTTTTAAACAACCCCGCCAAAATCTTTTTAATTTTTTTTTTTTCTTTCGTTATGGTTAAAAAATTAAAACCATCGTAAAGAAACCTTTTTAATGCTCAACAAAAACATACAGTTCAGTTTTATAATTTGAAATAGAAAGTAAAATTTTAAATTCTTATTATTTAACATTTTATTAATAAAAAAAAAAAAAATTAATTACTTAATTTAATCTAAAAATTTAATCATGATTTCATTAAAAGCTGTAATAGGAGCACTATTCATGCTTATCGGATACACTGTAATAGCTATTGAAGTCGAGGCAAGTTAAAATTAAAAGAAAATTAATGAAATGGAAGCAAATAAAAATTCAATTCAAGTAAATACATCGAAATTTTGGATAACACTAGAAGAAGAAAATACATTGTTAATTAAGAATAATGTAGAATAACTCCTTTTGCTTTGAATACTAAAATAAATTGAAAGAAAAAATCTTGTATATTTTATATAGGTACGTATTACCGTGGGTATATTTAAGCTTCTTGAGTCTTATTTTTCCTTGAATGTTTTTTTTGTTGTGATTGTCAATTTATGAGAATTCAAAAATTGATAATTCTTTGAGCTCTATTCAACTGCTAAAATAAAATAAATTTTAAATGATCTTAGTGAATGATTAATGACAAATTGTGTTGTTTTTCTTCTTTTTTTTTCAAGTTAATTATAAAATAATTACAATCAGACATGAATGAAAATAATGTATGACCTTATCTCAGTGATGAAAAAAAATTATCTTCCTGTTATAGGTATTGAAATTAATTTACAAAAAAAAAACTAAGATGTGAATTGATTAATTATTGTCTAAATTAAGGTCACTCCACCTATAGCTCTATAACTCCAAATCGTTAATGTGTAAAATTAATTTGTAATGATTTATTTAATAGTAGCTAAACAAATTCTACTGTGCAGATAAAGAAATTGATTGAGGTTTCTATTCACAATGAATAGTATTATATAATTTATAGTATGATAGCATCTACTACATAATGTACAACGTACCTATAAAAGAAAACCAGTTTATTTTTTGTTTTGATTTTTTTTGTTCTGGTAAGATATGTTCATTTAAAAACAGATATTAACGAATTTTGCAGACTGGAAGACTAGGTCATAAGTGATTGGTGTTTAATTAATAAAAATAAAATGAATTGATTTTATGCATGAGAAAAAATAGATTTTTTTGGGAAAAAAATGTATTCAGATGTGTAAGTTAATAAGTTGGTTCAAAGTATTAGTATATTTTATAAAATTACATACTAGTTCAAACCACAAATACCAATTCAATATTTACAAACTTGATATGTTTCTATTTTCTTTGATAATAGTTACCTACTTCCATACTGTATTGAAAAGATTTATTTCTATAAGAAATTAATTCTTTCAAAAAATACTTCGATTTAACTATTTAGTTAATATTACATTATTCTAGAAGTACCAAATTATCGAATAGCAGTGAAAATCAAAGGGTCTAATAATAATGAAAAATTTGATACTTATATTTTTTTATATCATAATATTTTTTTTCGATTAAAGTAGACATACGGCTCGCTATTTCATCATGAAGATAATTCTGTACCGAAAAAAAAAGAAAAAGAACAAGATTTATCCAAAATACCTGGTGCTCCAGGGGTAGATTATCCAATTTATCATGAAATTCCAGAAACAAATTTCCATTGTGCTAGTGTTCCTGCTACTCCTGGAATGTATGCCAATGTTGAGGCTGGCTGTCAGGTATACCATGTTTGTCATGATGGCAGAGAAGGTCATCAAGGAGCATCATTTTTATGCACAAATGGTACAATTTTCAATCAAAAAGAATTTGGTAAGGCATAGAAATTCGCAAGTATGTATTGTAAGTATATAATGTGTTTTAATAATGAATATATTCATTATTTTTTGTTGTAGCATGTGATTGGTGGTATAATGTTAATTGTCAAGAAGCTGTGAATTATTACCAGTTAGTATTTTATTAATTTCAATAATATTTTTAAACAACTCCTATAGTTTCAGTGTTCCTAATATTCATTCAACTCTGTAATTTTTTTTGATAATTTGGCTATTTGTATTTCCTTGCACTAAAATTTTATCTAAGTATCAAAGTTTTCTGTTATGTTATTGATAAATTAATTAATTTTTATTTTCAGTTTAAATGCAGATCCAGAACATAATCCTTACACACCGAAAAAGAAACCAGAGGAGCATGAAAAGTTGTATATTCATGCATAAATCAAATGAAGAAAAAATGATCATGAGATTTGATCATTTGGATAAGTTTCATAATTTCTTTTAAAAAATTCGAGGTATCATTTTGTTATAATTTGGTTTTACTTACTATTTATTTATATCATACCTTGTATTTTGTAAATAATTTAATAAATAAATTTAAAAAAATAAACACAAAAGGGATAATGCTCTTCTTATTTTTATCGAATTGAAGATATTGAAAATGTGGCTTTTCTGAGTTATTACTAATTACGTAAATAAAAAACACATAAAAAACTATTTGTGAAGTTTTTTAAATTAAACTTAAAAAAAAAAATGAAAATACCTATAAGTTTAAAAAAATTGTTTTTAAGAAAAGATGCTTTTTATCGAAGAGCCCCTTTTTCTTCTGTTCCTATTTTCATCGTTACCATTTTCATTTTCCCTTTTTCTCTCCTACTTTTTATTTTCCTCTCTAAGAATTAAAATAAAAATTCAGATAAAGTTTTGCTTTTCATTTAATTTTGATTTTATGTAATTGTTTTAATACTTTGTAATAACTTCCTCCTCCTGGAATTATAAAACATATATTTACGTGCTGGAGTGTGACCTGAAAGTTGAATAAAGAGAGAAAAAAAGTTTTTAATATAAAAATAAATGCAAAATGTTGAACTTATTAGTTCTACATACAGTTTTCGTTCTTTCCCAATGATTAATAATAAGTTAATAAGATATATGTAACCAAAAAACAATTACATATATATACTTATAATAACAAAACTTGTAAGCTTACATCACATTGATTTTGTGTATATTACATACTTGCATTAAAGGTAGCGATATGTATTGAATTTATTAATTTTAAATTTCATAGATTTATCTACTTTTATAATAACTTGTAAGTTTTAAATTTTTAAGTAAATAATAAATTCATTAACCTTTAATTTCAATTAGTTGGTAAATAATGCAGTTTATTAAATATACAACCATTAAATATACAACCATAAAATATACATTTACCAAATTTTTCAACTAAATAAGATCTAGTAACGATACTCATACATCATATTTTCTGATGTTAAAAAGCATATGATTTCTATTTACATTTATTTACGTAGGTAATATTATGTTTAACATTTTGTCAATTTTCATTGTCATTTCCTTTTGTAAAGAATTTTATTATGATAAAATAAGAACAATTTATTCTCAAATTTATTTTCGAAATTTAACCTTCCTATCTTAATAAAAGAAAATTATTAACAAATAAAATGTCAAAATATTTAGCTGCATTTGATTTTGATCAAACTATAAGTAATGAAAATACTGATTTGATTGCTCGGAATCTCTTGGACCGTAAACTTCTAGCCTCATCGGTACAAAATTTAATTGAATCCCATGGGTGGACGCGGTATATGGAAGAAATTTTTATTTTATTGCATCAAATTAATAAGTCGGAAAAAGATATTTGTTTGGCAATACAGAAAATTCCTGAAGTTCCTGGTATGATTAAATTGTTGAAAACCTTAAAAAACAATTTCAACTTTGATTTAATAATAATAAGTGATTCAAATTCGGTATTTATAAATGAATGGCTGAATTTTTATGGGATCCGTGATAAATTTGAAGAAGTTTTTACAAATCCAGCTAAATTTAATGAAAATGGTTTATTAAAAATTAAACCATTTCATAAACAGACCAATTGTGAATTAAGTCCAGAAAATTTGTGCAAAGGACAAATATTGAATGAATTTATTGCAAATAAAAATAAACAAAATATTGAATATAAATCAATCTTTTATATTGGCGATGGTAATAATGATATTTGTCCAATATTAAAATTGAATGAAAAAGATTATGGTTGTCCGCGAATTGGTTATAGCATGGATAAAAAATTTATAAAAAATAATAATTTATGCATTAAATGTGAATTATTAAAATGGAATAATGGTTTTGAATTGCTTGATGAAATAATGAAAAAAACAAATAATGAATAAATTATGTACAACAGATCATTCATTTAGGTTAGGTTAGGTTAGGTTGCACGGGCGGAGGGCTTACCACCCTCCTTGCACGTAGGCCTGTTGGCCCTTTGTACTACCCTACTCGGCAAGTCTAATTGTCCTCACCGAGCCATCTAATTCCCTTAACAAACCTGATAATTTCTTCTAATTTATGTCCCTGTAGTTCTCTGAGTTCATCCCAGAAGTAAGCCCCGAGCAGTCTTGCTCTTCTTGTTCTAACTGTAGGACATTTACACAGTACGTGTGGCACCGTTTCCGGTTCTTCTCCACATCCCCTGCAAAGCCTATCTGTTGTTCTTCCAATCCGGAATTCGTGATTCCTGAAGATATGTCCTGTGCATACACCTGTGAACATTCTAAGATCCGATCTGTTTAGCCCTAGGGCCAGATCCGATCTTCTTTTGTCCAGGTTTCCCCACATCTGTTTGGTGTTTCTGTTCCCTTCTGTTCGTAGCCAGATCTTCCTGTGTTCATCGCAGATTTCGCTATCTATTAGGTTCTTGAGTCTTGTGGCATCATGGAAAGCTTTTAGTCTTTCCAGTCCGCCACTTCCTCCCTCTCTAGCTAGCTTGTCTGCTTCCATGTTCCCTTGGATTCCTGAGTGTCCTTTTACCCAGGTTAGAATTACCTGGTTGTTTTGTCCTAACTCTGTTAGCGATTGTATGCATTGGAGAGTAGTTTTTGACCTCACTTCTGTCTTTCTAAGTGTCATAAGTGTCATTTTGCTATCAGAATAAATTCTGATTTGTCGCCCCGTGATGTTGTTCTGTAACATAATGCTGGCTGCCGTTGTGATTGCCATTGTCTCGGTTTGTAGTACCGTGGCATGGTTATCAATGGTTGCAGCGTGTGTTACGTTTAGTTCTTGGCAGAAGATTCCTAAGCCACAGTGCTCTCCATTCTTTGATCCATCTGTGTATATTTCGAGAGTATCTTCCGGGGTTCCATCTCGTTCGTCGGTTACCTCAATCCTGAAATTTGCGTTCAGGTTGAGGACCCCTGAGATTTTATCCCATTGGATATCTCTCCTTAGTTCATTCCCAACTTCTTCGTTTATTTCCCATATTCTTTCATGGTGAGTGGGATTCTGTTTGTTGGCCCATTCTCCCGTCATGCGCAGTCTGGCTATTGTTTTTATAGCCATTTCTTGTACATGTAGGAATAGTGGTCTAATGTTCAGGATTGTCTCCATTGATCTTGTTGCAGTAGATCTTGCTGCTCCTGTGATTCCCAGACAGGCTGATCTCTGTATTTGATCTAGGAGTCGGATCGATTTATTTTTATTTGTTCCCGGCCACCATACGGCTGCTCCGTGTGTGATCATTGGTCTGATGACACAAGTATAGATCCAATGTGTTATCTTTGGTGATAGGCCCCATGTTTTGCCTATGGCTGCTTTGCACGCCCAATAGGCTCTTAGTGCCTTCTCTTTCTTCTCCCGAATGTGATCATTCCAAAGGAGTTTTTTGTCAAGAGTGATTCCTAAGTATTTGACCTTATCTTTTAGCTCCACACTAATCCCATCTATTTTAGGTAGCATGAGGTTTTCAGTTCTTCTTTTCTTAGTGAAAAGACATAATTCTGACTTGCTGGGGTTGAGTTTGAGGCCGCATTGGTTTGCCCAACGTCCTACCATATCAACCGCCTGCTGGATTTTGGAGATCATTCATTTAATGAAACTACAGAGAAATGTTGAAAGTATATTCTTAGTTTTGTTGTTTTAATAGGCTTAGAAACATTAAGATATGATAAAAATTTTCTGATCATCTTATCTAGTTGATATATGATTCTAGAATTATCATTTGTTTGCTAAAGCAATTTTGTAATAAATCTCAAAAGAAGTTATAAAATATGGATAGCATATTCGCATAATTTCCATCATCATTTAAAATCATTAAAACCATTGACGTATGTATGTATATCTTGTTAACATTGTCATATTTCCATCATATTACTTCAATTTATTTATTTTATTCATTCATTCATTCATTGATTCATTAGTTTATTCGTTTATTGTGTAGACTGCATACAATGTACAATTCTTGAATTTACATATTTATATAAAGTTATTAGTATACAATAAATTGGAGGATCTTAATATAAATGTAAAAACAATAAAATATGTTAAATTTTATACATTTATTAAAAAAAAACTAGGCAATTATATTTATTATATATATTTTTTGATGTTTTTATTCGTATTGTAATTTTAAATAATTGTTAAATATAATAAAATGTGTTTTCGAAAAAAATTAATTCTTTAATATTAATAGGAAATCATTTGAATAGTACTATTTTAAAACAAAGTACTATTTAAAAGTTCTATTAATCTTGTTTTGACTTAATAATGATGAAAAAAATTCTCTTGGAATTGCATAAAATTAATATGAATCCATATCTCAAATTTAATAAAATCAAACATTTTAAATGCGTTGATGGTACAAAAAAAAATGAGTTGAATGTCAACTTGAGTAGTGTGTACTAGTGTTGAAAGACTTTTAAGACATTGAAAAACCAGTTGAATAAATATTCTACTCGTCTAAATCGTGTTTTTAACATATCAAGCTTATTGTTTCTTAAAATGATGACCGCGCCTTATTTTATTTGACATTTTTAATCCAGTAGCAATACATTCTTCAGGTGTTACTGGAAATAGGATAAATACCTTGTAATTCACGCAATATGAAAAAAATTATATAATTATGTACTTACAAAATAATTCAGTAATTTTGCTTTTCTCTAAAGCATTATTAGAACTATCAAAATGCTCTAATTTCTTAATTGAATGATTAACCTGGTATAGAAGATCCTTTAATTCATCATATTTCTTATGTTGAAACATATTGAATGAACTATCCCAATAAAATAAAAGATTTTCTGATAACAAATGTTCTTTGAGTTTCTTTAGCATCTATTGAGATTAAAAACAGTTAGTGGACTGTTATTGACTATATTTTTATTGATAATTTTTAAAAGCTTATATACTTATTTTTAAACGTACAAAAATGTAGAACAAGCAGCTTGATAAACAAAATTTTAATTTTAAAAGAATTTTAGAAACAGAATAGGTAAGATATTTTTTTGTTTTAAAAAAAAAAAGGAAAAGATGTTATTTTACACAACAGCATCTAGAATAAATTATTTATTATTATTATATTATTTATTCTAAAGAATTTTCTCTTTATGAAATTGGAAGTTGAGTATTATTTGTTGAATTTTTACTATGCCAGTTTGTTCAATTATATCTTGAATATTTTATAAACACAAATAACTGGTAGGTATAAAGTATTTTCAACAAAAAATTAACATTTTTATAGTTTTTTAACTCACCTTTATGAATATATCTTCAATTGGTTGTTTCCAAAAATTCTTATTTCCTGGTCCTTTTTGTTGATCAACTGCCCACAAAAATATTGTTTTAATGAAATAACTTTTTAAAACTGCACTCTGGTTTTTGCGATCTCTCCATTTTTTCATTAATTTAATAGAATTTTTAATATTATCATTTTCTATTAAAGGACGTTCCATATCAGCATAAGATGTAAGAAAATTTAAGGAATTTTTGCATTCATCTATTGATCGGTTACGTAAAAAGTTTATTGGTTTGGGAAGAGCGTGCCATTTTACAAATTCACCCTGTCCTAACACTCGATCTGATATCCAGTGAGATTTTCCAAACACAAATCCTGGTACCAAATCAATGGAAAAAGTTACGTCTTCATATTGATTGACTGTTATTGTATGTGCTGGTCCCGATTGTGAATATATCATTTGAAAATTCTTCCCATTCATTTTAAACGCTGATCCTTGAAACTTATTATACAAAACATCTCTCATTAACTCTGCAAACCAATTTTTAAATTTCAATATATCCAGAAATATGGATCCATTAATTTCAGTTGTAATTTCGTGAAGAAAATCAACGAATGACTTAGCTGATGAACCTTCCGATATTAATTGTTTTAAGAGATCCTTTACATCAATTTGACAATATCCTTTAAGTTTTTCAACCCGAATAATTTTTACTAGTTCCAAATGTGGTAATTCCATTTCCATAACTAGGTCAAATTCATCAGCTTTTATAGTTTTTAAACCGTCAGCATAACTTCCTAAAACAGAGGGAACCAATTAGTTCGTGACTCCTAAATTTTACCCGGACGCCATTATTGGGTTATAATTTTTAGTAGGATTTTATATAGTTTGAAAACGAGAAAATTTCAAGACGTTAAGAAATGAAAATATCTAAGTACCTTAATAAGTAACTGACTATTCCGTTTTTTAAAAACAATTAAAATACCTAGAAGTAATACCTAGTAGTCTTACCTCCTAAATTATTTCTAGTATACAACCGTTTAAAATTATCATTTTCGATTAATTTTCCAATCAAATTTTTAGTAACAGTCATAAATTGATCTTCATAAATTTTTACATCACTTTTATTTAAATTTATATGCTCTTTAATTAATTTATTAAAAATGAATGAAAGATTTAACTCTGGCTTAGACATTTTATTTTTCTTCATAAAAGATTCATAAACAAAGATTTTAATTAAAATGAGTATATGTACTTTAAAAAAGTTCAAGAACTGAATTCACTTAAGTGAAGTTTTCATATTATCATGTAACCATAGCATAGTCATAATGTTGAAAAAACGTCTTCGGTTACGCAAGCGCAATGGATTTATAAAATGTCTTGAATGAAAATAATAATAAATTTAAATCAAAATTGTAATATATTCGGTTTAAATTTTTTTTTATTTAATTATTCAAGAAAACCATAAACTTTTAAATTTCCAGCGTCTCTTCTACGGTCACATGAATCTTTATCATCACATGCATAAGCTAATAAATAAGCTTTAGGATGCCAGGCAACTGTAAATGTAGCTGCATCAACTGATATGTCTGAAACTTTTTCACCGGTCTCAACATGAGCTATATCGATAATTAAATCTTCTGATGCTGAAGCCAATAACTTTCCGTCATAACTAAACGACAATGTACGAACAGGCCAATCCAGTCTTGATAAAACTTTTACACATGCCAATTCATTTGCATCCTAAAAAAAAAAATTCTGTATGAAATCAAATTCCCTTGCTCGGTGCAAAAAACAAAAAAACAATTGTGAAAATTATCAAATATAAAATTTAATACTTACCCATACGGAAACAAGAGCATCAGCAGATCCAGTTGCGAAATATCTACCAGTTGGATCAAATTCAATACATATACAAGTTCCTGGATGAGCTTTTAGTATATGTTTTAATTCTAAATCTGGATAACTTAAAATATGAACACATCCTTGACCATTTGTTAAAAAAAATGAATCACTGCTATTATTCCAAGCAATTTCGTTAACTTCAAAATTAAATTGTTCTTCTGCTCTAATTTTATGTGTTCTTGTATCAATAAATGTGACAAGGTCTTCTTTATTACCAACGGCTATAGTTTTACCTAAAAAATAATTTAAAATAGATAATATAGCTTATTTTAATTTAACTGAGAATCCGATACATTAGCGAAGCCACACTAAAAATGAAATCACATTTAGTTCCAAAATTACAAAGTTAAAAAGAGGATATTATGATGATAAACCTATTTAACAAATTGATCATCATTAGAGATCTTTGTGCAAAAAAAAAATCTATGATCTTTTGTTTAGTCTTGCAGAGGTAGTCACTATTACGTGCATTAAAGTTTTTTTTTAACAGACTTATTTGGTTTCAAGTTTAACATGACTGTATCATTTCTAAATCAGAACTAACCATCTGGTGACCATGTAATGTTAATATTTTCTCCTTTTGTATTTATGATTGTAGCGCATTTACTTATGCGAACATCCCAAATTCGAACTGTTTTGTCACCACTAGCTGTACTCAATAAATCTGGCACTGAAGCATGCCAACAAAGTTGATCAACTGAGCCGGTGTGACCTCGAAATGTACTTTCCTTATTTATTCTATCGCGATCCAATGTGAATACGGATACAGTTTTGTCGAAGGATCCAGAAGCCAATCGTTTTCCATCACAACTCCAGCCAACTAGAAGGTAAAAAGATTTAATATGAACTACCTAGTTTAGTTTAATTTTTTAGAATTTTTTTAAACTCACCAGAATGTACTTTTGATGAATGAGCTTTTTGCTCTTTTATTTTATTGTGTGCCTTAAAATAAGTTTGAAGTTCTGGAACTGAAGCCGGTCTTCCCATTTTGTCCAATGTTATTCTTTTTTAAAATTAAATGCACCTACAGCTACAATTATTTGACTATGTTAGGGATGATTATGATTGCCTAAAGCTATTTTGTTTTTCTTGCCTTGCAATCGTAGTGTTTGTTATATATTTTAATATTATTGTACATATATTTTATTTTTATATATTTTAATTCGTTTTTTAAGTCAAGTTTTCAATTTGTTTTAATTTTTATTAAAAATATTGTTATGAATGATGATAAAGCGGCCACCTTTATTAAGAGAAAAAAAAAAGAAGTCAAAAGATTTATGCAGGAGATAATCTCAAAAAATCTCCCGCTGCGCCGTAAAAATATGAAAATGCATTGAAAATATATAATATGGGAAATGGAAATGATAATACGTAGTCAAACGATCTCCAGCAACCTGTTTTTTTATATTCGGTTTCATTTGGCGACACTATCAGTGTTTTCAGGGGAGCAACGTAATATTAAGCCAAAACGGTTCCCTGAATAGTGATAGTGAATACTACAGATTATAAAGTACTGGTAGAAACATTAACTTACTTATTATACTTATTAAACATTTATTTATCCTATCTATTAATTAATGCAAGAATGTTTAAATAAATTAATATTTTTTGTGAAGTATGTATAAGATAGTTTTGTACATTAGAACTATTTATATATCTAAATTTAATAGATTGAGTAATAAAACAGCAAAAATGCTTAACCATCTTAACCATGTACAATGCACGCAGTCAGCTGTATTTTATGTTTACAAATTTTTAGAAAGAAAAAAATACTTTCTTATATTATTTCAAACCCCGGCCGGAAACGTTTTTTCTTGTAATTTGGTATATTCACCTACATTTTAAAAATCGTATTCTCAAATTCATTTAAACGGTGAAGTCAATGCAAAAATGCTATTTCGAAATTTTTTAAAACGACCTATAATTACCCAAGCTATACAAGTTTCCGTTTTTATGGGAGGTGGAGATCTGATTGCACAAAAATTTGTTGAAAAAAGTAAGCGAAATCTTTTTCCCCTTTCTTTACCCAACAATAACAATATAACTATTTTGTTAAAATTTTTAAGGAAAAACCATTAATTTTAAAAGAACTGCTCGATTTGCTGGAATTGGACTTTTCTTCGTTGGCCCAACTTTAAGTTTTTGGTATAGAAAATTAGATAAAGTAAGTTTATTTCTTAACTTAATTTAAGATTAAATTAAATTTTATTATTTTTTTTTAGATTTTTTTAAATCAAACAGTTCCTTGGAAAAAGGCGGCTAGTAAAGCTGCTACGGATCAATTAATATTTGCGCCAATTTTTATAGTTCTCATTACATCAGCCTTGAGTTTTATACAGGGAATGAATTTTAATCAGATTGAAGACAGGTTAAAAGAAAATTATTTAACAATATTGATGACTAATTATAAAATTTGGCCTTTAGCACAATTAGTTAATTTTGCTTTTGTTCCACTTAATTATCAAGTCGTTTTTGTACAATGTGTTGCTTTAATATGGAATACATATTTGTCAGTTAAATTATCTAAGTAATTAGATAAATACTTAGCATTATTATGAAAAATAAGTTAACAGATATCTAATAAATTAAAATTTTTTATTTCGAATTGCGTACATGAGTGAATTTTTTTTGTAGTCTTAAAGCATAATTGTTTTATTGCAAAATTGATCAAACCCACATTTTTTGCTTGGGGCTTTGTAAATTTTACCAAAAAATTATATTTCTCAAGATTTTAAGTAGTAAAAGTAGTAAAAATCGAATTCGATTAGGTCAATTATTGTTTCTTTTTGAGTTGAATAATATTGTGCAGTAAGTTTTGTACTGAATGAAACACGATGTTATTGTGTTATTAATTAAACAAGTCATAAATATTTTATTTAGATTAATAATTATTTTATTAGAAAATTTGCCTACATATTATTTTTAAATTAATTGCTACGTACTAATTGGCTTTTTCATTCAATTTTATTTTTTCCCTAACACTTTGTTGTCTTTCGGCAGCTTTTTTTCTATTTAAAGCCGCATTTTTTTGACGCTCCTGTTTTAAACATTTCACTAATCTTCCATCAATTTCATTACAAAATCCTAGAAACTTTCCAAATGAATTCTAAAAATGAAAGGAATCAATAGTTCAGTTTATATAGTTAAAAAAACGAATTGTAGGCATTTAGATAAAAACAAATTTATTACTTCTTTGTGGCAAGCTTTAAGTTCTTCAATTAATTTATTACATTCTGGTGTATGCAAATGAGGTGATAAATCTGTATGCATTTTTTTAATATTAACACTCAATAATGATTGTTTTTTTTTTTAAATTAATTATTTTCTTTATTTTATTTAATAAATAAAAAGAAATACGAGCGCGAAGTTATCCACTGTCAAAATTTAAACTCAGCCAGCGACATAAGCGACGCGACAAATTCTAATTCAATATTTTGAAAGCGACAGAGCAAAATAAATATTTTTTAGTATTGAATGTAAACAAAAAATTGAGCGGTCAACTTTGAATTTTAAAATATATACAAGAAAACTATGAGAAATATTTTTTTTAAATTAAATGTTTATAAAAATTAAGATTATTCAATTAAATAAAATTATTTTTTTTTAAATACGAATATGAATATGAATACGGTACATATAGTATGTATGTATGTATGTAATTTTGTTAATCTAAGAAATGTGTAGAATAGATTCATAAATTAATAAAATACAATATGTTTTGGATAAAAATAGATTTAGAATTTTATTTTTAATTATAACTTTATTAAATTTTAATAATTATATATATATACTTTTCTGACAATAATTTGTATAAGCCTCTTGAATGGTTTTTTTATTGTAATATGAATAGTAAATAAATAAATAAAATAAATTAAATTAGTAGTATTTATATTTTTTATTTTTATACACACTTTCCCAACAATTCCTGTTAAGGAGAGCTTCTTTGGGGCCCAATGCATTGTCCCACCAAGCTGAGTTTTGAATCAGAGTCCCGGAAAATATCCAAATTTACATTTGAAGTTGTACGTTCCCGCTTATAAAGGAAATTTTTACAGCCTATTGTTGGGCACTTATACACATTTGCCCAACAATCCCTGTTAAGGGGAGCTTCATTGGGGCCCAATGCATTGTCCCACCAAGCTGAGTTTGAATCAGAGTCCCGGAAAATATCAAAATTTACATTTGAAGTTGTATGTTTCCGCTCATTAAGGAAATTTTTACAGCCTATTGCTGGGCACTTATACACATTTGCCCAACAATTCCTATTAAGCGGAGCTTCTTTGGGGCCCAATGCATCGTCCCACCAAGCTGAGTTTTGAATCAGAGTCCCGGAAAATATCAAAATTTACATTTGAAGTTGTATGTTTCCGCTCATTAAGGAAATTTTTACAGCCTATTGCTGGGCACTTATACACATTTTCCCAACAATTCCTATTAAGGGGAGCTTCTTTGGGGCCCAATGCATCGTCCCACCAAGCTGAGTTTTGAATCAGAGTCCCGGAAAATATCAAAATTTACATTTGAAGTTGTATGTTTCCGCTCATTAAGGAAATTTTTACAGCCTATTGCTGGGCACTTATACACATTTGCCCAACAATTCCTATTAAGGGGAGCTTCTTTGGGGCCCAATGCATTGTCCCACCAGGCTGAGTTTTGAATCAGAGTCCCGGAAAATATCAAAATTTACATTTGAAGTTGTACGTTCCCGCTTATAAAGGAAATTTTTACAGCCTATTGCTGGGCACTTATACACATTTGCCCAACAATTCCTATTAAGGGGAGCTTCTTTGGGGCCCAATGCATCGTCCCACCAAGCTGAGTTTTGAATCAGAGTCCCGGAAAATATCAAAATTTACATTTGAAGTTGTATGTTTCCGCTCATTAAGGAAATTTTTACAGCCTATTGCTGGGCACTTATACACATTTGCCCAACAATTGCTATTAAGGGGAGCTTCTTTGGGGCCCAATGCATCGTCCCACCAAGCTGAGTTTTGAATCAGAGTCCCGGAAAATATCAAAATTTACATTTGAAGTTGTATGTTTCCGCTCATTAAGGAAATTTTTACAGCCTATTGCTGGGCACTTATACACATTTGCCCAACAATTCCTATTAAGGGGAGCTTCTTTGGGGCCCAATGCATCGTCCCACCAAGCTGAGTTTTGAATCAGAGTCCCGGAAAATATCAAAATTTACATTTGAAGTTGTATGTTTCCGCTCATTAAGGAAATTTTTACAGCCTATTGCTGGGCACTTATACACATTTGCCCAACAATTCCTATTAAGGGGAGCTTCTTTGGGGCCCAATGCATTGTCCCACCAGGCTGAGTTTTGAATCAGAGTCCCGGAAAATATCAAAATTTACATTTGAAGTTGTACGTTCCCGCTTATAAAGGAAATTTTTACAGCCTATTGCTGGGCACTTATACACATTTGCCCAACAATTCCTATTAAGGGGAGCTTCTTTGGGGCCCAATGCATCGTCCCACCAAGCTGAGTTTTGAATCAGAGTCCCGGAAAATATCAAAATTTACATTACAGTTGTACGTTCCCGCTTATAAAGGAAATTTTTACAGCCTATTGCTGGGCACTTATACACATTTGCCCAACAATTCCTGTTAAGGGGATCTTCTTGAGAGTCTAATGCATTGTCTCCATAAGATGGATTTCGAATCAGAGTCCCGGAAAATACCGAAATTTACATTTAAAAGTACCCAATTTTCCAATAAAAAACGCAGCCAGCGACAACCAACCACAAGCGACAAAAATTATTATTTTGAACGCAACAAAGCAAAAAACAAAAATGTAAACAAACAATAATAATGGAATGAAATGGAATTGGATAATTTTAAATTTTTATTATTGAAAATAAAAACCAAGAGTCTGTTTACTTATTAGCGATTATTTAAAAAAATGAAATCGGATTTCATTTTCGTATTTTTTAATTTGTGAACGAAACGATTTCACTGCTGTTATTTCAAAAAATTAAATAATGTTGTCTCAAAGTCGTTCACAAATTCAATTTTACTTTTATAAATTCTGCAAAGGGAAGTTTTAAATTTCCCATAACAATTTAAATTTGTAGGTGGCTAATTCCATAACAGAAAACGAAAAAAGCTAAAAATTTTTAATCACTATTTTGATTCATTTAATAGTAATTTTGAATCTTAAGTAATCAATTTCGATTATTTTCAAATTTTAAGCTTTTTAAATTTGATGTACTGGCAACCTCTAACTGGTACTAAAAATATGACGAAACTTCTAAGCAACACAAAACGAAAACATACGGTATAATATTAACCGTTATCTATTTTGACATTTTTTAATTAATAAAGTGGTGAATTAATACTTTTTTTTCAACAACATTATCTTTTACTCTAATATCGAAAATTTTATTTCTTTAATCCTTTCAAAGAGTTTAATTTAACAATAGCTTCATGCTGATATTTTGTTAAATTAGTTCTGATAATTAGAAGTTCTGTGTTTTCAGTTGAACGCTGAAAAATTTACAATTAAAAGTAATACACGAAAGTTGATATGCTGTAATACACGAAACTTTATCCGTTGTTTTGATCATTTGTTAATTGAAAAATTGTCCCATCAAAAACATATTTATGGCATATTGTAGGAGAACTGTCTTTTGTTATATAATCAAAAACTCATTTATAAAAAGTTTTAAGACAGAAGAGAAATTTTGTTTTGAAAAAAATATTAGAAATTCAAAGGCTTTTTTTATGCTGTAATACACGAATCATTTGATTGTGTGTTATTTGAAATTTTTTATCAAAGCTAACTTTTTTAACTTCAGTACTTCATTCCACAAAACCTTACTTATTATAATCCATTAAAGGAAATTAAAAAACGATTTGTTTGAACTTTTAATACCAGTTCAAAGCCGTGTATTACCATATAAATATGCTGTAATACACGATTGAATTAGCCAGGTCTACTTTTAAGTGAATTCAAAAACTTAAATTGTATAGAAAAGAAAAAAACGGCAAAAATGGGTAAGAAAATTCGGTCGGTCACGTATTATTATAAGTATTTGATTTCAGTCGGCCAAATATTATTTTATAAGTAGTTGATTTTAGCAGAGTATACAGAATGCAGAAAATTACGTCCTCAATTTAGAAATTGTGACATTTGTTTTACGGAAAAGGGTGATTTCTTTTTTTTAAATCGTTTAATAAGTGAATAGACTCCTAATTTCAATACATAGGTATAGAAATTAAAAATCAATATAAGAAATGCCGGAAAAAATTTGGCATCGTCCTTATTTGATAAAAAAAGATATGTAGAAGTGTTATTAATTGGAAACCATAAAGGAAGTATAATAAAGAGTAACTCTATCAAACAACTTTTTAAAATAACGTTTTTATTTTTTATTTTCTCTAATACTCATTAATTTTTTTCTATTTTGAGGATGTTTAGTTTTATCACAACAACTTCTAACAATTCGAATGTAGTTGTGCGAAAAATCATAACTAATGAACAAATGTAAAAATATGTGTCTAAATATGTATTGTTGTGATGTGCTAATATTAATTACACTTATGATTTTTTTTTTTTTTTCGAAAACTAGCATCTTCGTCTTCATTGAAATTTATAAAATCCTTATCATAAGTTATTTGAAATCAATAATGTTGCAATTTAATTTTTACATTAATAAAGAGATAATAATAATGTCATAATATTTTATCTCCTTTGGATAAAATATTCTTAAACGATATTGGGAGACTTTGTTTTATATTTAACGTTAATTTACGTTGAATTAGTTCATTCTTTAAAATAAATGTGTTTTGCATTTAATGGTACATGTATATATTAAAATATTTAACTATTTAAATTTTGAAATATAAGGACATCAAGAAAATTATATCGGAATATTTTATTATTATTGAAAATTTATGAATTTGGATACGAAATTAAAATAAGTATAAGGGCCGTTTGCACCGATTAAACATAAATATTTAAGTTTTAGTTAAGTATCAAAGTAACACTTAACTACTTGCACCAAATTTAAAGTTCCACTTAAAATTGCTTAAGTTTAATTTAAATTAAGTGATAGATTTTGTGAACTTAATATTTTAAGTTCTAGTTAAATTCGATATTTGTATAAAAAAATATTTTATTGGGAACAATATTTTTTTTTTTTTTTATTTGACAGGGAAATTCATGGGAAATTTAATTAACTAAACTTAGTTAAGTTTACTTAAATTTAACTTAAATTTAAATAGAATTTAGTTAAGTGTTACTTTTAAGTTTAATCGGTGCAAACGGCCCTAAATAATTTGAATAAAATAAAGTAGGTATTTTTTCATTTATTTTATTTATTAATAAGTAGGTAAACGCACTTTTTGAATGCGCGACCTCCACTTAAATATTTTACTAATTCATGAAGTTAGAGCAAAAGTAGTCGGCTAAACAAGTTATCTTCTATCGACCCCAATCATAAAAAAAAATTAAAAAAAAAAACTAATGATATCCTTGAATTGAAATCAGAACAATTTTAATATCACAAAAATTATGACAATGATTTGGAAATATTTTATTTGAAAGCACCAACAGATGATCTGTTTGAAATTACCATATTTCATATAAAAAATTTTGATAACTATTTTGCTCAAATTTTTTATAAAAAAAAGAATTTTAACAAACTGTATGCAATGCTGTTTGGACGCAATAAAATTATCAAAATATGAACCAGAACCAGAAACAGACGAATGTTATGAACATAGATTTAAATTTTTGGAGTTGTTATTAACACTTTTAATAATAAAAGACTCAACATTTTTAAAATGGATATTATCAAAAAGTTAAAGTATCCTTCCAAACAAAAATAAAAAAACAAAAAAATCATTATTCCAATGATATAAAAAAAAATGTGAACATCGTCGGTCTCATGCAAAAATCACTAAACTGTAAAATTAATGCTTTCAAATATAATTTTTTTTCTATAGAGAACAAATACTAGTAAACATTAAAATATAATTATAATCAGTGTTATAATAAAGGAAATATTTTGTTTATTTTTAAAAGCTTTATATAAAAAATATTTTAAAAGCTATAAAGTATAAAGCACTCTCGTTATAGCGATATATAACAAAAATAAAAGCTTGGGGGTCTGATCTAATTTTTGTTTAACTTTTTTTATCAGAATTTTTTGCTTAGAATAGTTACTCTATTTATACTTACTTTATGTGTAAACGTAATAATTTTTGTATTTATTTTTAGTAAATACAATGAGAATTGAGAGTAACAAGCTTATTTTTAATAAAAAATTGTCGAGCTCCACAAAACCCAATTGCAGCATCATTTCAAGAAATATTACCATTACGTTCAAAATAGAATCAGCGCTAATATAAATAAGAAATATTAAGATATCTTTACTGCTTATTTATGTTTAAAGATAACTTTATATTTATAAAAAAACATCTTGGCTTTCTACAATTTATAAATTATAATGGGAGAGACTACAGTTACGGCAAACGTAACTCTTTTTTTTGAGTTTCGGCAACCGTAATCCTGTTGAAAATTTTCTAAAGTTACGGCGGACGTAACTTTTTTTTTTTTAGACGATAACGGCAGTTTTTTTTGGTCATTATGACTCTTTTAATAAAAAGTTGTTATGTAGAAAAAATTTAAAATTATTTTCTCAAGAAACCTTCTTTGAAATTTATTTTATTAACAATTTTTTTTTTTTTTTTGTAGTATAATGGATTGACTGTTATTGTAAACATTTTAAATAATTTAATTAACTTCATGTTAACTTGTCACATATATAATCATAAATGACAGCTAAAGTTTGATGTTATATAAATAATGGTATATATACTTAATTACTTTTTTATTTAAATATTTAATCTCATAAACTGGGTTATTAAAAAATTCCATTCTCACTAAAAAATAGACCATTTTGAACATTCATGGCAGCACCAAGAACTAATCCAACACTTTGTGTTACAAATTATATAAGTAAGCAGGCACTTAAAAACATTCCAAATCTGAATACAATTGAAACGTAAACTATACAAAATATTGCCTAAAAGTAATAACAATAATTATTTAATAAAATAAAAACATTTAAATTTGGAAGTAAAACTAATCTAGAATGATTACAGATTACAGAAATATTTTATAAAAAATAGAATTATATAAATTAACTCTCTATTACGGTCCATCATCTTATTCACAATTGTGAATTTAAAATAAAAAAAAAACTATTTTGAAATGGAATATCGGAAACGGTAATTGCCAAATAATAAGACTTCAGAGAATAACACCTGTTGAAATTTTCTTTTAACAATACAGGCTAAAACAAATAAAAGAGAATTAAAATTTATCATCATGAATTTAGAAATCAAAGAACATACCATCTCCAATGGAACTGTAATTATAAATAAAAATAAATAAAAAAATTAGTAACGATTTCATATGGAGTTGTTCATTTATCAAAACAATCCAATGTTGTCATAGAAGTGTAAATCAAAAATAACATGTTGAAGAACAAAAATCCTAAATTGCTGAGTACTATAGCACCATCATTTCCAATGTCTGCAAAAGTCCAACGAACACAATAAGTTTAAGAGATTTAAATTTGATTTAAACTAAACATTTAGTTTAAAAATTTGTAATTACAGCTCCAATTAAAAATCCAACCAATAAATGTGCAAATAATCTTAAGTTTCAGCTGATGGATCTCTAACTAATTTACTGATTTCTTTAAATTTAGGATGTTTTCCATCCTGCATTAAACTAAAAATAACAGATTCACTCGTCTGGATGATACAACCAGCATGGTGCATTCTTTCAATAGCTAAGTCACGATCTTGAAGTAAACGTGACATAATTGCATCACCAACAACGTGTACATTGAAACTTTTATTCTGTAAAAGATCAATTGCTGTTTGTTCCAAACAAATGTGGCTCTAAAATTAAGATCAAATTTTTAAATTATCGTTTTTAAATAAAATTTCTAAAATCAAAACATTGCGAACTAACTTCAAGTCCAAATAAGACAACATCTTTCAAATTTTCTCCATAATTTTCTTGAATTTTATTTTCCAATGAAGGGATGCACATGCTAAATTTAGTTTTTGAAAAAATTTCAACAGCATGAGAAACATCAATTTCTTTAACAATATGTCCCAAACGTTCTGGATAATGTTCGGTAACAATTAGAGGAATATCTAAAATTCTTCCTGCTTTTACCTATAAAATATAAAAAAAAATAATTGTGTAAGTAGGTACATGTAGGAATACACATATGGAACAGTAGTCAAGTTAAAAAAAATAACAAGTTAATAAATGGTTAGTGGTGTAATAATATGTAAAATCAATTTGCACTAATTTTCTTTTTAGCTAATCTTAAAGTAAGTTCATAGGTATAAAGTATAAATAAAAGTGAAATGGGTACCTAGTCAGGTAAAACGTAAGAGATTCATTTATAAATTGAAGTAAAAAATTATGAACATTTTAAACCTTATTTATAAAGTTGGTTTTCACATGCAATAGTTATACATAGTTGTAGATATAGGCAGGTAAGGTATACCCACATAGATATTATAATTGCTATCGTAGCGTCGATCCAGCATGAACTTTGATATCTTAATATTTTTGATAGATATGTACCTTGTACCTAATTTATTATTATTGATCAGAGAATATGGTTGTGGTGAATGATGTGAAAATTTTGAAAATAATATCATATTTATTATAATTACCAATTTGTTGGCATTTTGTACCATTATGTCGAAATATTTCATCCCTGGTCGAAATTGATCTTGAATATCACATAATAAAAATAGTGTATTTTTCGGAATTAATTTATTTAAAGTGTATTTTTAGGAATTAATTTATTTACTTGAGCCATTTTATAATTGGAAAAAATAAAATTATTTATTATTGTTTTTTTTTATTTTGGACTGGGGATCCCATTCCATTTTATTCCATTATTATTCTTTGCTAGTTTACACTTTTGTTTTTTTTTTACTTTGTTGCGTTAAGAATAATAATTTTTGTCGCGAGTGGTTTGTTGTCGCTGGCTGCATTTTTTATTGGAAAATTGGGTATTTTTAAATGTAAATTTCGGTATTTTCCGGGACTCTGATTCGAAATCCATCTTTTGGAGACAATGTACTAGACTCTCAAGAAGATCCCCTTAACAGGAATTGTTGGGTAAATGTGTATTAATACCCAGCAATAGACTTTGAAAATTGGAATATTTTGTAAAAATAGTGGTGTTCAAGGAAGAAAAAAAATGAAATAGTGGTGCTTAAATACAATACATTAAACTATCTAATTTGAGTCAAGTTGTTTCAACACTTAGTAAATTTTTTTACAATAACAAATTAAAATTATTTTTTATAGTGGGTTTTCTATTTCTAAGTAAAATTCTCCAGTCAGTCGTCAATATATTTTATTATTTTTTTAGATTCTTGAACCTAAATGGTTACTTTTACATGTACTGATGTGAACAATAAAAGGAATGGTTAGCATATGCTAGTAAAACTATAATAGCATTTCTAATATGACTGATTTACTATCTATTTCTAATGCTTCCACTACTATTTATTATTAATAAATGATAAAACTTCTAACCAAATTTGTTTTTGTGTTCAAACGTACATAATGTGATATACCTATATTAAGAGTTTTGAATGATTTAAATTATTTATACATGAACCTGAGTTAAGCTACAAATAAAAATAAAATAAAATAATTGACTATTATCTCAAATGTGGTAATTTTTCACAAAAAAAAAAAACTTTGTAATAAAGGCTCCTTAAAATTACTTCAGAGTTCTAACTATTTCCGTGCAACTAGCATTTAAAAACTAACAGCTATTCACTCTTAAAAACTTCAAATGATCTCCCTTTTTAAATTCGGTTGTTATGTCGAATGTTATGTATGATTATTTGTATTTAATTTGCGTGAATTCTTGTTTCCCATCCACATCCATATAAAAAAAATATATTCCAATCAACTTAATAAGTATAAAATTATCCTGGTCCTGACTGATTTGATTTCCTTTTCCATTTTATTCCAGTTCAATAGTTTGAAATTTTCTAATATTTGCTTTGTTGCGTTAAGAATAATAGCTTTTGTCGCGTGTGGTTTGTTGTCGCTGGCTACTTTTTTTATTGGAAAATTGGGTATTTTTAAATGGAAATTTCGGTATTTTCCGGGACTCTGATTCGAAATCCATCTTTTGGAGACAATGCATTAGACTCTCAAGAAGATCCCCTTAACAGGAATTGTTGGGCAAATGTGTATAAATACCCAGCAATAGACTTTGAAAATTGGAATATTTTGTGAAAAATAGTGGTGTTCAAGGAAGAAAAAAAATGAAATAGTGGTGCATAAATACAATACATTAAACTATCGAATTTGAGTCAGGTTGTTTCAACACTTAGTAAATTTTTTTTCAATAACAAATTAAAATATTTTTTCATACTGGGTCTTCTATCTCTAAGTAAAATTCTCCAGTGAGTAGTCAAAATGCTTCAAGGTAGAAATAGAATTGCCGTTTTTTACATTAATAAAACGGCAATTCCAGATTAAGAAGGCCGATGCCGCATTCTTTTTCTACCTTTACTATCTTTTTAGAATCTTGAACCTAATGATCAGTCACTTCTGTCACTTCTTTCAATTGCTTTCTTTCACGGTAATAAATTTTACAAATAATTTTTGAAATTATTCAAAGTTGACCTAAAATTCATAAGTGAGAATCACCAAACATTAATTTGAATAAATGAATTTTTTTATTAAAGGTGGAGTTAGTGTCGACCCAATTCGACGTAAAAAAATTAAATTGTATGGAATTTTACGCAACTTTTTTACGGCGTACAAGTAGTTGAATTGTGTCAACACTAACTTCACCATAACTGTCGCTTTGTCGCAAATGTATCTAAGCTGTCGCGTCGGGTTGTCGCTTAAGGTGTGTCGCGTTGTCGCGTTGTCGCTGGCTGGACTTAAGATTTTGACAGTGGATAACTTCCATGACATAAAAGAAATGAAATATAGTTCACAAAAATAAACCTTCAAGTTCAAGTGATAAAAAATCTAAATCATATGTTTTTGTTTTGTTATTAAATAAAAATGTCACAAAATAGTAGGAACTAGGATAGGAGTTATGGTAAGGTAAGTACTTAAATGTATTTAGACATCACTAAACATCACCAACCTAAGATTTAAAACAACACACAAAATCAGCTGTTGTACGGATATTGTATTTGCTTTGAAAATCAATCTAAAAAACAAAACCTAATATTATACTGAAATATAAAAATATATGATGTATTATAGATAGTTAGGTATGGGTGCAAATACTATGCTGATTTATGACCAAAAAATTCTTCATATATTTAAAATTATAATACCGTAATAAAAAAATTAATTTTTCTGATTAGTGCTTAGTTGTCATTTTGGAATTGGAATTAGGTACAGGGCTGCCAGATTGAGGAATTTTTTCCCCAAACTGAGGAAATTTTTAATTTCGGGGGAAAAAAAAAAGTTAAAAAAAACATGGGGAAAAATTTGAGGAAAATGTTTTTTTCTGAGGAAAATTTGAAGAAATTCAGAAATATTGTGCTAACGTTGGCAATCAACAATATTTAAAATTTAAGACTAAATTTTTTTCACCCTAATGATTTTAATAAAATTTATATCATTACCATATTCGTCTACGTACGTTGAGCTCAAAATCTATTGTTGGAACTAAACTTTTTGATGTACAACGTATAGGTACCGCATAAAATCTGAACACATTAAAAACTTGAGGAAATCTTGCAAAAATAAGCTGTTTTTGGGGAAAAACTGAAGTGAGTAAAACCGTTATCCAATTTTTTTTTTTTTTTTTAATTTAGGGTAAAAAAAAATTTTAGTACACAAAAATATAAAAAAAAATTTTAGGAATTTTTTTAAAAAAGTGTCTATTTTGGGGAAATTTCTTGAAAATTTGAGGAAATTTCATTCATTCCATCTGGCAGCCCTGATTAGGTATTTATCAAATATTTTTTTTGGTTTGATGAATATTTTTAAACGTTCATGGATTTGGAACTTCACTTTTGCATTTTAGGTAATCAAAACCAACTATGTTATTAAATCGGTTTGTAAGGAAATTTTAAAGCTTATTTTCCTAGCTTTTGGAAACGGATTGATGCAGAAAAGTTCACTTAAAGTTTTTTATCAATTTGAAAATGCGGCCTTTAGATTCTCACAAGATCCAATCTATTTTCATCATACTTTAAAAAATTGTAGAACTATTTTATGTGGAAATGTTTTTAAAATTCCACATGATCATCTTTTAAAAAAAGTAGGGCGTAACTGCAGTTTACGTGACCCACTCAGAATCGGCTGAAACTTGGAGGGGGGGTAGAGGCGGTGCCCAAACTACCAAAACTGAAATCCCACTGACCAACCACCAGACCGCCCGCCCGCCGCCCCCACCCCCCTCTCTCGTTTTGGGGCACCCCCTACACTTTACAAAAAAAATGGGGCAAATCGATCAAAAAAAAAAAATTGCCCATACAAAATGTATGAAAACTTTGGGGGGCCGTTTAGCCAAAAGTAGTGTAAATGAACTTTAAATAAAAAGATTATGTTAATAATTTATTATTCTTTTTGATTTACAACTTTGGATGCCTTCAGTTTAAGTTGAATTTTTATTCCAAATACAGTGAAACAATATAGACTGATGTATATTGCAATATAGATTATTTGTTTATTATTTTTATTGCTCATGCAAACTTTAAATGTTTTCATAATGACAGTTTGTTATTTTTATATAATATAATGTGCGACAAAATATAATGCATTATCAAATACTTATCATTTATTATCATTTCGAAATAAGTTTAATGCTGACTAAGCATTTGGAACAAATAAGTGTAAACTAAGTTTTCTTCTTATAAAAATAATAATCCGGTTATTTCTTAACTTAATTTCCAATTTATTCTCCAATTTAAATTCTGCTTCCTTTCGTTACAAAATTAATAATCATAATAATTCTTTTTTACAGCTTTTTTTATATATCTCTTTCTATATCATATTACTTATTATATCCTACATTAATATTTACATCTTATTTCTGAAGGCCCTAACTATGAATAGTACTCTTAATCTACAATGCTTACAATATTTTTTCTTTTATTTGATGACAATCACAGTTTTACAATTTATTTCTAAAATACTTGTAAAATTAAGAAAATTATTTTTTATTATTATTTATTATTATTATTTTATTATTTATTTACTTTATTTAGTATAATTAACTATTATAATATTTCTTTTAAAAACTTAATTAATTGAAATTTGTTTTAATAAATTGAACAATTTTTTTTTTAAATATATTGATGTTATTTTCTTTTTTCAAATCATCTTGAAGATTTTTAAACCATTATACATCTGCATATTTTTTGTTTTTTCATTCTAAATAAATTTAATCTAAACGAGAAAATGTTCCTCAACGTATATCCGTGCACATCACTAGCAAACACTAATCTCTCACATAGGTATTTAGGGTACAAGTTGTTCTTCATCTTGAAAACTACAATCAACACATTCATAATAATCCTTTGTTTAATTGTCATCCATTTTAATGCTTCCAACATAAAATCAATAGGAGTATATCTACTAACTTTCAGGATAGTCCTCATTGCTCGATTCTGTAGCTTCTGTAGTCTTAAAAATACCTCCTCATTTGCCATGAAGGTTATGCTCGAACAATATTCAAAATGAGGCTTCACAATTGTGTTGTAAATGTTGATTGCCCCTTTCATCGATAATTTTTTTCTGATTTGTGAAAAGAAATATATTTTTTTTGCTATCTTTTTACAAATATTATTGAATTGTGTTTTGAATTTTAATTCTTTATCAATAATTATTCCTAAATATTTCATTTCATCAACAATTTCAATATTTTGATCATCTATTTCAATGTCAATTTCCTTCGTGCCATTAATTACCATACATTTAGTCTTTTCTGTGTTCAGCTTTAACTTATTCATCCGAAACCAGAAACTTAGTTTTTCTAGTTCCGAATTCATAATCCGCACACATTCATCTATATCATCTCCCATATAATATAACAATGAGTCATCCGCAAACAAAATTAGTTTTGCAAAAGTCAATGCTAGATTCATGTCATTGACATATAAAACAAATAATAGAACACCAAGCACAGACCCCTGAGGAACACCCATCAATACTTTCATTGCTTCTGAAACCAATCCATTAACCTTAGTTTTTTGTCTTCTATTAATTAAATAACTATGAAACCATTTAAGTTCCCTGTCACAAACACCATACATTTGCAATTTTTTTAACAAAATATCCCTATCAATTGTCTCAAAAGCACGTTTGAAATCAAGAAACACAGCAACAATAATTTTTTTATCGTGTACGGCCATCTTCCAATTTGTTATTACCAAATTTATAAGTGCTTCGCAATCGTGGTTTTTTCTAAATCCAGATTGACATTCATATATAATATTATTCTTTTCTAGATAATCTTCAAATTGAGTTTTTACTACATTTTCAAGAATCTTTGCCTCTATACTTATATTATTGACCGGTCTAAATTCATTTGCATTTCTTGTGTTTTTCACTTTCTCGATCGGAGTAATTACCGATGTTTTCCATAATTCCGGAAAAACACCCTCAGTCAATGATTGATTGACAATGCTTAATAAGTTTTCTCCAATTGAATCAAATACATCCAGAATAATTTCTTTTTTAACTAAGTTTATATCATTTTTATTTTTTAATTTTTTTATTATTATTAGCAGTTCTTTTTTATTAATAGTTTTAAAATTAAATATTGTTGGCCCTAGGTTAATTAAATTATTATAAGGAACAGGTGGTATGCTTTCATTTATTTCTATTATGCTTTTTATAAAGAAAGAATTAAACTCATTTGCCATTTCAAGATTATTAGTTAATTGTTTTGTACCAAAATTTACTTCGCTTATAGTAGAAAACTGTTCATTAAGTACATAAGATTTAATACTTTTCCACATTGTTTTCTGATCGGACGCTTTTTCTATTTTATTTTTTATGTATTTATTTTTTGAATAATTAATTTTATTTTTGTATCTGTTACGAATAATTTTATATAAGTCCCATTCTTCAATGTTATTAGACCACATAGCTTTTAAGTATTGATTATGTTTTTGTTCTTTTAGATTTTTTAATTCTCTTGTAAACCATTTATTTTTAATTTTTATATTTTTTTCGATATCAATGTCATTTATTAAATCCCGTAATGCACTACTAAATTTATCTGATTTGAACTCACAATTATTAAAATAAACTGTCATTATATCATTTCTACATACTTTTAATCTAAAATATTCTTTAACATAATTTAAAGTTTTGATAACACAATTTTGTTTTTAATTTTTTTCTTTAATTTTTAATATTATTTTTAAAGTTTCATGATCACTAATTTTAAAATTTGTTTCAATCATAAAATGAACACCTTGGTACTGATTCGTTATTACCCAGTCTATCAAAGTTCTTGAACTATGAGTAACTCTAGTACATTCATTTACAATTTGTTTAAACGCCAAATCATCAATTATTTGTTTAATTTTATTTTTAAAATTATTATTTTCATTCCAATTTATATTAAAATCCCCCATTATTAAAACTTTATCAAAACCGAAACTATTCCCCAATTATAATATTAAAATTTTAAATATTAAAAACAAAGAAAAGTCGAATTAATGTGCATTATTAATCAATAACAGAAAGCTCATTTGATTCTTTGAAAGTTGTAAACGTTGAATGTACAATTCAAAATATTTCCCAAAAAAAAACTTAGTCATGCAATTTTTTGTAATTAAAATTTTGAGATATTTTATTTCACGCTGAACTATTTTTTTTTTCTTAGATTTTTGATCATCCCAGTAATGCACAATAAAGACAGTTGAATGTTTGATATTGATTGTTGATGAAAACCAGTTGAATAAAAACGTTTAACTCGTCGATTAGACACTTTGAGGCCATTAAATGAAGCTATTTGTATAAGTGTGAGTGAAGTTTTTTCTCCAATGTTTTTCACTAAAATTTAATTGCGAAAAATGTGAGTTTGTTGAATTATCTTTACTTTCCGATTTTCCTTTCAATTCTTCTGATTTCTTTCCATTTTTATTTCTTTCTACATTTTCTTCATCTAAATTCGGGCAATCATTAGAGTTAGCTCCATTGGAATCATTTTCAACGAATAAAATTTTCCTATAAATTTCGGTAGGATCATAAGGTTTTTTCAGTTTTCTATTATTATCGTTTGGTAATTTTTTTTCGATAACAATTTCTTCCAATTGTAGTTCTACCTTAAGTGGCTGAGCATTACCAATAGATCTAATCACAGAGCTTGTAATTTTAATTTGTTCATTTAATTCAATGTTTTCCAAACTTTCAAAATTTGTTGCTGTTTCTTTAACAGGCATTGATTTTGTTGATAAGGTAGAAATGATTTCAATAGCAGTATTAACATCTTCAGTTGGATGCATATTTTTACAATGCCTCAATAAATTATCTTTTCGTGTGAAAACTCCAGACGTGGAATTTCTACCTTCAGACTTGTTTTCGCATATTTTACATTTAAATAATATTAAATTTTGACCTTTATGTATATTTTGATGTCTCTTGAGAGAATTTTTATCAGTGAAATTCTTAAAACAATCTAAGCATTGAACATTTTTCAAATTTATCTCATGTTTTAATTTCACATGACTATTTAGAGATGATTTTCTATAAAATTCCTTTTGGCATAGATTACATTTATGAAGTTTTTTATCTTAAAAGAAACAAAAAAAATATTAATATATACCTAGTAGCATAATTTAAATAAAATACAATTGTAAGAATTTGACTGAAACGAGACTGAAACAAATCAGGATAAGAATATTTTTAATGAAAATAATATGTCGATTCAAACTTCTTTTTAGTTTGGAATAGATATATAGATTAATCCAAACACTTAATTTTTAAAACTAAAAAAAGTATAATTTTTGTTCATCAAATGCCATTTCTTTCGATTTTTTAAGTTCACCAATTTTCTGATCGAAAAATAAGAATCAGGATTTACCTGAAATCCTCAGAAACGTCATAATATGTACATAATATATTTAAAAAAATACTTACCTAAATGTTTATGCTTCATAAATGAATTTTTTGATGTGAATTTTTTATTACATGTTGCATCATTACAAGTGTATTCAACAATTTTATTATGTTTGTTCAAATGATCTGCATAATAATATTTATCTTTATAAATCTGTCCACAATATTGGCAAGTGAATTTTGAATTACTATTGTGGACTTTTTTTAAATGTTGTTGCATTGTTATCAAATTTGAAAATTTTGATTTACATAATTCACATTCAAATTTCTTTTCATCTGAATTATGGGTTTCCAAATGATATTTAAAATGATATAATGATGAAAATGTCTAAAATACAATAAAACAATTAGGTATATTATTATGTTATTATTAAGTTATTGTTGCAATAAAAATTTATTAAAATCGTCAAATCGAACAATCAATTGATGAACCCAAGATTTAATTATAATCAAATATCTACCTACCTAGATCATGTTTTCTTCTTTTTATTGTTACAGATTCAAGTAAATAGGTGTAGGTAGATAAACTTACATTTTTTTGAAAAAAATAGCTAGGTACTATTTTTGTGAGAAAATACTTACTGCCATCATCTGCCATCAAAGAAATATTTTTTTTTTTTTTAATTATAATCGCTTACCTTTTCACATATTTGGCATTTATGTTTTCGCAAGCTGTTGTCTCCACAAGATAAATGATAATATTTTTGATTTCGTGATGAAAATTTTTTATTACATTTAAGACACTTATAATAATTACATTCTTTTATAATATGATTACATTGGCTTATTTTAGTTATTTTATTATTTCGAAAAATTTTGTTTTTTAAATTTTTTGTTTCATTTGTTATTTTCATATTTTCAATAATTTTTATTTTATCAACTTTATTAATATCAGCAGCAGACTGAAACGATGAATTCATTTTTTATTATCGAGTGTTTTTTGAAAATAATTTTTTATTAATTTTTGATAAGACTAAATATTTAAAAAATCAAAAGTAGATAAAAAGATGAGATGTTAATATTAATAGTAAATAGTTATTAAACTTTAATTTTGTTGTAGAAAATAAAAAAAAAATGTAAATGTCATCATAAATAAAGTTGTTATAACATACCGTACCAATTGGACTATCGGACTACCCGTATTCGTATATGTATGCAAATGCAATGTCATAATAATATACGACATTACTTATAAAAATAAACAAAAAATTATAAAAATAAACAAAAAAACCATATGATTGATATTGATACTTCAAAATTCAAATGTTTTCTATAATATGAAGATAATAAAATCATATCGATATCATTCGTATCGTAACATGACTTACATTAATAAAACTTAAATGAAATTAGAATAAATTAAAATCATAATTATATTAAAATAGAAAAAAACATAATTTTTTAAAATGAAATATAAAACAATAATAAATTCATTACAATTACAATTTAAGCGAGGATTATTCAAATCATGGCCTAAGAGGTACAAAAAGATTACTTACCTACACCTACTAGGTATACCTATCTACCTATATAAATTTCAAGTTTTCGAGGAGGCTGGATGTCTAACTTTTTGATATGGGTATTCGAAGAAAATAAAAAGAAAAACCGATGAATAAGTAAGCTGCCACCTTCTCATTTTGTCCAAAAACATAAGATTAATTTAGAGAGGTAACCATTCCATTCGGATAAAAAGAATCATAGACAGATCAAGAGAACTTACCTTTATTTTTTTTGCCCTAACAAATAATATTTTTCATTTTCTCATTTCAGAATGGAAACGGGAAATTTTGATTTAGTTGAATTGGGTCAAATTTCTACTGAATTACCTGTACCAGATCATATTGTTAGTTTAAAATATTTAAAATTTATAAAATTCCCTTTTAGTATTTTTTTTTTATATTTAGAAAAAACCACCTTATTATTTCGAGGAAACGCCACCAGGCAATACACTTGGTGAATCTGAGATAAAAAATGCTGATCAAATAAATAGAATGAGGCTTAGTTGTAAGTTGGCTGCTAATGTTTTACAAGCTTGCGGAAAGATTATCGAAGTATTTTTAATTTTTTTTTTTTGTTGAGTTTTAGGAGAAAAATTAAATTGTTATTTGTAGGTTGGTATCTCTACGGATGAAATAGACGCATTTGTTCATGATAAAATTATAAAAAATAATGCATATCCATCACCATTAAGATACGCTGGATTTCCAAAGTCATGTTGCACATCTGGTAATTTTTAACTATTATAATTATACAGAATACGTTATTGCTGCTAGTTAAGCTCTGATTCATTTTTAAAAGAAAACTCGTGTGTTTTAACTTGCTTTAGTGAAGACAGAATAAATCGCTTTCAAGGTTCTCATTGCTCGAGAATTTTGATTACTTCTTCATGAATTTTTTTTATTTTAATACTAATACAAATAGGTGCCTAACATTTCAAAAACAGATTATTCTTAGATAACATTATGAAAAATAAAAATAAATATTTTTATTTATAAATCTCGGAAAGATCTTTTAGTTGCCTGATATTTTTTTTTTCAACCTTTTTTCTGACACAGGTTCGGTTTATATTTGTGTCACGAATTATATTTTTAATGTTTTGCTTTTATGGTTTTAAATCTATTAAAAAAGGCAAAGATCGCATTATCATTTCTCGAGAATTTAGTCCATAAAAAGCATCACTTCAATCACAAACTCCAAATATCTGTAGCTTACATTTTTCAATTAGTATCTGAGAAGTCTGCTGCTTGGCGGGCATAGAATCTGTTTATTTTTCAAATACTTTACAACCGTATAATCTTCTTTCAGTAAATAATGTTGCATGTCATGGCATTCCCGATGATAGAAAACTAAAAAATGGAGATATAATAAATGTAGATATTACTGTTTATTTAAATGGTTATCACGGAGATTGCTCAAAAACTTTCTTAGTAGGCGATGTTGACGAAACTGGTAGATACTTAGTAGAAAATACCGAAAAATGTTTAAATGGCGCAATAAATATATGTAAAGCAGGTAAAGAGATCAATGCTATTGGGAAATTTATACACAAATTTTCAAAAGAGAATGGTCTAACTGTGATACCTAGTTTTATTGGCCATGGAATAGGATCTCAATTTCATGCACCTCCGGAAATATTACATTATTGTAAGTATAGTTTGACAAAACGCACTGGATTATTGAAGATATTTTTTATTATTAATCTTTTATGTTTTAATACATATAAATATATTAGAACATTCTTAATTTGTAAATTCGGTAGCTCGGACCATATGGTACTCATTTTGTATTCTTTTTCTATTGGTCATTCCAATTAATAGATTGATTCTGTTGATGAATATAAATAAAATAAATTTGCATAATGCTTATTTTCTAATTTTATTTTTAGATAATAATTTTCCAGGGATTATGAAATCGGGGATGACGTTTACAATTGAGCCAATATTAGGTTTGGGTCAACCAGATATAGAAATTCAAGATGATAATTGGACAGCTATAACATGTGATAATACAAGAAGTGCACAATTCGAACATACAATATTAATTACTGATAACCATGTCGAAATATTAACACAACCAGATTAGTTTTTTTCTTGTTGATTTGATGTGTTAAACCAAACAAAACTCAAGAGAACATTATTAATAAAAATAAATAAAAAAAAAACTAAAACTTAATTTTCCTTTTTATTACCCTTTTGAGAAATAATAACAATTATAATTACAAAATTCAGCTTAAAATTAATTATGAAAGAGTATTATTTGGCATTGTTATTACTGTTTCGAATAATCTCAGTTATGTTACATGGATGATTGGTTTTTACGTGGTGTACAAAAGCCGTTCTCCTACTGAATGCCTTGTTGCAAAACCCTGCAGTACATTTGTATGGTTTTTCCCCTGTATGTATTCTTTCATGCTCTGACAAATTACTGCTAGCTCCAAATGTTTTATTACAATATTTGCATGAATATGATTTTATTTTAAAATGTACTATTTTGATGTGTTGATAAAGTACCGCAGGCCTTGAAAAAATTACATTACATTCAATACATCTTCTAGGATTTTTTGGATCTACAAATAGTTTAGCCAAATCAGCAAGTGGGGTTTCCTCAAGTTGAGTAACTTCATTTTCTAAATTTATACTATTTACTTCGTAACTGTCTGAGTGTTTTGAATTGGATACAGATCGGATACTATCATTATCGTCACCATCATAATCTTCTAGATATTCCACTTCATAAATTTCAGAATCATCATTTACTGTAATAGCGTTCTGATCAATGTAATCTACTGATCCATCTACTTTGACAATACTTGCATTTAAAAAATTTTCTATATCATCTTCGTCAAACTCATTTTCTGGTTCTTTTTGAATACAATTTTCGTTTATATGATTTTCTTCGATAACATTTGATGAATTTTCTGTGTAAACATTTTCATAAGTTGCTATTGCAAAATTTTCAGTGTCACAAGTTTCAGTTGCAACAAAATTTTCTTCACATAAATATTCTTCATCATTATTTTGAACTTTCTCATAAGAAATTTCGAATAATGTTTCCGCAGAATTATTTTCAATTTCAACTGCCGGAATTATTACTTCTTTTTTTACTCCAACTTCATTCGGTTGGGTTATAGTTTCTTCTTTCTGGTCTGAATTTTTTGTATTTAATGATGTTTGAGGAATTTTTATTATTGAACCAACAGAATAATTCTTTGTTATATCCGCATTAAGTGTTTCATCAATTTGACATATCGATGTAACTGAATTAACTTTGTGAACCTGCATCATATGTCGAATCACATCTATTTTAGATGAAAAATTACGTGTACAAAAATTACAAATATAACTTCGTCGCATATCAGTGACCATTGGAGAGCTAAAAATAATAAGAAAAATTAGGTGATATAAATAAATAAATAATTCGCTTATAACTTCTGTATTTTCAAATTCAAATTTATTTATTATCATAAAATTTACATGTTTCCTTAATATTAGCTTTAGGCAAATATTACTAAAAATATTACAGAGTTTAGCTTGTACGCTTACTACTGACTTATACCATAAAGGAAGTATAAATAGAGAAACTAGTCCCATACAAAAAATGCAAATACAAATAGTGAAACAAAAAATCCATATCACAACCCCATGAACTTTTTTTTTGTATTTTTTGAGAATTCCACTCTCACAAAAGTTTTTAAAACTTTCAAAATAACAACAGTTCCATACAATTTTAAAAGTTTTAAAAGCTTTGGTGAGAGTGGAATTTTCAAAAAATACAAAAAAAAAAGCTCATGGGGTTGTGATATGGATTTTTTGTTTCACTATTTGTATTTGCATTTTTTGTATGGGACTAGTTTCTCTATTTGTTCTTCCTTTATGCTTATACTTAGAAAGAAGAAAACATAATAGATGGGAGTCCCAACTTTTTGTGTCCCAAAATTTGATTGAACAGCCGTTTTAGATTATTTTAAATTTTATTTAGAAACAAAAATTCATTCACTACCTTCAAACTGTTTCATACTTTGAAATGGTATAAAACTTTTTAGAATCGGTTAAGGCTAAGTGCTCGAAATCTCCTTAAATCAATCTACTAATAAGGTTATCTTATTCAATATTAAAAGTCTAGCATGTATAAGATTATTAACAATCTTTCAAATATTAGATACAATTTTGTTTTATTTACTTACATGTCATCATCTAACATTGGCAAATTATCAAAATTTAGTATATTTGTGTGATGGACATTTTTTATATGTGTCGTTAATGTTGATCTATAAGAAAAATTTTTATCACAATCTGGACAATTATAAGGCTTTGAACCTGTATGAATTCTAATGTGTTCAATTAGATTACTTTTTGCTAAAATATAATAAGTTTTCTTTTAGTTTATACACCTGAAATATATAAAACTATACATTTTTGAAGAAAACCATACCCGCAAATTTTTTTTGACAATAATCACATTCGAATGGTTTCTGCTTAAGATGCACAGTAAGGTAATGTTGATTTAAGACTAAAAATATTGAATAAATTATTTTATTATTTTGTAGTTCTGACATTGGAAAATCCTATTGATATTCATTTTGTTAAATCTTACAAAAATTATCAAAAATATTGTAGGTAGATATCTACTTATTATATCTGTTATAAAGTTATAATATAAAAAATATTACAATTAAGTTTGATAGAATATAAATCTTCTAAAATTTTAATTACCTGAAGCTCTTGAAAATACTTGATTACAATGATTGCAAATTCTTTGTTTGCCATCTAAACGTTCACCAGTTTTATCATCAATTGCAATCACTTCTGAATGTTGTGATAAATTATGCTTATTATAGGATGATCTGTGTGTAAAACGTACTTCACACAAATCACAAAAAAAGTATGGTTTTTTATTAAATAATTTTTGTTGTGCTGTCACCGTCACAATATTTTTATCATTATTTGTTAATTTTTGAGCACCATGCACTTTCGTTATAACATCATCAACTAACAATATAACAGATTTATCTGGATACATTTCAAATGATCGATTATTAATTTTACTTAGCCCATCATTGTTCGTATCCGTGTCATTTCCCGTTTTAAGTTTTCTTTTATTGAAATTTGCATTCCCTTGGATGGTTGGTAGTTTTCTGGGCCTATTCAGGGCCTGAATTTGTTCCAATTTAATTTTGTCATGTACAGTTGGAAGTTTTTTCACTGTCTTAACTATATCTAAAGGTTTTTCTTTAATCACTACTGTTTGTGGAAGTTGTTCATCATAATTTGATAATAATATTTGTTTATCATCATTTACTTCTCTTGATTCCAATGCAATAGTAGTGTTATTTGCATAAACATCTAAAATTGATGAAGCAGCAGCAGCAGCAGCTGAATTAGAAGAAACAGCAACAGATAATTCTTTGGAATTTAATACTGATGGAATAAATTCCAATTTTGCTGATTGGAATTTATGAGATTTTAAGTGTTCGAGAAATTTTGCACGATTTTCAAATATTTTCAAAATTTTAAAACCACACTTGACCAAATTACATTGATAATAATTGTTTTTAGGTTCAGCTGTAGAACTACTATTTAAAGCAGCTGTTTGTTGTTGCAGCTGGCTGTTTGTTTCTAAATTTTTTTCATCTGTTTGTTCATCAATATCATTATTAAACTTAACATCCTTTAGTTCAGTTGTTGATGATATTGCTGCTGGTAATTTTAGTGGGTCTTCAATTTCAATTTCAACATTTTCTAATTTTAGTTTTTTGTCTTTTTGTTGAATATGCTTAGAATTAATATCGTTGTCATTTATGAAATTTAAACGTTTTGACATTTTTGTATGTTATATCTTAAAAATTTATTGAAATTTTATTTTCTTTCTATATTTTTAAAACCAAAATTATTTTAATAATTTTTTTATGAAAAAAAAAATAATAAAAACAATATTTTTGACAACAAGTTATTTGCATTTTTGACATTTATTTGACATTTAAATTAGATAACGATATATGCCACCAATGTCATAATCGTTAGTTTTATAATAAAACTGGATAAGATTGGGATAAGTAGGTACACTTAAAAACTTGGCGCGAAATTCAATTTTTTTTAATTCTAAATATATGTTGTATATTACACAAAAAACCAATCAAATAATAAAATTAAATATTTGGGTGTCATTTTTACATAAATGGAATTTTCACATAGACACCTTCTCTGAATCTATGGTTTTTTTTCTTATATGTATACTAGATATAGTTATACTTTATTGTTTTCATCATTATCAGGGAGTTCTAAATCATGAAAATACAATTTAACAGTTCAGTTATCCTGTACGAATTATTTTAAAAACGACTTAAAGTAATTATGAATAAGGCGCTTAAAATATTGTATAATAACAGCTGGTACTCGAGATCTAAATTTTCTTTCAAAAAACATAGTGACATTAATTTTTATAATATGAGATATAAAAATAGTTATTGATTGCTAAAGATAAGCATAGAGAAATATAGTATAGACAGAGGAGTTAGTTAGTTCGTACAACTTTTTTTAATTCGAAAAATTAACTGGAGGGGACAGCTCCATTTGATCGATTTTGCTTCAATTTATGTCCATTTTTACAAATACATAGGTACTATCAAATGGAACTGAAAGCAACTATATTTTTCGTACATATCTCGAAAACTTCTGTTTAATTTTTTGGTCTTATTTCGTCGAGTTCTATTAATACGAATTCATAATTAATTGAAGTTTTTTTTTCATTTTCGAATTCTGATATCTCGAAAACTATAAGCAAGATATTGAAAAATTTTGTTTATCTTCTCGTCTTATTTCGTTTAGTTCTACAAGATGACATATTCAAATCACGGCGCCAGATTATTGTTGAATAGAATTGCTATTATAACACTAATAAATATATTTAGCAAAATGTAATGTTTTTGTTTTTGTTCCTACCTATTTTTTTTCCGGAACTCTCAAATTCTTTCCACTTATCAAGTACATTAAGAAGTGAAAATTTCCACTTTCTTTTCAGGAAGTATTTTGATGTGCGAACAAAGTATGATACCTACTCAAGTTCTAATTTTGAAATCTTCTAGTTAAATAAAAGAAAAATATCAAATTTTTTGCCACCTATATAAAAATAATACATTTAAATTTAATTTAAATTTTTGCTTTCTCATATCCCCTCGTTATAAAAATGTTTTTTTTTACTTCAGTAAAGAAATTGGTGTAATTTAAATAAATACTAAATTACACAAAGAAAGTATATTTGATTATATACAATACATTAGTATTTTATATATTTACTTTCAATTGAATAATATAATAGTAGGTACTTAAAAAATATAAAATATTAATCCATTGTAGATGTTATTCTCCATTTCAAGGCGCCTTAAAGTATTACGAATATATATCTTTATCTTTTCTCGATTAAATTGAATTCTACCAAATTCATTAGAGCAACCTTCTTTGGTACATCGGCAAGGATATTTTAATCTATTAGATTCTACTTGACAATTAATTCCATTATAATTGCATAAACAATTAATAGGATCACATATATTGAAACAATTACAACCAATAAATTTTCTCGAAAATCGAAGTAATTGACATTCCTTTTTTTTCTTTCTCATCGATTTCTTTGATGCCATTCAATTTTAATATGACTTTTCGACATCTTGGTGATAAGGGTCGAAATTTATAGCGTTTTTCAATTTGAAAATAACTTTATCAATACTGTTATTAACATTTTCTAAATTATCTAAAATTGAATTTTGCGTAATTGCACACTCTAAGTTTAGATTTAAAATCAATATGCTTTAAACTCATTCCGAGTGTACAGCCGCCATTCGATGGAACACTGCAGAAACCTTGAATTCTCCCAAAATAATAAATATCAACTTTTCCAAAATTAATTGTTCTTTTCTTCTTGTTTATTAATAATTTTTCTGGAATTAAAAATATAAAATAATCAGATTTCGGACTTCAGTTTTCTAATTAATAAACGAGTCGCACTACTGCACTTTTATATTTTGACGTTGAAAAAGAAAAAAATAAGTAAACAAACTAAAAATTTTAAAAATAAAATTTCAAAATTTTGTTCCTAATTTTTTTATGAAATTTTGGTTGTTTATTTTTTTTTACACATTTCTTGTCACATAATATTTTTTGACAAAAATAAACAGTTTGGGAATCTCCAAATAGAAATTTTAGTTTATTTTTTTCTCACAGAGCTTATTTGTTATTTGAACCCTGATTTTCTAGTGGCTTTTAGAAAAGCCACTAGCTTTTTTATATATTTTTTGTATGGAAAAAGCCACAACGATGATGGCTTTTTCAAAAAGCCATTAAAAAGCCGAAGTGTGACAGCCTAATTGCTAATTTAACATAAACATCTTTGGAAAGTCGACCGTTCACAAGATAATAAAGAATAAAGAATTTCAAATAATATCGGAGATAAGCTCAAAGGAACTTATGCGCGCAAAAAAGTTAAAATATGTATAAGTTGTGTCAAAGCCATATTTATGTCACCTTTTTTAAATGCGTTCACACTTGCACTTTTTGGCATTCGAAAAAAAAAGTGTAAACAAAGTGTTCAAAATTTAATAATTGGCAAAGTTGAAAGATACAGGGTATACATTTTTTTTACCACTTACTTGCTTTAATTTCATGCTTGTAAAAATATTTTCTTTTTTATTCAAAATACTTAAAATAAATTTTTGAAATTTTTTTTATATATTTCTAAAAATTATGCATAATTTCTATATGATTTTTTAAATTAATTTCTGAATCAAGTCTATCACCACAATATTTACAAACATTTTTATATTCTTCAAAATTGTGCTTTCTGCAATGTTCAATATATAATTTTTGATTTTCTTGAAATACCATATCACATTTATTGCAACGATATTTAATTGGTGGTAAATCTGGCTTATGATCTCTTTTTTTATGCTTTCTTAAGCCATCATTTGTTGCGTATTTTTTTTCACATAAAGTACATTGAAATGGTTGTCCAATTCTGGTATGCACAATTTGATGCGATCTTTTCATTGCAACTTGTATGAACACCTTAAAAAAAGAAAATTAATAATTTGGGTTTTTAGGGTTTTTAAGTTTGTTTCCTGTTGTAATTTAATTTAATAAAGCATAAAATTTAAGAGCCCTCCACTTGAAATTCTGTTTTCTATTTCTGTTTTCTATTTTTGCAGTTTTTTTTGTTTTATTTTACAGAAAATAAACGGCCGTGAAAAATGCGACAAAAATTGTATGAAAAACACCTCTACCAGAAAATCACAAAACTATATTTGAATTTGATTTCTGATTTCTGAAATTAATTAAAAATTGTTTAGGAAATTAAAGAAATTCAAAATTTCACGTCACCAGCCCTGGAGAGTGGTATTTTAGCTTTATTTCTACGTTTGAGATTTTTTATTATCTTTTTCCTTTACTTCAGAATCCAAGCAAATGTGTTCAAGTTTTTTAAAGGCTCGTTTGTGCCAAAAAACTCAAAATTTAAAAAATCCGCCTCACCTACCCTGGAGCCAGTTATATACTCTCTAACATATCAAAAAATCACTTCAGTCTAGATTGTAGTAACCCTACAATCAAAGCCAAACTAAGACCAATTTTTTGCAATTTTTCACAATGAGTGCTCTTAATATAAAAAAGAAATATTTTGAATAAACAATAAAAGTGTTCTACGTACCTTGTCGCAAAAATCGCATTTGTAATTAAATTCACCTTTATGAGATAATCTTATATGAGCTGTTAAATTGTACTAAAAAAAATGTGGGTAAAATATTTTTAGTCAAAATTCGATAATAAAAATTAATTCAACCTTAAGTGCAAAAGATTTTGGACATTGTGAACATTGAAATGTTTTCCCTTCAAATTTGTGCCGTCCACGATGATCGATCATTCTTTGTTCAGTAGGAAATTTTTTAGGACAAAGATCACATTTATAAGTCGATATAGCCAATGAATGGCTTTTTTCATGAACAAATAACGAGTTTTTTGTTGTAAAACTTTTCAAACACGAAGTACACTAAAAATAAAAAAAATATTACGATTGAAAATAGAAAACAAAAATTCTTCCATACCTGAAATGGTTTTAAATTCAAATGTGTCCTTTCGTGTTGTTTTAATACTCGATCAGTTGTAAAAGTTTTTGAACAATAAGGGCATCCAAATGGACGTTCTCCTGTATGAGTTCGAATATGTATTGTCAAACGGAAACGTCGATCAAATCCTAAAAAATATTTTTTTTTTTCATGTAGGTATTCTGAACAAATTTAAAAATTACTTTACGAAAAGAATAGGAATAGACAATTCATTTATAATTTTATTTTTAAAAGAAATAAAATCGGCAAATGAAACTATTTTTGACATACCTATATTTATATACCTAACTATATTGTTTCATTCAAGTAAAGTAACATAAATGAGATCGTTTTCGGTTTATCCACTGATGGGTACATTTACCTTCCTAATATTTTTTATTTCCTATTTTATGCTTGTAGTAAATAACACTAAATTAGTTTTCTGTTCTGTCTAAATTAAAATTAAATTAAATAAGGCGTCGTCAAAATCTTCACAATAAAGAGAATAGGATATGAATATCGGACTATCGTTCAGGTTAAAAGAGTTTAGAGAAAAACAATACTTACTCACCTTTTCCACATGATTCGCAAATAAATTTCTTATGTGTTTTCAAATGATCTTCTTTAAATTCTAGTTTCAAGGTTTGACCGCAAATAAGACATCGCCAATAACCGTCAGGTAACTTTTTTTGCGTGGATAAATTCTCTTTTTTTAATTTCTTGCGACCTTTAAATGAATAACTCCTATTTGATGAATTCTTATTATGATTCATTTGATCTTCGCTTTTTTCATTTTCTTGGAAAGAGCTTAGACTATTTTCTTCCACTTTGATCTTAGTTTGGGAATTTTTTCTTTGATTATTATCATTATTTTCATTTGTCTTCGTCAGATTGTAATTTGATATTTTCCTATCAATAAAATTTTGAAGCGGAATGTCGCTGGCTGATGAATCACTTTCACTTTTGCATTCATTAGAAATAAAAATATTTTTATCAATGTCAACGCATTTCGATTGTAAATCTCTAAACGAATGATATGCAATCAAATGCTTTGGAAACGAAGAAAAATTTTTAACATAAATTGAACATAAATTGCATTTTATTAAAAGTGAATTAGTTTGAACATAAATTTCACCACATTTTATGATTGTTTCCATTATAAGGTATGTATTCCTGGACCGGAATAGACTGGAAGATACCTACTACACCACAAAACGCAATAAGATAAAGATAGAATTTCGGATGATGTGATGACGGACTTACTGTTATACGAAGTGTGGTTGGTGGACTAATATGTGATGTGATTTTGGTGATGAGATGAAATACTTGATATTATATATATGAAATGTGATGATAGTTGACGTAGAATAGAACGGTAGAAGTAGAATGTAGACTAGAAAATAATCCAAATGAGAAATGAATTCACAAAAAAAATAAACAAAAACAAACAACAGCTGATTAGAAAATAGTGACTTTTGTTTTGTTTTATAAATTGACAACGGCTAACGGCAGCATATACTTATATTTCTGTAGAGTAACAGTAGGAACAAAGAAAATTTGCAAGAATAAAAAAATTTCATCTACCACTTACAAGGTGCTTTACCGATTCATTTTACTTAAATTTATTTAAAAAAAAAAAAAAAATATAAATTAGAAAAGTAGAAATTAAATTTGGTTTGTGATAAGTTTATAAAAGGGCGATACTGCAGTTTACATGAATCACACAGAATCGTCTGAAACTTGGAGGGGGCTAGAGGCGGTACCCAAACCCAACAAAAACCAAAAACAGTTTCGGAGATATAGTCCCCCAAAGTTTTCATACATTTTTGTATGGTAAAATTTCTTTTTTGCCCGAGTGGCCCTATTTTTATAAAAAGATTAAAAGGGTATCACAGAATGAGAGGAGGGGTGAGGACGGCGGGCGGACGGTCTGGTGGATATATATAATCTGCTGGAACTGATAATCTATCTGACCATGAATATTAATTATTATTTCTTAAATAATTTTTGATTTAAAATGGAAAAATACGTTATTTCCATATAAAAGGTATTGATACCACCGAATTGTTTTTGCAATTAACACCAGGGGTATGTACCCGTTGTCGGTATATACAAATTAAAAATTGTACGGAAATAGCCAATTATTTTTCCAATAGAGAGCGCAAATGCCTTAATTTCATCAAATCTCAAGAGATCCTTTGACTTTTGACATTACAATCTGGGTTTTTTTTTAATGAATTTTTCAGAATAAAACCAATTTAGAATTTAATTTTGCAGTTTTTTTTTGCAGTAAAAGTAATTGCTATTGCAGAAGCAGGTATTGCAAAATTTATTGAAAATTTCTCAAAGGAAATTTAATTCAATTAAAAAAAAGGAAAAGAAAATTAATTTTAGTAAAAAATTAAAAAAAAAAAAATGACAGCTAATTCAATTTTATTTGATTTCAACGTTGAATCTCAAATTAACCAAAGCGAACGAAATAACATTATTGAAATTATTTTAGGTGAATTGAAAAATATTTTCACCCAAATAAGAATTCTCTCATCTAATCAAATTGGTAAGATTTTTTTTTTTCAATCTTAATTGATTATTTAACTTGCTGCTAGAATTGAATTGAATTAAATTTGACTTTGTCGAGCAGGCGGGCGTTATAAACTTTCATCTTTTTGAAATTTGTGAAATTTAGAGTTCGTTCCAAAATTAACAACTGGCTGGCGGTTGGTCAGTGGGATTGGTAGAATGTTTTGCAGTCTGTAAGTATGTAGGTACCTATGTGTTGTGGCCGATTATCAGAAAAAATGTTTATAAACTTCAAACCTAATTTTTGAGCCTCCTAGGTAGGTACCTACCTACCTACCTACTATAGGAAAAATAAATTATAAAATGGACTAAGATTTTTTATTTAAAACATCAATTTTTATTTTAATTAATTGACAACCTTGTGGAGCCTATCAAAAATCACTTACACAGGAGGGTTATTATGAAATATCGTCCCCTGAGATCAGAACTATTCTAAGTCCAAAATTTAAAATTTTACAGGAGAACCATTTTAAGATTAAAAACTGTTTATTTGTTTAAGAAAGTGATGTATGCCAAAAAGTTTATTTTACAATTACCTATATCCTTTTTCAATAATTTTGAGAGAGGCAATGGATGAAATTCTCTGCTTTCAGAACTAACTAAATTCTAAATAAGTGGACATTCAATGGTTTTGCCGGTAAAAAAAAAAATATGTTGGACATATAGGATTATTTTGTACTTACCTGTTTTGAACACGAAAAACAATTTAAATAAACACGTGTTTTGGCACACACATCAGAAACCGTACTGACTAGCTAATAAGAAAATAAAACAGTTTTTAAAAAAAATGGACTTAGAATACCTAGTTCTGATCTCAGGGGACGATATGATCAAACGTAAAAATCTAACGAAAATCACATTCGAATGGAATTAGAAATGTTGGTACACTCTTTGAGTTTCATCAAAATAGAATTTAAGAATAGGATTTTCGTAAGGTTTTTACGTTCAATCGTTGGTAATTTATAATAACCCTCCTGGTTTAATTTTGACTAATGCACACGTGTTATAAGTTTGTAATTTTCTGAGGTCTTATGTCTCCAGTGTTTTTCACATTTTATTTAACATGCCGAATGATAACCGAACCCAATCGGTGAGAAATATATATTCTCTACTCACTGACTTATATTTTATTCGCAGACACATGAAAACTCCTGAGATTCGTGCGCTAAACCTACAAGGAAATAATAGCCCTAGAAGTTTCGTGGAAAAGGTCGCGGTCTCATATTAAACATATTTATCTTAGAATAAATAAATAACATTGTTAACATAAATTCAATAAGTGAAAGACACCAGCGAGCGACACCAGTTTTGTTTGCAATAATTTCCCAAAATTAAAAAAAATGTATTATTATCTACACGCTTGACTTTAATTTTTTTTAGTTCAAAAATAATTTAATTTATTTTCCATTTTAGGTCAATCTCATTTTTGTATTCTTGTTGCTGATGATGAAAATTACGTTATTACTGTAAGAATTTACGAAAATAAAGGTTTAATAACATTAAATGTTGAATATTATCTAGAAGAAAATGAAAAATGCAAACTGGATTTTGATGTAAATAATTTTTAAACTTTATACATACTTAATTAATTTTAAATTGAAATAATGATAATATTATCGAAAAGCAACAAGTTTTTAAAACTGGAAGCTTGATAGTAATGTTACATTTTTTGACTTATATTAATAATATCACATTTATATTTTAGGGTACTTTTTTGTCATTCTCTTTAATAAGTTTTAAAGACTTCGGGTATAAATAAGGTTTCGGAAATATACATAAATAGTTGTTGAGTTAAAGCGGTCTTATCGTACAAAAAATTTAGGTGTTTTATATTTGAGTTAAATCAGGTTCATCAAAATATGTCTTGATTATGCGAAAAAAAAAGAGAAAAATTATCGGTTCCGCAAACACTGCTCATGTGCATTTGAATAATAAAAAAAAAAAAAAATTAATTCACTTATAATAATTTTTTTATACTTTTTTAAAATTACATTTGATTAAATTTTATTCACTAATTTTTATTTAGAAATTTAACATAATTAAAAAAAATTCATCGTGTGAAAAGAAATTTACAATTGAGGGATAACCTGATTTAATTTATGAATTATTTTTCTAGTTTGTAAACCATATAACTATAAGACAGAATTAATTAGAAAATTTTGTTTGTTTATTTGGATTCCTAAAATCGTTCTCAAAGAGAGTAGTGATCATAAATTGATTAAATTGATTGAATATGGTGATCATAATATATCTAATATTATGATTAATAAAGAATGTTGTTCAGGAGGTGATAAATTTCTTTTTCTGGTATCAATTTTTTTTTTAAGTTATTATTTTATCAATAATTATAATTTCTACCGAAACAGGTGAATTTCTACTAAAACAGGAGTCGAGTAAAAAGTTAATTTTAATAATAATACTTAGGTATTCAGAAAAAAACAAATATTTTTTTTTAATTGTTTTTAATTTCTATTACTATAAATATTTTTAGATATTTTTTTCTCATTATTTTGTTAATTTACAGAGCATCAAATTAATTGAAACAAATTTAAGTATCAAAACAAATTCTAAAAAATCTAAATATTTGCCGCCGATTAAAAGAGGCGAACCGTTCATTATATATATGACGACTTCAGGTCAGAAATTATTTCGTCTCAATTTTTTTTTGTAAACACATTAAGTTTAAGATTTATTTATTTGATTTTAAATCCGATTTTCATTTAATTTTCAAAATAATTTACTATTTTTAATTTTTTTGTCTCCGTTTAACTTTTTATATAAAGCTTTTATATGTTTTCACTGGTCATCTTGGTTTATTAATTCGCTAAATTACAATTGGAGATCCGAAATTTAAATCATATAATATAAAAATCTATTCATTTGAAATATTGATCGCTAATGCATTTTCATCTTTAATTTTTATTTTAATAGTCATTTAATTAATATAAATTACAATAAACTATTATTTTATTATAATTAAAAAATTATCCATTATCCTATTATTTAAAATCGAAAAATTCAAGCTGACTTGTGGATAAGATTTTTTTCACATCTTTGGATATTTTCTTTAAATTTGTATAATAAAGCACACAAAGTTTAAAAATAGTTCCACTTTCGACATTACTTACTTACTTATTACTTATTTATAACAAGTTGCTTTTAAAATTTATATTTTTATCAGATATTTTAATTTGGTGCAGTTTTCATCAACAGATAAAATTGTGATTAGAAAAAAGCCTGATTAATATAAACATTATATATTACAGTAAAACTATTTTGATGATAGTTTTAATTTTTAACAATGGGATATAAATTTATTTAATTGGTCTGGCTTAATTAAAAACTTTTTTTTTATATTTTTTTTTAAATGTTGTTTTTTTTGGGCAAGGTACCCCTATTTTGTGACAGATTTTTGTACATTGTGCATGAATATTAAGCAGATAATATCTTGTTAAAATTCTACATATTTTGTATTTAAATTTAATTTAATGTTTCCCCTTGAACTGAATCATCCATAAATCTACATCAATTTGTTATTTATTACTCTCCAACATTTAATATATTTTAATTTTATAGTTTTTTTTATTGATTCCATTTTATTTACATTCATGATATTTTTTATTAGAAATCAAAAAAATTGGAAAATACCTTGGCTAAGAAAATAAAAGTATTAACAGGACAAGTTCTGCCGTCAATTACTAGAGGCAAATTTCCTAGGTATTTTCCTAGGTCAGGTAAATTTAGAAAAACATATTTTTTTATGTATGTAATTTATATTTTTACATTTATTATTTTTTTTTATTATAATAGCTCGTTACATAATTTTTTTAGCTCAAGATTTTAATAATTTAATTTTTTTTTTATACATGATTATACTCAAAATTTAAAGTTATCTTTGAATTGAAATAGCTAAAAAAAATAATTAAAACTTAAAAAAAAAACAAGAATATTTTATTCAAAAATATTAACTTAAAGAAAAGAGTTAAACACAAAATGAAGCTTGAAATTAATATTTTTTTCTCAAGCCTATTTCGTTATTGAATAATTTTTAAAATATCAATTCACTCAATTAAATATTCAAATATTTTAACATGGTGGATTGTAGGATCTAGAAACAGAATCAGTTTTATTTTGAATTTTTTGTGTTCACTTTTAAAAATCTCTGCCAGATTTTCTTAATCATTTTTTAATCAGGAGTTATTTTCTTGAATTTTTTTATTAGTCTAATCAAATTTAATAAAACGGTTTATAAAAGGAGTTTTTAAAAAAAGTTGGTCAAAGATAGTTTTTTGGGTTATAATCAAAATTGTGTTCAAAGTTGCGAAATTGACTTGAAAATTAATTCTTTTTAGATGATCGTTTAATTGAATATGACAGCGACAAATTGGTTTTTGAAAAACGTTCAGAATTTCAAAAAATTCAAATTGTTCATTCTAAAACAATGGGCAACATGTTAATCCTTGATGAATTACAAAGTGAGTACGTTTTAATAAAACCTTTTATTTTTGCCCGAACAAAATTTATACGCAAGCAATAAAATCTAAATTGCTAACAAAAACTATAAGGTATTTATAGTATGTTTAAGAAGAGCAAAATATAAATATAATTTAATTATATAGCATAATACAATTTTAACAAAAAAAAAAAACAATTAAATTAGGAGACTTTGCCGAAAGAGATAAGTAAAGTGAGTTTTTATTTCCTGTTTTGTGTGTAGCATTTTTGATTTACAACTAATATAAGGAAGATGATGTAGTTAGACTGGGGGTTTACTGTGAGGAACTGGACATATCTTATGCTGCCAGCATTGATGGCTGCGCCTCGGTTGTTCAAACCGAGACCATGGCCATAATGAAGGCAGCTGGGATATTGAAGGATAAGGAGATAAAAGGAAGAGAGATTAGGATTTACTCAGATAGCAAAAACGCCCTAAGTACCCTTACCAAAACAGAGGTAAGGTCTAGGACAGTTGTGGAATGTCTGAGGGCACTTGAAGATATATGTCTTGAAAATCGAGTGGCCATTATATGGATTAAAGGCCACTCCGACGTAGAGGGAAATATGAGAGCCGACAGTCTTGCGAGGTTTGGAAACGGGGGCACTCTGGAAAGAGTACAATCTTTCAGGGGCTCCTCGGGACTAAAAGCCAGAATAGACAGTGAGGGCTGGGAAAAACACAGAGAAATCTGGCGGCAAACGGAGGGAAACAAAACCACCAAAAAGGTTTGGGGAGATTTGGACAGAGAAAAGTCTAAGCAGATTTTAAACCTTGATAGGAATAATCTGCGACTTTTCACTGGTATATGTACAGGGCACTTCTTCAGGAACCACGAGTTCCGAATAGGAAGGGCCGATACGGGAATATGCAGGGGTTGTGGAGAAGAGCCCGAAACTACACATCACGTGCTCTGCCAATGTCCAACGATTCGGACTAGGAGAGCAAGGATGTTGGGGGATTATTTTTTGCAGGACCTTGAGGACCTGCAAGGACATAAGCCAAGGGACTTAATTAGGTTTGTGAAAGGGGTGAGTTGGCTCGATGGGGAATTATAGGCCCATCGGGTAGGGCAGTACAACGGGTAAATTACCTAGGTGCAAGGAGATCTAGATATTTCCGACCCGCTACAACCTAACCTAACCTAGTGTACATAATCTGCGACACCTAAATGTTAATCTAATAAATAAATTAAAAAATATAGAACAACTATTACATCATCATTAAGTCTGAAGGTAGAAAATGAAAATAAAATTTAATAATATTTTTTTTATGAAAACTATAACCTTCAAAAAAAATTTTTTTTTTCAGATATTGCAGATGTCGATTTAATATATACTGAAACCCTTATGCATAGGGGAATTGAAGACTATCAAGGAAAAGAAATTTGTATTTTAGGTCAGAAGTTTTAGGAATATTTCAATAGATTTCTTTAATAGAAATTCTATCTATAAATAGGTTGAAAATTAGTTCAAACTAATAATAATAATCAATATTTCTTATTTAATAGGGGGAGGTGATGGGGCTTTGTTATTTGAATTGTTGAAAGAAAAGCCAAAATATGTTGTCATGATTGAAATAGATGAGATTGTAATGCAAGCATGTAATAAATATATGAATTCAATTTGCGGAGATGTTCTGGAGAAGCGTAAAGGTGAAAATTACGAAATTATCGTCGGCGACTGTTTAGAGTTCATGAAAAAGTGTATTAACGAAAAAAAGAAATTCGATTACGTATTTGGGGATCTGACCGATATACCCATTTCAGGTAAATAAAAATAAAAATTAACCTTTTTTTTGAATAAATCTGTAAGTTTATTTATAGATACTCCAACTGGTGAGATTTGGAATTTTATTCGCACAATTTTGGAACATTCATTCAAAATACTGAAACCAAATGGAAAATTTTTAACTCATGGAAACGGTACTAGTTGCCCAGAATCTCTTCAAATGTATGAGGATCAATTATTGGCACTGAGTCCACCTGTTAAATTTACAAAATCAAGAGCATTTGTTCCATCTTTTATGGAAGAATGGGTTTTTTATCAAGTTAGTCTTGCTTGACTCGTTATTTATTCACTGTTAAACGGATTAAAAAAGAAAGTATTTATCTATTATTTATTTTTCAATTGTAAGCTATGCTTATGAACTAAAATTGCTAATTAATAAACTTAAAACCATTTATGCGTCAAATATTCTTTTTATTTATTGTTAATATCATCATAATTGGGAGATAATTTTGTTTTATTATTAAAAACATTTGAGCCGTTTATTTTGAAAGTGGTTTAAGTCCATTTGTTCTTGTATTGAGATATTTAAGGTTTTGTGTTTGAATTGATTTAAAATACATATTAATATTTCCATAAGCTTATTTTCAAGTATCAAAATCAAAGCGGTTTTAATGATACTAGACTAAAATTGTTTATAAATAAAAAGAATATATACTATTGTGCTTATTGTTATCATTAACTATTTTTTTTTTGATAAATGGACTTAAACCACTTTCAAAATAAACGGCTCATTTAATACTTCAAAATACAAACATTGAAATTGAAACAGTTGGACGAATACCAATTATTCCTCAGAAATCTCTATTTTACGTAATCAATAAAAATCTAAATCAATTTCACAAAGCTAAATCAATTGGGGGTGTACTTTGTTAATGTACCTACGAACATTTTTTTTTATTTTCATCATTCATAATAAAAACAAATTAAAAATGTTTTTCAAAATATTTTTTATTTTCTTTCTACTTAAGAATAATTTGATCATTATAATTTTATAATATTAAAAATTTGAACACTAAATTCATAAATAAAATTTAAAATTAAGTATTTTATATGCCTTAATTAAGTATTTGTTTAGAACGGCCTATAAATGAACTGATTAAGGCCTAAAGAAAAATCGAAAAATTTTATATTTTTGTTTATAATAAATATTCATTGAATTTCACGGACAGGATCGATATTAATTCATAATCTTCGAGACTAGTGTATCTAGAAAGTTTTTATGATTTTATTTAGAAACAATATAATACATTATTTAATGTAATGTAGGACATGAAATTAATGTAAGTTCAAATTTAAACGTTATTTTAAAAATAGCATTAAAGATAGAAAGGAATTTGGATTAAGCAATACCGTAAAAACTTTTTGCTTTTATTAAATTTTCTTAAAACTATAACTATTGTGGAATGTTATATGACCTAGGAAACGGAAAAAAGTTTGCTGCAAGTAAGTTTTAATTTTTGTTACCAATAAAAACATCAAGAATGAAGCTCAATAGTTTCTCTAGTTCAAATCATAATTAGGTATAATTTCAACCATTAAATCCTAGGCCGATTTTTATTTGTGCAAAAAAAAAAAAGGAAACTTAAGAGTTTCCAACTTTCAACAATTTTTTTGTATTTTAAATTTTTTTTACGCAGAAATAATTCTTAGGCTGAATAAAATTCTTCCTTTAAAATATTAAGAGGATCAATTTACTGCGGTTCTATTTCAGTTTCAGAAATTATATCAGAAAGCCATTGTTCAATTTGTATTGGATACTGATTATTATTATTTTCTAAGATTATTCTTAGATTTCCAATATGTTTCATAATGATTTTTTTATTTATAACATTATTAGCGACAGTTGTGTTATTTTCATTTTTCTCTACTTCTGTTTTTCCAGGTGGGGATGATAATTTTTCGTTTTGTTGTTTTAATGTATTATTTATTTGTTGTATCAAACGATTATAAAATCTACAATTAATTGAAGACTTTGATGAACTTCCTTCACTTTCATTGTTATTATCAATATTTTTTACATCATCTGAATAAATACTGCTTTCAAATATATTATCTGAATTATTATTTGTTGTAATATCTTCTTCATCTTCAATTATATCATCAATTGTTGTACTGGAATCAGCATTATCACCACAATCATTTTGTTCTAAATTAATAAAATCTTGATTAATACAATTAATTTTTAAATTTGATTTGTTCAATTTTAAGTTAATTGTACCATTACAATTATTAATTGTTATATTTGGTTTTAACTTTATGTTACGCATAATATTTTCTCGTGATGTTGATGATTTTTTTGAATGCCCCTCATTATCAATATCCATTAAAATCTCATTTTCAATTTTCGAATTAAAGTTTTTATTCGAATGAACAGATGTAATATCTTGATTAGAAATTGGTCTTTCATTTGATAATTGAGTAATTAAATCTTTTTTTGATTTTGAATTAATTATATCTTTAGCATCATTCAAAGTACATTGAATAATTGACTCATTTAATAAATTTAAATGATTGCTAACATTAAATTTACTAAAATTTATTGTTATTTTTTCTTCATTATCAATATCAATGTTTTCACCAATATTATCCTTAGAAGATGCTGTATAATTAATTTGTTTGATTTCATTATTTAATGCATCTTTTTCATCTAAATCCGCTTCAATTTGGATTGACATCATATTTAAAACATTTTCAATATTAAATTTGCCAAATGTTCTAATATGTGATATAATTGTTTCTTCAATTTGATCATCAGTTATAAATCTAATGCAATCGAAATTTTTGTGTTGAGAACTAGTAATTGCATCAATTTGTCGTAATAATAATTTTTTCCGAATATCAAGTGAATTTTTAATTACTTCAAATTTTTCTTCAACTTCGAGTTTAAGCTGAAAAAAATATTAAAAGATTTTTATAACAAAATATTTTTTTTTGGTTTAAGATAAAATAGTGCTTCTTCTGAAAAATATGTTAGAATAAAAATATTTTGAATAAAATTGTATTTTGTTAATGTAAATTAAAAACAAATAAAATTACATTAACAAAATACACATTGAATATTTTAATTCTAAAAACTTTTTCAGGAGAAAAGTATATTTTTCGGTTTATAATAAATTTATATTATTAGTTGTTAGACGCCTGCGGTGGTGGTTTATTAGTGTTAAAGTAATTTTACGCCCCTGGGTTGGAAATGTATTTTAATTTGTCCATTTCTATTTTCGCTTGAAAAAAGTTTTAAAACATTACATGGGGGTTTTAGGTGCTGACTCTATTATATGCAAAAGTTTGTATAAAATGAATGAAAATTTTGTGTGATAAATACAGTCACCGAAGTTCGTGCCACTTTCCTTCATTGCAGCAACAAAAGTTAAAGAAGTAAGAAATCTGCATTTAATTGCCTTTCAAATGATCATACTTTGATTTCTCTCTGAACGAATATAAAATTAAAACTTATAAATATAACAGATGTACAAATTTTGGAAGAAAACAATATAACAATTTGTCTACAAAATTAGATATATTTTAATGGTATGGTAAAAAGATGCATATTAAATATACGTACATTGTACTTCTATGTATTAACTTCTTATACTATTTGAAACATATTTTACAAATACTTAATAGCAATGTTTATATAAGTTTGCATAATTGAGTCACTATATTAAAGTTATTTTTTTTATCTATACTTATATCCAAAAAGAAAATAAATATGCATGACATTGATTGTTCAAAAATCAATATTTCTATTTTTATGAAAAAAGAAAAAATAAGGAAGTTCAACAAAAAAATAATTATGTAACAAAATTTTTTTTATTAACTTCCTGCTAAGTTACCAAGGATTTTATGCAAAAGAAAAATTGAATTCGTACCTAGAACTTTATTGTTGACAACACTGAGTACATCAACTCCATTATTTTATTAACCTTGAGTAGTAATAGTAATAGTAATTATTTTCCAATGAATTTTTGAAAGAAAAATTGGTATTATACGATAGCATATCAACCTTTATTAACAACTTATTTTATCTTGAATTTTTCCTGTAGCATTAATTTATTTTTTAGTTGTTAAAAATAGTTGACTTGGACATTATATGGTCGGCTAGGCATTGTATTAGTTACGCCATTTTCAGGGTTTTTTTTTTAACTAAGTACGACCCTAGAGGTTTTGAAACACATTCTTTCTAAATGTTTGTCTATAATCTACCTTGTACCGTTCCTGAGATATCATTTGTCTATAACCTACCTTCTACCGTTTCTGAGATATCAAAATATCGCAACATTTCACTTTATTCCACTTGATACAATTTTTTATTTTAAAGTTTATATGAGATGGCTTAGAAATATTTGAGTACAAAATTGGTTTTTTTAATACTTATAAATTTATAATATTCCATATCCACTTATTTTTAGGAAATGCAATACAGTACACTGAATACAAACATATTTGTGAATATAGGCGATGGAATTACTATCTGATTAGTTGAATTAAGACAGAACTCCTAAAATAATATTCTTAGGCACAAAAACTATCACTTTTTCCCCCCAGTTGTCATACAACTTTTATCTAAACTTTCAACTTTACTCGAAATTACCTCAATGGCGTATGGACTAATAGAATTCTCAGCCGACGTTTACTATTTGTTGAAATAATTTATTTTTTACTAATATGTAATACAAGTTTTAACTGGTTGCGCTAATTTGTTTTTTTGTTGCTATATTATAATTCCTGAATAACGTAATAGCAATTCGCCTAACCAAAATCGAAATCAAATTATATTCTAATTTATAAAAATTAGATTTTTATATCAAAAATATTGAATATCTGAACAAAAGAAATAGGATTTCTATAAATACCAAAAAATCAATTTTTCGTACTTTTAATTTTAGATTGATCATTAATATCAAACTCATTAATTTTGTAAACTTATTAAGGCCCCGATCATTAATTTCGTAAACCTGTTACGGCCCAGGGATTTCAATTGAAGGCTCAAAGCGGGCATCGAAGAAACTTGGTATTTGAATCCAGATCGATTGTAAAAACAGATTATTTGAAACGATTTTAAATTGATATATTGAAAACTTGCGAGACTATGCGATGCAGTTATCATAATTTAATTTAAGTAGGTATGCAGGTCCTATCTTCTGGTGAAAATTTAATAATTTTTGATTTATCTTAAATACCTAGAATAAGGTAGGTGTATCTATATTTATGTTTATTTGAGTTGCAAGGAATTATCTCAATTTAGGCGAACTTTTCATTATTCCTCGAATAAGAGTTCAAAAATTTGATAAAAATTTGATATATGAACTTGGGAAATTTAATTCTCGATTTTTTTTTTTTATTATTTATATATATGAAAATTTTCTGAATATTGATGTCTTCTCTCCACTTAGTTTTTTTTAATATTGATTTAAATCTTTTTTTCTTCACATTTTCAAACTTTCTAAAAAAAGTTTCTTTTTAAAATTTATAAATAATATATAATAAATAGAATGTAAAATTTACCTTTGATTCCATTTTTTCTTTTGATTTTATCAATAAAATTTATTTTTTATTATTGTGGAATAATATTGTATATAATGTATTTTGTTGAATTATGAATATTATGATGGTCATGAATGTTTATGATTATGATATGAAAAAAAAAGTGACATTTAACATTTTTTCTTGTTTTTAATAATAAAATAATACAACTATGGCAAATACGCCTTACAATTTTTTTCGGCCGTGAATAGTGAGTCGCGCCGTTGGTTATAAAATTAAATCGTACACAATCGATGATCGAAAATTTGGCAACCGAATAATTAAAATTAAAATATCAATAATCAAGGCCATGAATGAGTTTAGTTGAAAATTTAGTATTAAGTCAGGTTCATTAAAATTTCCAAAATTAAATTCAAATTCGTATTTAGGTATTTTTGATGCACTACTTAGCATTGTAGATTATAGCAAAATAGATTTGATATCTTAGCAAACACTTATATATACATATAACTTTTTGTTGCATTTTGTTTATCTCAAAATGCAAATTATTAATTTTTTCCAATAGAAAGGTCATGATTGTTAAAAACTAAATTTCAAACTTCTATTCCACGAACTTACCTGTATATTTATATTTAACAGTTAAGCTCCAAAATTTACTATGATATTTTATGGTTATAGTACTGAATGTATTTAAAAAGTTTGATTCATAATAAAATAATACTACGTACTAAATTTTTATTAATTAATAATATATTTTATATAATATTTTATAAAAAAATTAATTTTTAAATTTTTTTTTTTTTTGTAATAAAATTTTATTGAATTTTAATACATAATTTTATCTTCATTAGATACTTTGTTCTTATCATAAACATAATACATTTTTAGTAATTTTTAAAGCTATAAGTATAGAATTTGAAACAAAAAAAAAAAAATGGAAAACCTACTTTCTTTCCATAAGAGTTTATTTCCTGAATTTTACTTCTTTTTTTTTAATTAAATTTCCAATTATCTTTTAATTTCAGAATGTTCTCAAAAATATTCTTTTTTCAGTTTCCATTTTAATTTTAAAAATATATATATATAAAAAAAAACTTAATTTGCATTCAGTTTACAAATTCTACACCGAGCTAAAATGAGAATTAGTTTAAATGTATAGCTTTAATTTAAAAATAAAACAAACATCAATAATAATAATTTCTTTTTATATCGAAAATAAAAATAGTTTGTTTTTTGTATAAATATTTACAATTTAAAAAAAAAAATTTACAATTAAAAAAAAATCCTTAAGAAGTCACTAATTTTCAAATTTTCTTGATTACAAATCTTCTGTAATGTAGTTATAACATTTTTTTTTTTAATAAATAATAAAAATTGTACTAAGGAAATAAACATTTAAAAATTTATTTTTGCATTGAGTACGATTTTAAGTGTAATGTCGGGCATTGGAATATAATATTTGGATTTAAAAAAATCAAAACCCCACTAAAATTTTTCGACAATGTTGTCGCGGTTAGAAAAGGTTTTCACAAATCCTTTGGTGTATGTAATTTTAAATCCAAGATGATGTTAATTTCTAGGATGATGCTGGTATGTCAGTGTATTTTTTAATTTCTTCATCATTGCTTTGGTTTTTAAGTTATTGATGGTGCTCTGTGGTGTTGTGCTTAAATGTAACGAACGCTTTGACGAAATGCTTTTTTTTTGGTTTTATAAATTTTAGAATGTTTTTTTATCAAAAAAAAATAAAATAAATGGATTTAAAACAATTCAAAATAATAAATTTTAATAAAACACACACATAAGTTGAAAAAGAGAAATAATCAACAGATATTAAGTTTTTTAAAGCTTTAAAGTTAATTTTACATAATTACATAGAATTAATTTAACGTATTAAGAGATGATGAAATACATTTTCTGCTCTTTTCGGGTTTATCAAAGTTGTTAACTAAAATTTCAACCTTGATCTCGTCTATCATCTATATCCTATTAAAATTATCATTAAAATTATCATATTTTTCGATAAAGGCTAACGTGAATTAATTAAATAATTTTTGAGTGTAAAAATAGCAAGATAAAAACATTACGATTTTACTATGTTCTTTATATACGTTTTTGTTATTAATTAATTCTTTTCCTTTTTATTGAATTAAGTATTAGTATTTAGTGAGCATGATGACAACCATTAAAGAGTCTCTTGCAGTTAAACAACAAAGAGCCTCAACTTATTTTTGTTTTGTTTGGAACATATTGTTAAATTTAAAATACTATTAAAAAATAATGGATCTATTTTGTTTTAAAAGATGATGTTGCCCTTAAATGCCTCAATGTTTCTGACTTTTGTAGAAATCTACTTCTCACTAAGATTTTTATTTTCACAATTTTTTTTTAAATTTTTATAAATTAGTACATTAATTACATGATGGTTGCTTACATAATTTTTGATTGTTTTTTTTTTTTTTTTTTATATTTTAATACTTTTTACTTTTATAAAAATATAACTTTACGACAAAAATGGATTTGATGCAGTTGATTCTGGTTTAAAACAAGGCGGAATAGTGTTGATGTTATTGTTGTTATTATTATTCTGTTGAAGATAAAAAAAATTAATCATTTTTTTTTTTTGTAATTTATATTCGAACATTTAATACTTTTAGGCTGAATATTGAATATAAAGGATTATATTATTGCGATGAACATCATACAGCATCTCTGAATCAAAGAAAGTGGAATATTTTGAAAATTTCTACCACAAAAATTAAAGAAAAAAATGTTTGTAAGTTGCGCTCCTATTTGGTCAATGATGAATATATTAATAGAATTAATTGACTACTAAATTTAGATTATGTTCTTATTTTCATGTCAAATTTAATTAATAGTTTAAGGAAAAATTTTTAAATACCTATGTAAATTATTTGTAAACATTTTTGTTTTTGATTTAGTTTTAGAAAAGGACTTATAAGGAACAGAGATTGTTCTATAAACTTTTATTGATCAAAATATCGAGAGCAATGTTACTCTAAAAATTTAAGTTCTTCGATTAAAAAAGATGCGTATGATTTTCTTATTTACAAAATATAAAATAAAAATATTATATTTTCCTATAGAAGTTTTTTATAATTTTACTACTATTGAATAAAAAAAAACATGCAACAAAAATACATTTTAATAACATATAATAAAAATGTTTAGCATATCGTTATTTATATAAAAAAAACTTAGCGAATACTATTTAAAAGCAGTTCTAATTTCTTTACCCATATTATTTAAGCGTCCAAGCTTCCATTGAATGCTACAAAATAATACTATATATTATGATATTGTTTAATTAAATGATTAAAGATAGAAAATTAAAAAATAAATAAGGATTTTGAATTTCAAATTTAATTCAATTTTTTGTGTAGGTAATTTTTTTAACGCCTTATACGAAATTTTTAAACAAAAATATCTTCAAATATATATTATATACTACAGAGTTATTGTATACTACAGAGTTATTGTAAATTTTATTGTATCCAAATAATTTATTTGATAAGAACTCATGTATATGTAAGTCATCCATTATAATTAGTTATTATTATTTTTAATTCGAATTATATACATTGTAATAAATGAAGGATCAATAAATAAATAAATAAATAAAAAAAATAGGCCTTTAATTATTTAAAAAAAAATCTTTTGTTCATATTTTTATCTTTGGAAGTTTTTAATAACTACACAAAGTAAATGTATTATACTTTATACATTTTCCCGATTCCGATTCGATAAAAATTTTTTAACAGGATTAATATCAAACATTATACACCCACTAATATGGTTAGTTTATGCTCGTATTTGAAAAAATCAATGTAGATATATGTACACGTGTGTTGTACGAACAACACATATTTATGTAACTTTGGGTTGATTGAAAAATAAATCATCATTTCTTAATTAATTTAACGAAAAATCGGATTGATTTTAAAATCAAATATTTTTCAATAATTAATAGTTACAAAATGAATGAAGAAAACAAAAAAAAAGGCATAATGAAACGAAAACTAAAAGTAATGCCAAATAAAATAAAAGTTCTTCGATATAATTATTTAATGTTTGAATGAAAAACTTTGTAACTATTGGTCACTATTTTGATTTTAATCAGATCCTAATATACATTATGTATGCCAAAAAATAAAAATAATCTTAATTAATCGAGCTTACGTTTTATCATAAGCTAATTTTTTTAGACCTCAAGTTTTGCTTAATAAGGTACTCACATCATACGAGGAAAATGCATGAAATGAATCATACAATCTAGTATAGTTTAAAGAAGCCCAATAATTGGAAAATGATGAGTTTAATAAAATTTCATTATTTACGTCATAACCATTTTGTAAGGAATTAATTACGTTATAACCGTTATATGAATAAAAATTATTATTATCATTGATTTTACTATTATAACTATTGTTGTTATTGAAATTCAAATTTGAATTGGTCGAATTACCAAAAGTATTAGTATTATTATTATTATTATAATTATTAACATCAAAATCATCCGAAATGTTAATCAAATCGTTATTATCGTTTTTATTATTATTACTATTAGTATTGTAATTATTATTATTTATTGAATTTATGTTATTATCATTTAAAGTAGTGATTTGTTCAAATCCATAACCATTAAGAAAATCATTCTAAATGTCAAATAGAAATTAAAATTGATTTCAATATCTCATAATTGGGAATTTTTTTTATGGTACAAATGTTTGAAATAGTAATTCCAAATCAGACTAAATAAATGTTGGATTAAAACTTAATTTAGATTCATATTTTTGTTAGATAATTTGTAAATTTAAAATTTTTTGCATCTTTAGGTATAGATATTCACAAACGAACTCATAACGAATTAAATGTTAGAAAAGATGATAAATACTTGAAAAAGATTCGAAAATGGAAATTTATTTTCATTGTTTATCAACATTTTAAAAATATTGCACAATGAGTAGGTAACAATAAAATTTAAGTTAGTTTGTTGTTAGAAATATACTCACCGTTGCAGAATTATTAGTGCTGTTAAGAGGTGCCCATGGATCTTGATTTAATGAAACTTGAAAAGGTTGTTGTTGTTTTAATTGATTAATGGACGGAACCTGCAAATGTAATATTGAAAATTTTTGTTTTCTTTCTTTATACATCAGAAATTAGTTTTTGCCTGTCCATCCGTTCCCCAATAAAATTTTTACACCTATTTAATTATGAGGCATATTTTCATCGTTTGAATGCCAGGCATACCTATCACAATTAAGCTGAAAATCTTGTATACTTTCATCTAAGCTACGACTACAGGTTTGAAAATGAGAAGAGATCAATTGTAAGATTAAGAGCCAAAATATTTTAAATCGAAATCATAAAAATTGGCACCTATTTCGTGTTTGAAATCCAGTTCCATATTTTAATTATATGATGCCAAACAGTTCGTGATATGATACTACGTTACCTAACAAATTTTCACGTTTTTTTTTCCCGAAAATTTAAATAACAAAACAGAATATCCTCCCTAAATCAATTTCATGAACGTATTTTTTTTAATTTAAATCTTTTAAACGGATCTCATGAAAAATTTCGAAAATATGCTTAAGCAATTATTCCTACTGTTTACAAATTTGGAAATATTTTTTTAATTACCGTAGGAGCTTGTTGATGAAATAGATTGGGTTTTTGAGCTGAAGCAGTTAAATTATCACTGAATGGATTATAAGCTGCTGAGCTTGATGCATTAATTGGTTTTATCAAATTATCCAAATTAACAAGCGCCGAATTTTCACCTAAAAATGCTTGTGGATCTTTTAATGGTTTTTTCTTCGATAAAGGATCCATTTCCTCCAATAAAGCTAAAATTAAAATAATCAACAGTATAAATTTTAAAAGTAAAACAAAAATATTTATATTTGTAGCACTTACAATTGTTATTATCTAATCCTGATTTCATTTCAAAATCATTTCCTGTTTTATTACGATTGCAAATTATGTCGAATTCATCTAAATCAGCCGATGACGGTGATGTTAATGCACCAACTGGAGAAGGCCGTTTCTGTAATGTCAATTGAAAAATATTTTTGATAGTTTATTTTTATTTTAGTTTAGAAGTGAAAAAGTATTGAATAGAATAGAGAATTTGTTGCTTTAAGCTTTGTATTTATCAGTATTTATCAACTTATTTTGCTCTTAACATTTGTTAATGCCTATCAAACGAATGAATTTTTACTTCGGATCCAAAATTAATTTTATCTTTTCCAAATATGCAAAATTTGTAAATTTTCTAAGGCAAAATAGTGTCAAAATTGTAGATTTAATAAATTAATTAGGTGATTCACTTTCAATATAATACTTGAAGACTTTCATGTTGTAAATTACTGATCGATATATTATTACATTTTACTGATAAATATATTCTGCTGGGAGAAATTGGGAAAAAAAATGTTTGTAAACTACGTAGGTTATAAAACAAATACCTCGTCATTTGGTGGAGCCCATGGATCTGACGATTTTTGATGCCACGGATCTTGTGATTTATCTTTTTCCAACCACGGATCTGTTTGAGGTGTTTCAGAAGTAGTTTTTTGCAACCATGGATCGTTTATATTATTTCCATTCAACATATTATTCGAATTGTTCGTTGCTACCGAATTTTGAAGCCAGCCTTCATTCGAAGAACCCGAAGTAACCGAGGGAGATTGATTTCGTTGGGATAACCAGGCATCGTTATTCATAGAAACAATTGGAGCAGTTGGTAAGGCACCAACTGGTTTTGCAGATAAGTGCCATGGATCATTTTGAGGAGATGTTGTTCCTGACCAAGGATCAGATATCTTAAATGAGAAAATTAATTTTTATAAAAATTACTAACCTCAGAATTATTTTCAATCAAATTTTTATTTACTAAAATACTTCGATCTTGGGTTTGCTTTAAAAACTTTAATGTTATAAATTTTATGTACTTTCCACTCCCAAGTTTATACAATTTATTTTGTAAGGACTTTCATATTATATTCAACATAAAATACCTGATTTGAAATTTTAGTTCCCCACGGATCAGCTGAACCACCCGCAGCACCAGCTTCTAAATGAGGACTTGTAATACTAGCAGCTCCCATTGAAATATCCAGCAAATCTAACAAATGACTTGAGTTTTGGGGCTCTTTTTTGACGCCTTGAACTCTAAAAAAGAAGAGTTTGTCGTATTAAAGTTCAGAAATTAAAGTATATATTTAAAATTTTTACTTGAAATCTTGTTCACTTTGACTAAGTGCTAATTGTAATCGAACATCATCACTACGACGTTTAGCTTCTTCTTGTTCGGCTTCTTCTCTAGACATTGCCATAGCCAATTGAAGTTGTAGTTCTTCCTCACCAGCAGTTTGCGGCCTAACAAATTCAATATCAGTCATTTTTGGTGGTTCTTCTTGCCATCCAGGTGGTACATCACGATGTGTTGGTCCTTCAATATAACCATCACTACCAAATCCACTTGCATGTTGAGAAAATCTTTCTTTAGCTTTTAAGGCTTTACCCCGTTCAGTTTTTAAACGCTCGTCATCTTTTAGTAAATTTACTAAATGACGAGCTTTTTCTCTGACATGAATTCCTTGATCTTTAGCTTCTTCATAATGCACAAACTCTCTTAATGTTTGAATAGCATATATATTTTCTTTGCATTGTTGAGCAACTTTTTCAGTTCCAGTTTTAATTAAATATTCCAAAAGAATAAGAGCTTTATAAACGTGACGCCAATTTTTACCATGATCATTTAAACGTTTCCATATCATTTGCATTATTTCAGAGAAAGCGACAATATTATATGTAAGATCAGCAATTTCAGCCATTATAGTTGCTGATGGTCCCCATGGATCATTGGAAGTCGCTTCTCGAACTTTAATCTGGGAATTAAAAGTGAAAACGTTAAATAGGAATAATATTAAATGAAAAACTCAAACGTACCAATTTTATGTCTTAAGATCTAGTTTTTTTTTTTTAAATGAATGAAAAATATGTTTAATTAAGTGCATACCTGGGCTTCAGAATAATTGTGTGCCAAGTTTTTAATATTCCTTCGAATTCCCGCAACGTTCACTTGCATGTCGTCTTTTTGTTTTCTCACTAAACAAAAAAGAATAAACGAGTTAATTTTATTTCGTTTGAATTAATTTTGGATGATAAATATTTCAATATAATTTAAATAAATTAAAACTAATGAAAAGTACAAGAAGGTGATCAAAATAAACATTTTTATGTAAAAGAAAGAAGATTACGTTACTACCAAACTCAATATCGCAAAAAAATGCTCTTAATGGTTATACCATCAGAGTAGATCAAAACCGAAATCAAAATATTTTAATTCAGAGTCTTTGTATTCTAGTTTTTAAATTTTTTTTCTAAATAACCGAGAGTCGAATATAAAAGTTTAATTTCAATCACCTTTCTATTTGTACAATAAGTATACATTTAATTAAAATAATTTTTAAAATGTTAAATGTAAATATGTACTTATTTTATTTTTAAATTAGTTTTTAAGAGGCCACTAGAGTAAAATAGACTGTTGGTAGAAATGCTCTACCTCAGTTATAAAAAAAAAACCGATTTTAATAAATCACAAGGATTATTGTAGTCAAAAGATGTCTCGAAAAAGTGAGCCCCGTGGTTTTTTAAAAAAATTTCCTACAAAGCCGAAATCGACCTCTAAAAATGAAGTTGCGTCAAACATTGTCCTGCAATATTTCATACATTTTATGTCTATTTTTATGATTTAAGCTCGCTTTAGACATCCGACGAAAGCGAAAATAAAGTTTGTTGATGCTGAATGTAAAAATTTTCTTTTTTCGTAAACAAAACATTTAACAAATATCTGAAACGTCTCAAAGCATTAAAAAAAAAGAAGCAACTATGTTCACCACACTTAAAATGTTCGCTTTTGTCGGAGATCTAAATAGGGGAAATTTGCATCTAGTGGCCTGTTAACAAAATTTTTAATTTTATAATGGTACTTAAGTATAATGAATTAAAAATGTGAAATGATTTGTTTGGATTTAAATTTCTAAATACCTACAAGTAGGTATTTTGTTTGTGTGCTTTTTTATTTAAAAAAAAAAAAACATGAAAAACTTATATTAAATAAAGTTAAATAAAAAATTAAATTCACAAAAATAATTCTTCCATCAAGATCAAATTTTTGTAGTAGGTACTTAGTTGGATAGTATAAATTGAAATAAAATTCAAGAAATCTCGCTCTATTTTAATATTTTTTGTTTTCAATTTTACTAAAATTTATATTTTACAACTCTTTTAAAGTGTAAAGAAAAAATGTAAAATTTTCTATTGTTTATTAGTATTTTTTTCAAGATTTTTGACATTTTCCTTCATCGCAGTAACAAAGCACAAAGATCTGTATTCAATTGCCTTTCAAAAAAGACAGTACTGGTATAACTTCTGTGAAGCTTCAATGCTCAAAATGTAGACTTTTGTTAGAAAATTTGTAACTTCAAAAAAATGTTTTTTTTTCAAATAAAAATTAAGGTTGTACCAAAGGATTCGTCTAAATGAGCCAAATTTCAAGCTAGGCAAAATATAATAAAAATTATGAACAAAAAATATGAAAATAGAGCACACTATATATTTCAATAGTTTCGATTTAAGTAAGTAAGTACTTCACTTCAAATCTGTGCTTATTATTCTAATTTTAAGTACCTAAGATATTTTATTCAGAAATTTGATGATATTCCAAAAATAAAAAACTAACAATTATTGAATTTTCTTTGTTGCTGTAAATTTCAAAATTAACAACTTCTAACAAAACTATACGAAGTCTTGAGAAAAAAAAAATATTTTTAAATCCTAATAAATTTGCATTTAATTAAAATACATAATATAATGTTAGTGGCCTTACATTGAAATGTATGACAAAAATTTCGAATTAAGAAAATTAACACAAAAACTAGAAGGATACAAGAAATTGAAAAAAGTTAAAAAAATTTTTACAGAAATGAAATAATTTTTTCACAATTAAATTTGTTTTTTAATATTTGCTTGCTTGAAATATTGATTTGGAAAGGTTTTTATTGATAAAACATACAGTGTATACATTTCGTATTAATCAAACCAAAAGAATTTTATCAATAATTTCTAAAGCAAAGCGTGGAAAGTTGTTGAATCGTAAAGTGTTTAACTAAATTTTGTTTATATGAGATACAGTTGTACACTAGATACATTTGTTGTAGAAAATAGTTTAGTTATTCATTCGAATAATTGAATAACTTGAATAACTAATAAATATCGAATATGTGCTTTTAAATTTAAACAATTTTCTTTTAGATGAATACGAAGTTTATTTTAAGCCCTTATTGAAGTTCTATTTCGTTGGTACATTATGCTGAAGATTTTCTAATGTTAATATTACGTAATTGATGATAGTGTATTTTATTAATTGATTACGTTTTTGATCCTGAAGAAGTTTTAGTGCTCAATAGAAATTAGTTTATGAAAATAAAAGAAACTAGAAACAATATACAATTTCATTTCTTTATTGAATAAAATAAACCTACATAAACTTAAGTAATTGTAAATATTTTTTTTAAAATAAATATTGTTTGTATTTAATGACATTTAAAATATATAAACAAAGTGTTAAAAAAATCTAAATAGTGTTATGGAACTTACTTTTTTTGCTTTACTTATTTTTTATTCAATTTAAAAAGAATGTTTTTAAATATAACTTTTTTTTTTTTTTTTAACTTATAGTTGTGAGTGCTCCAAAAGCAAGCTAAGAGTAAATACAATGAAAGAAAAAAATATAAAATAAATAATTTTATGAAAAATGATTTTAAATATAAATATAATTTTTTAACATACAGTCGGTAACAAAAGTTTTCGTACCCCTTTGATGAATTTTTTTAAGACAAAAATACACTCATACTACCAACAACATTTCGATACTATTGTGTTTTTTGAATAATGCTTAATTAAGCTGTAATCAAAATTAGTTGAAACAATTTGAATCTGATTTCAAACTAAGACTGGAGGAATCAAAATTTAAAATATAAGTTCATGCTAATCAAAAATAAAATTACATATCATTTTCACAAATATTATTAAAATAGCTTGACTTGGTTACGTTTTACCGGTAAAATATTCGTCGAAGAAAGAAAAATCATCTTAAATATGGGGAAAAGTTATACCGATATTTCAGTACTTAGTTATTAGTGAAAAGGTGTAAATCTACAATGAGTCTGAAAAAAGTTTATCAAAGGGGTACGAAAACTTTTTTTTTACTGACTGTATGTTCTTAATATGTAAATAAATTTTTAATATATGGACAATTAAATTGCGTTCGAAAAGTTTAACTAATTTTGATAAATTTTATAAAAGCCCTTCTCACTTCCTTCATGATAATTCAGAAATTTCCCATGTATTTTTTACTTTGGTGTTATTCCTTGATATTTGTCTAATATAAAATATAAATTATCAATAACAAAATAACTAACATGGTAGAACTTAAAATTGTGAATTATGAAATATTATATAAAGGATGTGACAAGGGCTATTATAAAACCTCGGACAAAGTGAATAACTGCCTGAAATTTATCAACTCGTTTACAAAATAATTTTGTGATCACTTAACGCCAAAAAACATTAATTTTTATTTTATTGTTCGTCAAATAACATACTTTTAATAACAATAATAGATCAAAATTATTCGACACTCGCTAAAAAGTTAGTTATTAAAATATAAAACTAAAAATAATTTCACTTTTATTTTTTAGATCCAACATGACTTGGTATTTTACTCTAATAAATTCATTATTTTTTTTTTAACTATTTAAATCACGTCCCTAATATAATATTATTTTATCATGATTTTTCAAAAAAATTTAGAGATTATAAACAGCAATTTTTTTTTCCTTTAAATCTTTAAAATATTATAGTTTCAAGTTCAAAAGCTTTAAAACTAATAAATAGCGGAAACAAATATAAATTTAACCAACAAAAATAGAAATTTAATTCAATTTAATGGAACTAAAAATGTTTTTCAAAGAAGCCAAAAAAATTAAGAAAAAAATATTTTTTGTTTCACTCTTTGTCAAGAATTCAATATTCTGAAAAAAATAAAAAAAAAGAAGAAAACCAGAGACCTATTAATATTCAAAATACTTAAGTAAGTAGTTGATTTTATTAACAATTAATTTGAACTTGAAATAAATTGCTCAAACGATTTTCTAAAATATTAAAAATAAATTCAATAAAAAAAATTTTACACTTAACCGAGATACATATATATTGCCTTAGCTAAATTAAAACAATCTGGATCGTAATAACTATTTTCGAGATATACCACCATTAAAACAATGTTTACTTCAATATATGACTATCATTGAATTTAAAATATTTACGTTCAAATGATATACAAATAGTTACTATAAACAGGATTCTATTGTTTACAATCCTTCGTTAAAATTTATTCTTGTAAGTACAGTGTTAAAGCCCAACCTGTCTTAATTTTCAAAAGTTCAGTTACATATACAAGTACTAAAATTAAAAATAAAATTTATAACAATATTAGATAATATATTGAAAGAAAATTCTACATAGATATAATCAATAAAAATTCATAGCATTGTATAATCCTCGGTATAATCATGTGACAGTATTGCTGCATTTGAGGTGTATAAAAAAATTGATTTAATTGAATTTATTGCGTTAATAAAAGATACAATAATATTGACATTTATTGAATGACCTACTATAGTTCTGAGATGCCTAATATTTTGAACAATTGGTTTTTTTCTATTTTTACATGATTAAATTTAAAAATAATTAAACTCCTAAATTCGCATCCACAAATTTTCCTCTAAAGTAAACAACAATATATTTTTAGTGTTCCTTTTTTCATCTAGTGGAAGATAAATATGATTTAAAATTTCAAAAAATTAAAAATCTAAATTTAAAAATTGATTAAATTTAACATTGGATTAAGTAAGCAAGTGATATTAAATTTTTTGTTTAATATAAGACCTATTATTGGAAAAACGCAAAATGAACTTAAAAAAAATTACATTTTACTAAATTAATTTATCAGTTTCTTATCTAATCAGTTTAGGTGAAATGAAAAAAAAAAGTGATTAGACTTAGTCACAAGTATATGAATACGTATAATAATAAATTTGCAACCTGGTTTGTAATTAGATTTACAAAACAAAATGGGAAATACTAACTGGATCACATACAAATGAGTTGAGAAAGAAGGAATGGTATTCCCTTTATCCCGCACTCCCGCAGGGAAAAACTTTAAATCCCGTAGTTGTTTTGTCAAATCGTAATAATTACCGTGGATAGTTAAAACTTAAGGTACTTACAGACGGGTTGACGTTCAAACTAAGTTGGAAAACTTGTCTTCTAATAATTAAAAAAATGTTAAACATACACACCAACCAACTTGTCTTTTAAATTTTATGCACTCGTACAAATTACTTGATGTTTTTTAACCAGGTTGAAAAACTTGTTGAAAAACACTGTCACAAGAACACTACAGATGAGTAAAATTTTAAATTGACTAACTCAAATTGAAAAAACATTCAACCCGTCCTTTATGAAGACAAAAATGAAATTAAAATCGCTCTTACTTAATTGAATTTATAGGCCTATCAAACTAATTTTAATTTATTCTTCTGTGAGAAAAAAAAATAAACTTTCGTAAAATGGTTCTGTACATAAAAAAAAAATATTTATTTTAATTTAATTGATATTGAAATTTAGAATTTTCCAAGAAATTTAATAATAAAATATTTTTTTTTGTTTAATGACAAAGCATTGTTGTTACCTTAAAAAGTTATGTAGTATGTATGTATAATTATAATAAAAATTTGCAATGTGTTACGAAAATTGACAAAGAGGAGCTAAAAGCTGAAATAAAAAAAAAAATTGCAGCTAAAATAAAAACTATCATTAGTTATAAATAAAAACAACATTTATCAATACAACTTTCCAACAATTTATCACACGTTAGACAAAAAAAAGCTAGTTACACATATACATTCATATACACATTTTAACTAATTCTTATTTTCAGCCAGATTATTCAATACCTAATCTACAATAATATGGCGGGTGAAGTTAATAATATTTTAAAGCTAAAATGTAAATTTTCAGAATGACATCTGCTTGAAATTATTTGAATTTAATATGTCCAATTGGACAAAAGACAAAATTATTAAAAATTTTGAGCAGATCAACATTGAAATTTCTTAATTAATTCATATAATCTTTCTAACTTAAATAAGTTAAATTATGTTTTTCAGATATGTTTGTTAACCCTCTAAAAATCATAATCATTGATTACGAAATGTATTATATTAAAAATGTAAGTCATACTAAAGGAAATTAAAAAAAAAACCTCTAAATTATAAATAAGTATAATAAATAAGATAATTAAACTTGAAACAAGTAAGCAAGTATGAAAAATTTCCTTGTTGACCTTTAAATGAAAAATAATGCATTATAAAGTTGAGATCGATGACGAGATTTAAAATATTTAACTTTGAAAATAAAGTGAATTTTTTTCTTCGATCAAAGCACCAGTAAGATGAGCATTATTTATATTATGTTGGTCTCTATGGTATACTTACTTTTGAATGAGAATTTAAGACGCAAATAATTAACAAATATAAGATCAGTCAAAGCACTTAGTGAACCAATGAATAAGTATTTCGTTATTTTATAAATATTTCAATTTTATTTTGTTCAAATTTGTTTCCTGAGTAGATAGATACGAGTCGTGAAAATATAATTACTTACTAATGTTAAAAAATTTTAATTTCTACACAAATGTTGTAATAAAATAAATTTATATTGAGATAAAATTGTAATAAAATTTTTAACTTCTCACGTTAAGTATATACTGAAAGTTTAGAAAGTCTGAGTCTAGTAAGAACATTTTTTAGAGCAATTATTTTTTTTGCTTTTCTTCTGCCATTGACTTCCCTTTTATATTTGTGTCTGTAATAAAAAAAAGTAGGTACATTAAAAAATCAGATTGTTTACTTGTATCATCAACTTTAATTTAATCTTGATATTTTATTAAAAAGATAAACAAAAAAAAATGACTCAGTTACTTAATCTGTACGCCTGTATAACATTTTTATATTTGAAATTAATTCTCGCAAAACAAAAGTGTAGGTACTAAGAATATAATTTGAATGTTAACTAACTAACTTATATCTTGTTCGCACATATTTTGTTTTCCGGAAATGTGAAATTCTTTCCACTTTTGAAGTAGTTACATGAAAACTACATTTAGAAGTGGAAATTTTCAACTTTTTTTTTCGAAAATATTTGGAGCTGTGAACCAGGTATTAGTTTCATTTAATTGCAAGAAAAAAATTATTTTTCAATAAGACTTCAGTTTATTGAAATGTTTCACGATAACTGACTAGGTAACTGAATGGTTGCATTGATAGACTTGGTTAAGATTTATCCTATTTTTAGGGATAAAACTGTAGAATTAATTTTTATTTGTGGAAGTTCAACATAGAGTTCAATATGTTAACTACGTATCTTACTTGTTATTTAAAGATGAGAATTTTTAAAGATAAAAAGGTAAAGCTTAAACTATTTTTGTCTTAAACAAATTAATAACACCTGATTGTATTAACTGCGTAACCCAGATAGGTTTCTCATTTTAATTTTAAGACAAAGCGAGTTTTTTTTGAAGTTTATACTTCTTTAGCCGCGTTTGATGATTTTTGGTAGAGGGTAAAAATCCATTTTCGAATCGAATTTTTCTCAGAATCGTCATCATTTTTCTCAGAAAAATAAGAATAAGAATATTTATTTTTTTATTATATTTAAGAAACCCAAAATCATATGGACAATATGGCTTAGTGGCTAGAACATCAGACTGAAAGTCTGAAGGTGCCTGGTTCGATTCCCAATGACAAGATTTTTTAATTTCAAATATATGTATATATAGGGCCCAATATTACAAGCAAAAAAAGCTACGGTTAGGTCGTGCCGGAGCAAAATATACGAAATTTTTTTTTTTTTAAATAGGTAGCTCCGGTGAAATTAAATTACCTGAAAAAAAATTTTGGGTGGGAAGCTACGGTTAGGTCGTGCCAAAGCAAAATATACGAAATTTTTTTTTTTAAATAGGTAGCTCCGATGAAATGAATATTAACTGAAAAAAATTTTTTGGGTGGGGAGATAGGGTTAGGTCGTGCCGGAGCAAAATATTCGAAATTTTTTTTTTTTAAATAGGTAGCTCCGGTGAAATTAAGATTACCTGAAAAAAAATTTTGGGTGGCGAGCTACGGTTAGGTCGAGTCGGAGCAAAATATACGAAAATTTTTTTTTTTAAATAGGGAGCTCCGGTGAAATTAATATTAACTGAAAAAAAAATTTTGGGTGGGGAGCTACGGTTAGGTCGTGCCGGAGCAAAATATAGGAAAATTTTTTTTTTTTTCAAAATAGGTAGCTTCGGTGAAATTAATATTACCTGAAATAAAATTTTTTGGGTGGGGAGCTACGGTTAGGTCGTGCCGTAGCAAAATATACGAAAATTTTTTTGAAGTTTATACTTCTTTAGCCGCGTTGTGCGTTTTTTTCGTAGAGAGTAAAATATTTTAATTTACATTTTGTACTCAGCTGCCTATCATTTGTAGCCACTGTTATTTCATATTTTAAATCTTTAAGTATAAACTTCTGTAGGCAGTTCTATGACTGCTTCGTGTTTTTTTTTTTTTTGATTTAAGTATTTGATCTAAAATTTGATGATGATGACACTGTATATAAACAAAAAATATCTTGAATGTGTTTTTTTTTATTTATATATTTTTTATATAGGTACATTACTTAAGATGAATTTGAGAACAAGACGTCGTCACGTCATCGTAGGGGATATTGTTTTCTTAATTTTTTTTTGTTTTGCTTCTGATGTTGATCAATTCATTCATTCTTAATTCCATTCATATTTATTAAAAAAAAACAAAAAAAAATCGTAAGTAATTCAAGGCACAAACGTCACAAGACAAAACGACAGGCTTAAAAAAAAATATAATATATAAAATGCCTATTGTATTGTAAATTATATTTTTGTTGCTATAGCTTTTTTTTTAAGCTAATTTTTTTTTTTTCAAGTAGGTACAATACAACTACGAACATACGATACGTTTTACGCTTACGCTCTTGCTTACACGAACGATAATTAATAAAAAAAAAAAATCAAATTAATATTTTTCAATAATTATTTTTCTTACCGATTTTTTTTTTTAAATTTTAAAATAATTTAAAAAATATTTAAATGTAGGTAAAAAAAAATTAAATAAAATAAAATTCTACTGGAAAATAATAAATTTCAACAGAAATTGAAAAAAAAAGTTTTATGTCAAAAAAAAAAAAGAAATATTTTATTTTTCTAATCAAATGGAAAAATCAGAATGAAATAAAAAAAGAATTGAATTTTTTTTTTCCTCTTTATTAAAGAAACTTTCTTTTTGATTTTGAAATATTGAAAAAAAAAAAAAAATTTCACAAAAATTTTTTCGTTGCTTTTTGCTTTGTTTATTTTTACTATTTATTTATTTTATTTTTTTTAACTATTTTAAAAACAATTTTTATTAAATTTTTCAATTCAATTGAATATTTATAATTTTTCAAAATGTTGTAAATTTTTATTTAATATCTATAATTAAAATTAATCAGTTTCAGTTAATTTTATTAAAATTTTTTTTTCTTTCTATAATAAATTTATTACGAAAATTTTTTTCATTCACTGAAAAAAAAAAGAATTTTTTTACTGAATCATCTGACTTTTTGTCTCTTTTTATTTTTTTCTTATTAGATCCTTTTCTAAAATTCCTTAAGCCACTCTATATACCATTGCTGAGTTGATTAATGCCCGCCGAAATAGCATAGTTTATTCTTACAATAAAACTTTTTAAGCAGAAGACCATAGTGCTCCTCCCAGGATTTTTATTTTTCTTGAATAAAAATATTTTAACATAAAAATATTTTGATAGTGTCAAAAAAATACAAATTCTCCGAAGAATAATTTTTTTACTTTTTTTTATTATTTCTTTCAAGAGAAAAAATGTTTTAAAAATTCAAATCAAAACAACTTTGATTTGACAGTAATGATGTTTTTTTGTACAGAATGCCTTGGGGCATGTATTAAAAAATTCAACTTGAAATATTTTTGACATTAAATTACACTAACAAAATACATTAGGAATATTTTTATTCAGAATATTTTTATTCAGAAAAATCCTGGGAGAAGCACTCATGTGTATAATTTTATGAAATTACAAAAAAATAAATTGCTAAATTGCATAAAATATACAAAAAAGAAGTATAAAAAAAAAAAACTTAAAAGCTGACCAATTGAAAACCTTTCATAAAATACACAAAACTGAGTTGAATTGTAAATATTATGTGTACAATTCTATGAAATTACAACGACCTGATTGAAATTAAGAGAATAACATGGTGGAATATTGCAAAATAATTGTATTTTGTATATTTTGAGTTTTTAACTATTTAATTTTTACAATTTAATTTCGTCAATTTAATTTTAATTATTTTTAAAATTTAAATGTCGCACCATAAATATTTTTAATGGCCCACTGTACACTGCGAAATGAATTTAATATAATTCGGCTTACAAAATTATGCAAATGATTGCTGCAAAATTACTGTGACCATTTTAAATTTTAAATTTTTATTTAATGTAGGCTATGATAACGTCATCTGTATATCTCTGGAAAGCAGCTAGCAAGTTGCATTCTGATCAGAGCAGTATAGGAAGGGATTTCAAAATATTTTAATTACTTTTTTTTTATAAATAAATATTTATTTGAGAATTGTTAATTTTTTTTTTTTTTTAATTCAAAAATTAAAATAAAAATAATGCTAATTAGTGAAATTACAGCAGAAATTTTTGATACCCCAAATTCCCCATCATCTTTTTCAATTTTTGTTGTATTTTTTTATTTAAAATTATTTTACGTCATGTTTTCAATTTATTCAATTTATCATCGTGTGTATTCAGCCTGAGTCTGTCTGAAGAAAAAGCTTAAAGAAAAGAAAAAAAATTTGATCCGATCTTCAATATTTTGATCAATAAAAAACGCGAATCGTGCAAATTTAAAATTTTTTTTTTTATTAAGTTTCGCATTATTTTTGATAAGAACTTTTATTTCTAGAATTAAAAAAAAAAAAAAAGAAAAAAGAAACTATCAAAGTGGCTGGCTGGTCTGGCAGATCTAATTTGATCTAAAGAAAAATTAATATTTTACAATCAAAGGTTGGTATCTGAACACACGTTTAAAATAATAGTACATATAAATGTTTAGTAAAGGCAACCTCTTATCATTCGTAAGATACTAAAAATAAGTTGTAGGTAGAAAACATTCGTTAAAGGTTAAATTTAATTAAAAAAAAAACACGTAAATTAGTTTTAGATAAATCTTTTAGAACTAAGAAATATATATAATATCTACCTAGTTACTTCAATATTTATTTTATTTTTTTTTAGGATTCGATAAAATTGTTGAATTTTCATCTTTCAAGACCTTAGCAGAAAAAATGTCAATGAAATATCATTTTAAATCAAAAATATTTGATAATTATGAAGATGTTTTAGAATTAAGTCAAAATTTTATTGTTAGAAAAGAGAATAGTCAATATTTAACAAATTTTCAATTTGATGCTATTCGATTTTTATTTAAAAATTTTCAAACACATCAATCTTGTAAGTTTTATTTGTTTTTAATTTTTATTTACTATCATATTCATTACGTAATTTGTTTAAATTTAACAAAATAATATTTATAAATAAAATAATTTACTCATTTTGCTTTTTGTTTTTTTTTTTTCAAGGTATTCTAAATGACGAAAGTGGTTTGGGTGAGTTTTTTTTGTCTTTTTTTTTGTGTGTTTAAAACAAGTGGTTTTTATTTCTTGTTTTCTTTTTGTATTTTTTTTTCATTGTTTGTATTCTGGATTAATAGTTTAGAAAGCGGGAATTTTGAATAATTTAATTCTACAAATGCATACCTATATGTTGTATACTATCTGCATATATGTTGTATATTATCTACATTTAAAAAGTTATTTATTTGAAATCAAAGTAGGTATATACCTACCTACCTAATTATAATGAAATATTTGACATACAACATTAAAATAAAAAAAAATGTAGCTAGATAATAAAGCCTCTTCGAAAACTTACTATGAGAAAGACACATTAAATATTTTTTCAGTAATTTTAATAGGTTTCATTTTTGTGTTAAAAACGGAGATAGATTTTGCGAGACTAACGATAAGTCGATAGAAAAAAAAACGATAAGTCGATTAAAAAATCACTAATAAATTAAAATTGATTCTAAATTTTCGAATCATCGGTTAGAATTTAATTTTATTTGTAATTTTTTAATCAATATACCTAGTTTCTTTAGTTAATAATAATGCCATTAGTTTTATAATAAATACCGACATGCAACAAAATTTATTTTAAAATCAAATATTTTATAAGGTCCAAATTTAAGAATCCGTTGGGTCAGTCTAATTAATTAAACACCTTTCGTGCAATTTTCACAACACGCCTTACTTATGTTTGTAAAACTTAACTAATTATTGTTTTCTTAAACTGTTAAAGGTATTGTATTGTCTTCATTCAGTTACATTTTCGGCAAATAAATAAAGATACTTAGATACTTGAATAAAAAAAATACTTAGGTTTAGTTCAATAAAAAAAAAAAAAAATTCATAATTTGTTAGAACTTTATTTTTGACAAGTTTTTTGTCTGTTGTAGGGAAGACAGCAGTTGTTTGTACATTTCTGGATACCGTGTTACCAGTTGACACTGAGAAAAGAATTTTAATTATAGTAAAAAGTGAAAATCGTGTTATCAATTGGAATTATCATATTTCGGTATTTCTAAGAAAAGGTTAGTTGTTTGTAATCCATAAAATAAATATAAATATTTAATTTAATTTTTTGTATCAACAGATATTACATTTAAAAACCTTTACATAAAGAAATGGGATTCATTGAGGACATCAAATTTTATTAACATGGAATTTGATTGTATAATTGTTGACGACAGAGATGATTTGGTGGAAAATAAAATTTGTTTGGCATATCTTTTAAGAAATTTTGAAAAAAGAATTTCCTTATTTATTTCAAGTAATGATGTGACGGTAATAATTATTTTTGTTTCTTTTTTTTTCTATTTATGCGTATTATATGATTTATTTTAGGCCGATTTGAAAACATTTCATTCAATCTTACGGTTAATTGATCGATTGGATTCTTCTTTTCTAATTTACAAAAATTTTGAAGAGAGATTTTCTCTTCCATACTATCCAGATAATTATAATTATAGGAATGCACTTGAATCATATTTTTTGAGGCGAGAAAAAATTACAAATTTTTGCAGGTAACTATAAAATCATATTTTTTGAGGCGAGAAAAAATTACAAATTTTTGCAGGTAACTATAAAATGAATTAAGATAAAGAAGTAATTGACTAACTTTTTAACATAAGTACATAAAAAGTTAAATAAGCATAAAAAATAAAGCAGATATACATTAACTTATTAAATTATAAAAAATATTTAATGAACACAGCTGATCAAAAAAAAAATTAAAATCTTCCTTTCACCAAATGGAAAGTAAAGAATTATTACTTGTTTAATTTTTGTGATAATTTTTACAGGGAAAATAATAGGAAATTGTGTAAAATAAATGAAAATATTTACCACTTTTATTTGTTAATAATTTTTATTAATAAAAAAAAAAATATTTATAAATTTTGATTATTTAAGCCTCATTCTCAGTTCGGTTGACAAAAAAAACTGAAAACTTTTTATTAATTTTCATTGACAAAACATTTCTGGGGTAACTGCTATTTTTGTTCCAGCATAGCATTGTAAACAAAAATTAATATCATTTTATTTAACATAGTACTATTACAAAATAATTTTAATCCGAATATTCAAGTCATGTCCTAGCTCGTATTGATAGAGTCTATAAATTGTAATCTAGCAAGCTCAGAAGAGATTCATTAAGAGATAAATTATTACTATTATTTCATTGTAGAGATTTTCGCTTAAGAAGATATTGTCATCAATTTGAAAGTCAAATGCCATTAGTAGAAAAAACCAAATATGAATCCAACGTGAAAAAATGGCAGGAAAAAGAAATGAATGAAGCTTCAACATCAACAAGATTGTGTCAATTTTTTCATAAAAATCCATTGAAGGATATAACTGGTTTAAATACAACGTTTGAAGAAGAGTTAGATGCTGAAGTTGCTAAAATAACCAGCGATATCAATGAAAGTGAGTTTATTACAATGTCCCCATTGTTGTTGGAATCTGATTCAGAAGAAAAAAATGAAAATGAAGAAATAAACCAAGGATATTCCAGAACTGTTATCACCCGAGAAGAAATATCTCGAGAAGAGACTTCAATTAAAATTAATACAACTGGTCAGTCTGGTAATATTCATGAAATGATACATTATGAAAAAACTTCAAATGAAATTAAAGTAATAGCTCCTCCGCTTCAAAGATCAAGTAGTAAAATAATTAGACCAAGGGCGACTCGCACCGTCAAAAGTCCAAAAGAAAAACAAGTAATGGTGATAATTCCACAAATCAATCCAATAAACCAACTTCCTCCAAAAAGTAAAGTATCAGAGCAATCCAAAATTTTACAAATCAAATTACGATCAAAGAGTGGTACAGATAAGGGTAATGATTTAAGTTGTGATAAGGCAAAAATACATTCAATAGACAAACATAAAAAAAATCCATTATTTAATAATATTGGAAATAAACCTTATTTAAGAAGCAATATTAAAAAAGTTCAGCCATTAATTTCGGAAAAAAATATCGGTGACAATAAAAATAACCAATCACAAAGTATCGAAAAGTCAGTAAGGTTAAAAAGAACAGGCAGAACATTAAAAGTTAAAATTCAACCTTTAAAGATCAAACCGTCAGTCGCTAAATCATTTCCAAATTGTAAAAGCCTTCTGATTCACAAAGAAACTGAAATGCTTGATGCTACACCACAAATTTCTGAAGACATAAAAAAACGGCAGTCTAAACGAATCGAGAAGCGAAAGAGAAAAATTAATGAAGAAAAAATTTCAAGAATGAATACTAGATCTATGGAAATAGTTACAAGATCAAAAGCGCACAAAAACAAATACATAATTCTTGATAATATTGATAACATTATGGAAAAATCAGAAAAATGCAATAGGCGATTGCAAAAAAAATCTTCTAAAAAAAGATCTTCACAAAAGAAAACCTCTCAAAATATAAATTCTATAACAAATATGTCAAAAAATTTGGAATCACTTACAGAGAAAAGAAGTAATCAAAGAATTGGTGGTACTGAAGAAATTTCCAATGGAAATCAGAAGCAATGTATAGATTTGTCAAAAGATGAGTCAATATCACCGGATTACACTTTAGGATTGATTTATCCAGAAAATAGTGAAGTAAAAATTTTAAGCTGTCCTAAAGAAGTAATAACGATTTCAGGATCATCAAATTCAAACTCATTAAAACTATCAAATAGCACAGTTCTCACAAATAAAAGTTCAACGAAAATATTATCACCTGATTTATTTGAATCATCAGCAGATGAGTTCAGAATACCGTGTTCCCAAAAACAAGCAAATAATGATGAATTAGGAAAGAAGCATAAAAATAAAATAACAAATTATCTATCTAACACTGATCAGGTGAGTTTAGTAGCTCAAATTTTTGATTATCCAATAACACCAAAACAAAAAATTACCCACACTTTGAATTATAAAAAAAATTCAAACAACAAGAATTCTAAATTGAAAATAACAGGTAATGTTAAAAAATCTACACCAAATAAAACTACACCAAATAAATCTACTCCAACGACCAGTCTTACGAAATGGTTAACAAAGTCTAAATCGAATGATATTATTGAGGTTGGGGGCTACCAGACGAAAAAACGAAGGTTAGATTACGAAGACATTGGATGAAAATGAATAAAAATAAAAATTGTTAATAAAGTAACTAGAAGGAAAAGAAGTTTCAAATACTTTTACCTACACGTTTACGTTTGATTATGATAAGAATATATTTTTTTAAATAAATAATTATTCATAAATTTATAATTGTAAGTAAACTTCAAGTGCAATAAATTTTTATTGAATATTTTTAGATTTGTACTTTATTTTAAAAGATTCGAATTGAATTTTGATGTTCTTCAGATTTACCATCCAAGATTTTTTTCAGGAATTTAATATAAATTGTATTTAGTAGTAAAAATGTTCTGTCCCGAAGAGCAGCTCAACCAAAATTTAAAACTACTTATACATTTAATTAAATTGTGAACATTTTTATTACAAATCTTTCTGAGATGGAAACATTTTTCTTTTAAGAGAGTTTAGAAAATTCTAAAACTAAATGACTAAATATTGAAATGAATTATATGATTATATCGTTATTTTTTTCCGTTAAAAGTTATTTCCATTACGATATATAAAAGTTAACTTTTAAAAGGCAACAATATAGATAATTAGCGAACGGACAAGCAATTCTCGGCTTACACTACATAACTTTTCACATCATAAAATTTTATAAATAAAAAATGTAAACAATAAAGAATAAAATAAAATAATAAATAGGTAGGTATGTATTTCTTTTTAGTTCTTACTAGGGATATCACAAAAAATATCGGGTTCAAAATTATCGATAATGTGTAGAAACCAAGAAACTAATTTACTTGAAAATTGTTTGCTTATTAAAATTTTCACAAAAAGTAGGAAAAACCAAAAAAGAAAAAAAATTAATTTCGGCACAAAAAAGAACTTGCATACAAAATAATATAAAAAAAAGTGTGTAATAATTGTGCTTAAATCCAAAACCAACAAAATCCAGAAATGGAAACGTTAACTCAAAAAAATTTTAAATGAGATAAATAAATTAATCATTTATATCAGAATCTTAAAATTTTGCACAAAGATTTCTTATATTACGTACATTGATGAAAAAAAAAAAATAAAATGGTTGAAACATTTTAACCCATACATAGGTGTAGAACCTTCAGATCTTATTTCAACTCCCTGGAGTCCCCCCTTAAAGATTATTTTTCGACAATTATAAATAATTCTCAGGAATAAACTCTAAAGCTGACTCCGGTGGACTTTAGGGAAGACTATTTCACACGATCAGTTTAAGAGACTTGCTCGAGAGCAAAAAGCATCGGAGTTGTTCCATTTTGGGATTGTCGGCCATCATGGTGTAGTGGTATTGTCATTATCCTACAGTGTGTTCGGTCGTGGGTTCGATTCCCACCTCTGGCTGGAATTTGTGTGAATTTTTCAATTGTACAATTGATCTAAGTGTTTGTGTTGTTTTTTTTGTTTTTTTATACCGATGAATATCTGAACATAAAACATCGATTAAAAAATACCGATATTTATCGAACATCCCTAGTTTTTACAGCATTCAGTAGTATAACAACCATACATTTTTGTTTAATGTCAATGTCAATGGTTATTTATTATAAAAAAATCAAATATCAATTATAAAATCATTTATTAAAAAAAGAAAAAAGAATTAAATTAAAAATAAAAAAAATTAAAAAAAAAATTGGTAAGTTAAAGTAAATAAATGTACTTATGCTTAATTATTTGTGTACCTACAATAAATTAATGTATTTTTTTAATTTATTATTTTTGTTATCTAAATTATTTTATTATTAATTAATTTTAACGGCGAATGTATGTTTGAACGCTCCCCTTTATAAATATTAATTTTATATTAAAAAACAATTTAATTGAATGAATTTGATTTGATAAGTTTTTATTCATATTAATCAGGAGACTCAGGAACATCAAACTTAAAATCTTGTAATTTATAATACCTATCATTTCGTGTTCAAACCTAAAACTTAAACTATAAAATTTTATAGTTTTATATCGTGCTCAGCTCAAATCTAAAATTTAAACTCTAAATATAAAATAATTAATAAACACTAACCAGTTTAATTTTTGGTCATTAAAAATTTGTTTATTATTGTTTATATTTTTTATTATGATTTTTTTTTGTACTATTTATTTTGCCCGACCTCATCTTAATAGATTATGCTGTGTTTTATTACAAATAACTGATTTCACTCTTGCTTTCCGCTTTTATTTCTCAGTTTTAACAGGTAGTTTTATCTTAAACTACAACTACAGAAATTTTGTATGGCAGAAACAAAAACTACACTAGTTTAAACTCAGAAAACAATAATTATAAAAGAAATAATAAATTGATCCTTTAGATCAGGGGTGTCCAACTTAAATTGAAAATGGGCCGTTTCGAAAATTTATTTTGTTCCGCGGGCCAAAAGTCAATATTTTTTTTTTAAACAAATTAAAATATATTTATTATTAAAATTACTTCAAATTAATAATGTAAATAATAAGTTTATACACAAGAAAAAAATTAAATTAAAGAATATAAATTATGTTGTATTTATAATGATATCTTTTTGTGATGATCTTTTGTCAGTGATGATGATGATCTTGATGACCTTGAATTAATTTTTTTAGAGAAGTTAAACTACTGGCAACATCCACTTAATCTGATTTCTTAACTATAAATTTAATTTTCTTGTCACCCGAAATTTATGTGGAACGAATTAACCACGTTCCATTCCAAATATCAAATCTAAGAATAGAAAATTTTTAATTTGAAATAAATAATTTGAATTTTATGCAGTAAATCTTGATTTGAAAGTAGAAAATTTCCATTACAATTTTTTTTTTACATACTACAAAAATATTAGAGAAACATTTTGAATTTCAAACCAAAGTTAACGGGCCGGGTTAAAAGACTCCGCGGGCCGGATGATGGCCCGCGGGCCGTTGGTTGGACAGCACTGCTTTAGATAATATTTACGAGATTCCTTTAGATACGGAGATAGAGGTTTATTTGATATATATATATAGTTTTAACAGACAAAAAATACCTACGTGGGATAAAACGTTTATTATTATTATTAAATAAATTGAATAAGACTATGGCATCTGATACGTATTCGGAAAATTACAATGATCAACAATAATAAATCAATGTGAAATAAAAATGTCTTAATTACAGCTTTAAATTAATAAATTTATATTTTTTTATGTACAAAAATATTTAATACCTACACATTTACATTAAAAATTCGTTATTTTTCTAATTTTTTTTTTTATTAAATAGCACCTATATTCTATCATACATTAAAATTATGATAGGTAGAATAATTAATGTCAATAAGATGTTGATGATATTTCTTAACATTAAGTCAGATTAATACGTTTACACAATATTTATAAAAAACCATGATTGTTACAATTACAAATATTGTTTCAATTACATGTTCAATTGGAGCACAAAACACACGTTTATATTTATTATAAAGTTATATTGGCTTGTCGGGAAGCTTTAGATTATTATGGAATGCAGCAAAAGTAAAATCAGTTTGAAACTGTACATATAGCAGTTATTCTAATTTATTATATCTTTGACATTATAAACACAATAAGGATCTTAACATTGATAAGAAGCTTCAATTATTTTATTATATATAGAATTTTTCTTATAACTTTGTCGATGATTTGAGAATATGTATTTTTATTATCTGTAAAAATAAATTATTGTTGACTATGACTATAAAAATTTTACGAAATAATTTATATATATATATACTCTAATTTCATGCTTGTAATTCTTGAGGATTTGTTCCAGCGAAATGTTGCCAATTTTGAATAATCTTATATAATTCTTCTCCAGGACTTTCTGATGCTATAAAATTTCGATGACCATAAAGTTTGTAATCTGATTTAATTTTTCCTAATCTAATTCCTTCTTCAATTAATAATCTGCAGGAATTTAATTGACCTTCAGTAGGTTTTATTTTTATGTATGTTCCAATAAAAGCAATTCCCATACTGTCTACATTATATCCTTTTGTATGTGCGCCTAAAAATATACATTTTTCTTATAGTTATATCGCAATTTGTTCAAGAAAAAAAACAAAATTAACTCCTAATAATAAAAAAAAATTAAAATAAACCTTGTTTATCCCATCCTCTGCCAACATAGATTCCACCATCTCCTCCTATTAGAAAATTGTATGCGATATCATCAAAGTTTCTAGATTCCATGTGAAATGTTTGAATATATCTAGTCCTAAATGTACATGCTGCCTAGAAAAAACATTTCCCTTATTATTTTTGTTGTTTTACTTTATTAATATGAGCTGTCGTATTACTTGAGTGTCACAGCCTTCTGTTGCAGTATGAATTATTATTACACGGCTGACTGGTAGTACAAGGTCTGCTAGGACATCATTTGGTGGCTGAGCTACCCATTCATCACGAGAAATCATTCGTAATACCTGGCCTGGAGACAAAATAGCATCACCTAGGAAACATTGTAGGCTATAACTTTTTTAAAGGATAAGTAAACATTTGTCGTACCGTATTATTCGGTTAAAAAATTTTATTTAGGTATCGTTCAATAAAGATTTGTGTATTTTCTTTTTGCCGAATTTTGAAGCTTTTTAACCTCTGATATTATAAGTTGTTTAGAACTCTTAATAAATTTTACACAAAGTTCGGTTTTTTTTAAGCATACAAGATTTTGCTGGTTTTTTTTATTTTCTCCGTATCAAGTACATACCTACTTCAACTTACTACGTTTTAATTTTTCATATAGGGTAATACTTGAATATGTTTTTCTAGTCACAAAGGTATTTTCTCTAAGAAAGTCGTTGAGTGTTGGATAAGGATTAAATAACAATTTTCATCATATAACTAGCTATTTTAACAAATGAAATATAGTCGAAAAATTTATTCTCTTAGTGAATTTGGGGTAATTTTTGAACCAACAACGTTCTTTAATATACAAGTTTATTTATTGCCATGTCATTATTACACTATATATCAGAGCGAGGCGGCCAGACTTTCTTATGAAGGTCGACCCAACGTTAACATCACTTTTTTTACAATTTTTAAAATGTATTCAAGTAATAGCTTTAAACATGGATATTTTTTATGATGAACCAAAAACCAAAATTGAAAAAAAAAAAATTATTTAACAAAAAAAATTTATAAAAATTTTACTACCTATTTAATCACAGTATTCTACCCTTTAATTTTCTTCTTCTTCTAAATATATAAAAATGAATGGCAGTCTGTGTGTTACTCATAGACTCCGAAACTTTTACACTAATTTCAACAATTTTCAATATTTGGCAATGTGCACTAATATTACAAAAGCTGAATAGCGTGGAATATTTCATATACTTTATCACAAGTAAAAGAGCATGCTTCTCAATTGCATTTCCCAAATTCTTACTTTTTACTCAATCGAATTCTTACTTTTTACTCATCGAGGATTTTTGTTATTGCTATCTAGGAGTTTTGTAATCAAAACAATACTATAAGTACTTTATAAATTGCAATTTATGAAACACCACAACCCAACAAACCCCTAATCTGAATTTTAAGTTCTCAAAGTAATGCGTAATAATTGAGCGGGAAATGTGATAATTTCTGGATTTTAAAACTTAGGAGTCGTAAAGGGAAATACCTATATTTTTTTCATGTTATATTTCATATATTATGTATGTATTATGTTATTGATTTTTGGTTTTTATCTCACGTTTTAGTCTCATCTATTTTTGAAAGAGTTAATTGATAAAAGGATTATTGAATGATACCTATATTAGAACTAATTGGTTTATTTTCTCTGTTCGAATCGTCTCCATCACCTGTGTTGTAATTTTTTTTTGTAGCTTGCAATACAATTAAACATATTGAAATTATTAGGATCAATGATATTAATATTCCACTGCCCCATAATGTGTATTTAGATTTTAGAATTAATTGTTTGACACTCTTTGTGCTTTGATCTGGGCTATTTTTGCCTATAATAAGAAAAAAATTATTAATGCATATGATTTTTAAAATTATTAATGCATATGATTTTTTTATATTTATAATGAGCTGAAATCTTTAATTGAAAATCTAGAACAGTACCTGAACCTGATATATAGGGTACGTTTTCAACAATTTTTTCGATTTACAATTTTTTTTGGGATTTTTTTTTAATATTTCTACAATCACCCTTAATTTCATACCATAGAATTTTTTTTATGAATTCGCGTTCAGCCCAGACGGACGGAAAACATATAGTCAGTTTTTTCATTGTTGAAAAAAAAAACATTAAAAAATATAATTTTCCAGTAATTTGTAGTATATATAATCAAACATATCAAAAATATAATTAAGTATTTTAAGTTTATTGATTTGGTTTGAAGAGTTATTCTTCAATAGAGTATAGATATTTCGTAGACGCTGAATACGGCTCATTACATGGCCAAGGAAAATAGTTTTTAAATCTGTATAAGAGATAAATAATTAATTCTAATGAAGTTGAAATATCAAAAATGAAATTTATTAAAATAATTAATATTAGTAATATGTAATTAAAATATACCAATGAAGCATTCTCACGTAATAAACTTATTATAATGAAGATATTTAAGTAGTTTCAATAAAATTAACGTGAAAAGAAATCTTAAAAAAGAAAACGTATTTCTCAGCCTTTTAATATTATTAAAATTGTGAAAACTTTGAATTTTATTAAACCTAAATTTCAAACAAAATTAATAATTTTACAACAAATTGATTTTTGGAAATTTACCTTCAGATTTTTTTTCCAAATTATCTTGTTTAGTTGAACGTTTTCTTCTTTTGGATACTATTCCAGCTGAAAAATATTTCATTTAATTTTATTGAAACATTTTTAAAGAAATTTCTGGGTTATTTGTAATGTCAATATTTTCACATAATCATTAAATAATTTATTAGTCTCGTTATTTATTCTTTTTCACACCAGAATTTATCAAAACTTATTACAAACTATAGTAAATTAGTTTTGAAAAAGGAAGTTTGTATCAAAACTAGCCATGTGATTAGTTTTATTAGTATCAAAACTTGCCATTTATAGATAATTTCAGAAAAAAAAAAAAGTTTTCCTCACAAAAAATCCATAAATTAAAAATTTGTGAAATACTTTTCAATATTAAATAATATATCATAAATAATTGATAGAAACTTCATTCAAGTCCTCAAGTCAGTTTTTAAGCTTTAAAATCGTTTTTTCTCAATATCTCGGTTTTATTTTGGGTCACATAGACAGTTTTGATTCTATACCCCTCAAATATAGAATATTATGTACTTTTGTACGTTGTGTTGTGTTATGAAGACTCAAAAATAAAATATAATATAAAATAGAGGTATGTTTTTTATTATTTCAATATTGTATATTTTATTTTCAATATTTATTAGCTTTTTTAAAAAGAATAGTTTTTATGGAATAAATGAAGGAATAATTTATGGTAATGTAGTAGTAAAAGTTTTTGAAAAACAATGAAAGAAATTTAGAGAAATGTTTTGTTATAAGTTAAGTAGTAAATATAAATATAAATATAAGTTAAGTAGTAAATATAAATTAACTCAGTCATTTTCTAGGGGGGTTCTTAATTTTTCTCTTCAACAAAACATTAGAAATTCCTTTTCTAACAGCTGTTCTGAATACTAAATTTAGTTATTATTACATTAATTTGTTCAATGATTAGATTTTAAATGAGATAATGTGCTTTTCACTATGTAGATTAAGAAAATGTTCATATAATTTAAGGACAAGTTTTTTAAAAAGCCCTTATTTATACTAAATCTATTTTATTAAATTAAAATATAATAACAAGTAAGAAATAAGTAAATTATATGAATGAAAAAAATTGAGATTTTTTAATAATGTTTATGACCGGAAAACAAATTTTTAATGTTATTATACATAATTAAATATAAATATATTTGGGAATTTAATACAACTTTTTTATTTAAAAATAGCTTAAATAGTTCAATTATATACTCGAAGATAGCGAACAAAAGCTAATTTTTGTACCTTTATTCTATATATACACTATATGATTTCCAAAGCATTGTTTCTGAAACCTTGTAAATGATACCTAGTACGTAAAAGATAAAAGAAAATATCAATGTTATGTGAACATTAAAATTTTCGATCTGTATGTGGATAATTTAGAGGATTTTAATAGTTTTGAACTAACCAGAGTTATGTGAAATTGTAAGTCAAGTTTCTTTTAAAGAAAGGATGGTATAAAATCATTGTGCTATTCAAATCTTGATTACTTACGTAAAATGTATAAACCGTTAAATTAATTTTTAATTTTTAAATATAATAAATAATAAGATTCCTGACTTATTTATAATCAAAAATACATACTTGTTATTATGTTATCAATATTTTTTTCTTCATCATTGTCATAAGCAGAATTTTCATTACCATTATCATTATCACCATTGTTACTACCATTATTTTTATTTGGAAAATATTGTTTAATTACATAATTTATATTATTGGTATTACCAATTGTAACTCCAGAATTTTGTGTTAATGATAAATTATTAATATTAATGTGACTATTTAAATCATTTGGCCTTAGTAAATTTCCATTCAATTGACGTTCCAATAATACAATATCCTTTTTAATAACATTCTCATCTTGTTGATTATTATCAAATTCTTTTACAACATAAGATTCTTGATCTGTATTTATATTATCATTACTATCATTATCATCATCATCATCATTATCATCGTCGGTGTCGGTAATACTTTCTGTATCTGTATCATTTTCATTGATTGATGTTATTGATATAAAATTAGGACTATTAATATTATTATTACTACTGCTACTGCTGCAACTAATTAAATTTTTTTCTGGTTCATTTTTTATATTATTTGAGGATTCAATGAAATTATTTTTCTCATTATAAATATTATCATTTAAATTTTCTGATGATAATAATAATTTTTTATTAGCTGCTGATTCACTGTTGGCATCGACATTATTGGTATTTTCATATTTTATGTCAAGTGATTCAATAGATTGTGACTTATTATTAATATCTAAATTAATTATATTTATTTGCTTTTCATTATTATTTAATTTATTTATAATATAATTATTATCATTTGTTTTATTATTTTCTTGCATTTTTTTTCCCTTCAATAATTTATAAAGTTGAAAATGGAAAAAAAAAATAAAAAATAAAAAAATTAAATCAAATTAAATTATTTATTTATTAAAAAAATTTTTTTTTGTTATTAATCTCTTTATACATATAAACAGAAATAATTTAATTATAAAAAACCTGATATTGATCATTGAGTTTTTCAAGTTATAAAAAAAAAGCTTTCACCGTCCATTTTTTTGCACACATATTTTATTGTATTTTAAATATTTTCTTGGTATTGGAATATTTAGGAAATAAATATTATATTCACAAGTTCATCCATAATCAAAGAAATTGTGAGAGTTCACTTATCTTCTTTTTTTTTTTTCAAATTTAATTTAATATTTAAATTTTATTCTAATACATACATACATAATTATAGTCATATAATTATTTAATTTTTAGGAAAAATATTTGTAATCTGTTCGAATGAATGAATTAAGTTTTGCAAATAAATATCTTTTTTGATGGTAACATGTCTATTTTAAGTATATAACTTTTCAATATTTAAAACATTGATTAATTTTCAGCTATTCTTCATTTATTTAAAAAAATTATTGAAAAATTGTTATTGAAAAATATGTACATGTACTATAGTGATTTAAAGTTTTTTTTTTATTTAAATATTTATAAAAATTTTGATATCTTAAGATTTAGAAATTAGATTCAATTGAATTTTAAATAATAATTTTATAAATTCTCCAGAATTTATTAAAACCCAATTACATGTGTTAATAATACAATATAATATATTTATTGAAATTATTGATTTATCCAATTTTTCACGAGTTTCGCGATAATTGAAAATATTCCTTCAGGATTCATGATAAAATTCGATGTTTGGAAGATAAAGCAGAAGTAAAATTATCGGGACTTTCAATATAGAATTTTCTATTAAAAGTTTATTTATTTATATATATAGACAATTCACACAGAATAAAGATTCTTCTTTATAACATTAAAAGTAATTTCTCCGAAACAAATCCGTTCTCTTAAGCAAATACAAACAATAAAAAAATTCTGTTTTGATATAAGAATTCTTAAATTATCACAAAAAAGTTATTTAAATGTAAACTCAAATGAAAACACGAAATCAATGAAACAGTTTTTATGTCGAATATTAACATAAATATACTTTCTGACTAAATAGGTTTTCCACATTTACATTTTCACAAAAAAAATGAAAAAAATAAAAGTCACCGAGGGAAGTCACCACAGATAGTGTGATCAGATCACCTTAAGATTTTTTTTTAAGAATTTATAAGTTCTTATCAAACTTTGACTTAGGCAAATAAATCAAGTTCTCGAATTCCCCTGTTTTTTTTATTATACCTAGATAACCCTTTGATATAGAACTCTGGATATTCAGTTCGTTTGATTTTAGATGTATTTTGTTGTTGCAGTTAAAATCAGAAAAAAAAATAAATAAGTCACTATTTTTATTGAGTAAACAATGTTGTTTTTACATTTTACATATATTTTAAACGGCGGCGCTTCGAAGCTGATTCCATTTTCCTTTCTCAATCCTTTTTTGTTTGTTTTTTTTTTTTCATATAGTTTTTAATTTTCAATATGTCAGAGTTCTATACCCAATATAGATAACTATTTACTATCTTATAAAAAAAACAGATAATTGGCTAAAATTACCCCTTCAATTAAAAAAATGTATTGTATGTAATTAAAAGCAACACAACATTACATACGTTATACATGCATATTTAATTTATCTTTATAAGTAATAACAGTTGTAATGTTACATTACTACACATATTATAGTAAGGTGGAATTATTGTTAGTTTAAAAACTTTTTTTTTTTTAATGTGTGAGATGAAGAGGTATAATAAACTTTTTTTCATGAGATAATTAAAATTGATTTCTCTTTCGCAAAAAAATTTTAATTTATGATAATTTGTTGAAGATACTCTATCTATTTTCATTGAATTAAAAAAAAAATTTATACTAAAAAAGCTTTTTTGAGATGAAAGCTGTTTTAGATTCATCGATCCGAATGTATTTGTGAATAAAAAAAGATAATAATAATTAAAAATGTATTTTATTTTAACTACATTATATATAATTTTACATATGTTTTTTTTTGCAAAACGAATACTAAGTTAATAATTAAAGAAAGAAAATTTAAAATTGATAACAAAAATAATAATTTATTTTAAATTTTGTGTAGGTAGCACTTTTTTTTTTTAATTTTTTTAAAATATTTTTAATATTTTTAAGGGATTTTCTTAAAATTTTCAGTCCAGACAGAGAGAGATAATTTTTTGTTTTGTTAAATTCGTTGAAAATATCCAGTAATTTTTTTATACCATATTTAATAGTTTTTAATTTTTATTAATTTTTGTAAATAATTTTTTTTTATTTTACTTTTTTAATATTTTTAATTAAATTTTATCACATGATATTATTGTATATACTTAATTTATAATAATGTTAAAAAAAGAGTAATTTTTTTAATTTTTGAAATTTATGTTTATTGAAATATAAATATTATTTTTAAAATAATCGCGCTTGTTTAACGAAATTCAATAGCATTCTAAAGCTGTTCTCGATCAACTAATTAGACTTGTTGACAAATTTGAAATTGAGCGGAACAAAAAGCTCTCAATAATATTATTAGCGCGTACCTGCTATCATTAACTATGTTGAGAATTAAAAAGTTTTTTCATTTGTTATGTGTATAAAATATGTTATTGAGGATTTTACAGCCATCATACTATTATTAGAACTAAATAAAGGTTTAGTTAATACCATTCGACTTCGAAAAATATTTCACACCATTATTAACTTCCACATCACATGTACTTTATTTTATACGGATTAAATATAAAAGTATAACAGAAACTTATGCATCCACATAGTTTTCATTGAATTCTTTTCAGCATCAGTCCGACTCTTCGACACAATCGGAGGATAAACATTTTTTTAAAGACATTTACTTAAATACTGATTTTCATCGGAATACATTTCCCCTCCGGTTTGTTTGAATCTTTGGATATATGTATTTGTTTTGCACTAATTTCATCGAAACTTTTGAAAAACTTAAGAAATATAAAAGTATACTTATTATCAAGTGTTTCATTCATATTTGGTGATAATGATTGTTTGATAAGATTCTTTAGTTGTTTGGTCACTTTTTCTTTAAATACTTACATATTATTAGTTAGAACTAGGAAAGACTTTGTGAATTCGTTAGCGACATTTTAATTCTTAAATGTGATGTCTGCAAGCTGACGCGAATCATTGTAAATGATTTTGTATACACATATTTTTTTTATAAATATTTTACATTTACGTACAACAAAATTTCAGTAATAGATAAAAATAACATTTAGTAGAATAGATTTACGTAGCATATCTTATTAATCGTATAAAACATCTCAAAAAAAGTATTCAATTCACATTTCATTTTGAAATTTTTTTTTCAAGCTTAAAATGTTTAAGGTACATTTATATCTTTACTTTATTCGATCGTAGCAATTACTGGTGTTTTGATTCAATATTGATAAACAATTTGGGCGATGATTCATAACGTCAATTAGACATAAAGTCAACTTACTTGATGACTATAGTTTTGAGACATACGCTCAAGCGACATTGTTACTCTTTAGGGACTTAAAGTCAATTGACATTATGTCTCATTTGTTTTTAATTAAGTATTGTATTTTTTAAATATTTTTTTCATTAAAAGAAGCCCCTTACAAAATGTCATAATGTTTAAATTCATACAGTGATACAGTTTTTTTCGTACAGTATTTGGTTCATACAGTATTTTGTCAATATAGATTTTTTTTATCCATGTCTCCTGTATTTTGCAACAGATAACGAATACTAAATTCGGCTTTTACTATCTTTTTGGTAAACTTAACTGTTTCTATATAACAATTAATTATATTACAAATGGATTGAACGAGTTGTTATGTTTCAGCCATAATTAAAAGTGATTGTTTTCATTGCTTGACAATTTCAATCATGAAAGCAATTAACTATTATCAAAAATTCTAAAGTTTTTTATGAATTTACTTTTATGCCTTGAACTTTAACTAAAGTAGTGAAAAGTACAATTGAAAATTTTAAATTATTAAATGATTAAATATATTATAGAATTCTCCAATTTTTTTTTTTGATAAAATATGATAGCTTTGCTTTTTGTTTTGGTTTTATAATTAATTATCATTTTGTTTTATCAACTTCCGGAACTACAGCGTTATTTATCTACAAAATAAAAAAAGTAATAAAAAAGCTTTTAATATATTATTCTCTTTTTTTATTGACACTACTACGGAACAATATAATTGTAAAAAAGGGTTAAAATTGAAAAAAAAAAAATATGTAAAAAGGAATTGCTCATTTAGTATGTCAAGTTAAGGATAAGGATTAAAGATCTTGAAAGAATTCATTCATCCATTATCAAATATAATTTTTAAAGTTTGTCTTTCATTTTCAGCTTAATAAGAATAATATGTATAAATGTTAAAATTTGCCATTTTAAAATTTGGTATTTTATTAGAAAAACTAAATATTTACAACTAAATTTTTTCAAGCCTTGTATATTTATTATTACAGTCAAACCATGATGAACAACTGAACAGTTTATTCATTTAATAAGACTTGCTTTCATGTTTAATCTTTAGGAACCTTAAATGAAAAATCGTTCGATGTAGTTCAGACAATATTTTAATCCATCTAACGACGAAATATTCCAACTTCTTTTTTAAGTCTTGATTTATCTCTATATAGGTATAAATAGTTAAAGGTTTTTAACATGATGTTCATTTTTCGAACACAATTTTCGAATATATATTTCATTTTGAATTAAATTTATTTATTTATTCAATTTAAATGATAATCATAATATGAATTGATCACAGATTAAGTATTCTTACTCTGTATTATTATTCATGGAGCTCTGTTCTTCACTATTGATCATATTATCGTTCATTATTATATGAATTTTATTGTGGATTAAGAAAAAAAAATTATATTCAAATAAATATCCTACGAAATGCTGCTTTATCATCAAAGATTCCAATGTTTCCTGAAGATTAGATTTTTAATTTTCTATATTTTTTTTTATTAACAAAATAGCGAAATTATTAACTCCGATAAGTAATTGATAATGTTGTTATAATAATTATCAATTGGGACTTGGAACAGTTATATATATAAAAAAAATATTTTTTTTTATTAATGATAAAACTTAAATTTGATTGCATTGTTTAAATGTTGTGTCATAATGAAGTTTTTGTTAACAAAAAATGTTATCAGTAAAAATTTAGTCAAATTTACAAAAATGAATAATTCAGAGACGTAAAGTTATTTATCAAATAGAAATATATGGTTTTTTTAATTGAAAAAAACAATGCTTATCTATAATTATTTTTCTTTATCAGCTTATTTAAGCGAAAATATATTGGAGACAGGAAAAAACACAACACTCTTCGGTATCGACAAGAAAGCATAAAATCTTCACATGAATCGTTTGTTCTATATTCTATTCTTATTTCTGAAAATGTAGAATTACAGAATTTCTCTAACCGTTTAGAAATAATGAAGCGTTGTTACCAATCAATGAGACGTATAGTTTTTCTTATTTAAATATTTAAAAATGATTTTGTTTCTTTTTTTTTTGGTTTTCTTGTCACATGAAAAATATACAATTAACATACATAGATTTATAAAATAATTTTTTTTGTTGCTTAAATTAAAATAAATGTATAAATACTCATTTAAAAAAAATGGTTCTCCCAACAATTTTCCTTTTAACCTCCGTCAACACCAAGCCATGGTGTTGGAATTCCGATTTCTTCTCCACATATTTTGTTATCGTCCATTCCACAAGCATACCAATGTGGCCATGTTTTTACATGCTTGAAAACATTAACACCTGGACTTCTTGTTGATCTTGTCTGAAATATTATTTAATTAATAACAAATTTAATACATTAAACAATATTTCAATTTACCTGGTTGTGGGCAACCAATTTATAATCAAGGGCTATATGTTGATTGGTTAGACCGTATGCTAATAAATATTCAACTCCAGTTAATTGTCTTTCTGATGGTTCATTTCGAATGTAATCACCCATAAAAGCAATTGCTAGTGTTTTATCAGAATAAAAATTGGTTAAATTCCATCCTCTTCCGACCTTATTTACAAAATAAAAGTAATAAAGATTACTTGGAATTAAAGTCGATACAAAATCAAAATTTAGTTTCTTAATTTTTAAGAAACAAAAAATAGTTATAACAAGCTTAATTAAAATTTATTAAGCAATAAATAATAATTTTTAAAAAATTTAATCAAAAAATTTGAAATAAGTAGATTGTAGAAGATCTGCTCTACAACTTTTTCTGTCCAAATTATTCTTTTATTTTTTTTTTATCTTAATTTTTTGTGAGATGGTGTTGCGAAAGTTCAATTCATATCAATGTCAAAATCAAAGCTCTTAGAGAATTAAGTGCATCTACAAGAAACTTTACTTACATAAACATTTCCATCATCACCGACCTAGAAGAAAATAATAAAATAAAAAAATATTAATAATTAAACACTAAAATCAGCTATTGATATTTTTTAATTATACGTACGTAAAAATTTGCAGCAATGTCACATTTTCCTTGTTCAGCAATAGCTGCATCTTGGAATGTTCTCATTTTAATTGAACATTTGTATACATTTGAACAAGGTGAAGATTGCACGCCTACATGTGTGATCATAACATATGGAACTGGTGCGAAGAGAGTTTGATTGCAACTTTTATCTTGAGCTCCCCATTGGTATCTATCGACTATTAAATGTCCATCTCCTAAATTTGGAACTATTATTTAAAAATTTTCATCTTAACAATTGATTTTTCGCATTTGTTAATATTAAATTACATTTTTTATAGTGGGTACTTTTGATGTGGAAAGTTAGGTTTTGGATCATTTTTTCAATAAAATATTTGTAGTTAACTCATATTTATTTCATTTTTTTTGTAATTGCATTTAAAATATTTTTTAATTAATTAACATAGGTATAAAAAGCTTAAAATTCTGATCGGCATTTAACACATAATATAAAGCGAACGATTTACAATTTATAATTCATAATATATTGTGCATAGTTCGTTGTTGTGACAACTACTCATTTGAAATTCTTTTATTTATGATGTTAAGAACATTTTTATTAAATTTTCGAAAAAGAATGTTTAACTACGTTATCCTAAATTTAATTAAATACCATCAATACGTTGTTGATATTGTGATCAAATTATTGAAGTAAACAGTTCATGAGCTGAGTATTGACATAAAATTTCTAAAGTTATAAATTGGTGGAAATTTATTACTATCTAACATAGCGGGTATAATTAAATTGGATTTTGGTGATTGTATATTAATTAATTAATTAGCAAGGGTTTATTAAGATCTTAATATTGTTATTGCCTAACATTGAATATGCTTTTCTTATTTTTTCACTTGAAATTAAAAGCTTTCCTAATAAACTTACAATCAATATGCAAATTAGTGCGAATTTGTTTATTTTTTTTTATAAAAAACTTGTTTTGTGATAATAATAAAGTTTTACTGAAATTTTTAGTGAATATTTTTATGACTAACGAAATTTATTTTTACTTACATGTCCCACTCTCGTAATTATTCCCAAATAATATATCTTTTTTTGTTTCAGGAGTTGTAGGATTCCTAGCCAATATAAAATATAATATAATTCCTACTAAAACTAAAAGTAATGCGAAAAGTAAAATAGTTATTTTTGATATATTCTGCAAGCGTTCAACCGTAGACACTTGTTGTGTTCGTTGTTCTGCATGATAACCTGAAAACAAAAATGGAAATATTTTATCACAATTTCTAAATTAAAAATTAGAACCTGGACATAAACCCTATAATTATGGAATATATATTAATCTCAAGTTTGAAAATAACTTGGAATTAAACATTGTATTTAGCACAGTAAAGGGGTTTACATAAGCATAACTGTTATTTAAATTTTAAAACTCCTAAATGGTTATCTATTAATTTAATTAATTATATCAATATTTTGATCATAACTAAACTAAAGTGGCGATCTTTCTAGATATCGGGTGATCGACCTAAAAAGCGTATCGAACTGGAGACAAATTTTTTTTTTTATAAAAATAAAAAAATAGTAAAAATAGTAAAAGTAATAAAATAAAAAAAACTTAATATTTAAAAATTATAAAATAATTTAATTTAATGTTGTAAAATGGATTAAAATTCGTTTTTAATTGGAAATAAGTGAATATTTATTTGAAAAGATCGCAATAACATTTTGTGAAAAATGTGCAACTTTTTAAATTTTGATTTCGGCTCTACATTTTCATAAATCTTAATTCAATTATCCTAGTATATTGTACATGTATTTCAATGTAATTTGTAAAATTGATTTCCCACAACATAACATTTGATTTCTTTTTAGTTTTTACACATATTCATATAAATTGGGAAATATCCTTCAAAACATGATTACTAAAGTCTACTGTCAAGGTCCTAATTTTAATTCTGGTTGTGAAAGTTTGTTTCTTAAATTTCATATTTTTGCTCAATGGCAAAAGTATAAGTTTTATTAAAAATGACAAAAATAAAGATTTGATATAAATCTCTTCACATTAGTATACGTAAAACGTAACTTATAGTTTATTTGTTACATTTTCATCATAATTTTATCTCTAGTATTTTCGTGAGATTGTTGCCATAAATTTACTGAATATTCGTAGTAAGATTTCATCCTTTCTTATCCCTTCAAAAATAGTGTATGATTGAAAATAACTTTATACTGATTTCTCTTCGAAATAATTTTCAAATACGCTTTCGATTTCATTTCTTATCAAATTCATTACAGTCTCAACAGATGGTAAAAGGAATAATAAATATTTTGCCGTTTTCCAAGAACTGACTTATTTTCAGGTGATAAAACTTATTAATAGAAGTATTTATTTATAATTTTAATGATTATTTGTTATCAATTTACGTAAACAAAAAAGTGCTGCCCCAATTTGTATATACATACATAAGCTAATGATATATTCTATCATAATATTAAGGAATATTATTTATATATTTTTATAAATAATAAATTTTAAAATTACGAGCCCTTTTTGAATAAAAGAATTCGTTTGAAAAGAATACTTACTAAAGACTCTTAAATGAGTAAATTACAATTTTAAAACAAAATTATTTATCTTCAAACACACTATTCATATTGAAAAATTTAATTTATTTATTGTGAAAATTTGATAATTTTCGATACTACTGACCTTCGATTTAACTTTAAATAACCCTTTCGAAATTAAATGAAATAAAATTGAAAAAAAAAATATAGCAAAAAAATTGATAAACAAATTATGTTAGCAGACTGTAAATAACAAAAACATGTAATTTTGTTTTTATCTTAATGATTTATCGGATTCAGTAATTAATAAAAATGAAGTGGCTAATTTTTGCAATATTTATCATCGTTGATAGAAATAAATTTTAGGTAACAACACACGTAATAATAAAAAAAAGTCATTATACTTTAAATATGCGACTTTTGTAAGGTTTTTATGTTAGGCAGGCTCAGTGTTAAGACCAGTGTTAAAAAAATTCTATATCAGGTACACAAAAAAATATTCAAACATTAAAAAAATATAAGACATGTCTATTTTCTATCCACTAAAAACATATGTGTTTGCTAACATTACTATACTGTAATTCTCGATAGGAAAATTTATGATAAAAGTTTTGTAGTTTTTTATTTAATTTAATGAAGTTAATTAAAAATTCAATTAATAAATTAAAAATTCATTAGTAAAACTGTATATTTACAAGAACAAGAAAACTTTTTTTTTTAAATTTGAAAAAGTTTATGCAGTAATATATAATATATGAATATTATATTACATATGTTTACCTATTTATGACGAAAAAGGATCATAGTGAAATAAACTTTTCAGTGGATATTTAGAAATCAACATCTAATCTTTTTAACTTGTTTTTGATCCTAAATTAAAAAACCCAATATGTCTTGATTATCTGTCTCCCTGTCTGTCTAAAAAGCATAACGTAATATTAAACTAACTTATTTCGAAGTTCCACAATTATTTTTGTTTTCAAACAAAATATAAATATATATAATTAAATAAATTATAAAATACATAAATAACATATAGTGTATTGAAATACCCGGAAATAAAAGTACCCGGGTACTCGAGTTGTAATATTTCAAAGTTTTCGGGTAACCCGGGCTACCCGGGTATTAAGAAATATTCCAAAAATAGCTGGAAACAAAAAAACACGTTAATTATTAAATTTTTTGTTTATTAAGAAAATAATATTTTATAAAAATTAAAGCATTTAATGTATCTGGGCTCATTCTATTTCTTGATTTACTACAAAATATTCCAGCAATGGAAAGAACACGCTCCGAGTGATTCAGTTGATGTTAATTTCTCAAAGTAACTCCAGACTCGAGACATTTTACAAGCTGCAAGAACAAAAAATTCAATTGAGCGCATAACATCAATTTGCATAATTTTTCTTCACTTACGATTTTTTAATTTCACTTCCTCAGCTCAGCAGTATTTTGATTAATCAAAAGCACAAAGAATATTTTTTTCAGAAAAACACATTTCTATTTTTTTTTTTTCTATGTTTTTGAAATAGAAATAATTCAATTAAGCATTAATTTATTACGGCCTACTTATAAAACATGTAACATGTAAGTCAATATTTCAAATTTTCGAATGCGAAATTATTTTTAAAGCTCGCCTATAACTGTGCAATTTGGTTTTTTAAATTTGCTTTTTGAATTTCAAAACTTTAATACCCGGATACTCGATGTTACTACCCGGGTTTTGAAATACCCGAAATAATGGTCAAATTTACGGGTACCCGACACCCGGGTACCCGGGTTGAAAACACTAATAACATAGCTTTAACTTCAGTTTTTATTGATGAAATCAAAGTGTAATGAAAAAATTTTTAAGAATGTGAATTGATTCAGTTCTACATTGTTACGTAAACCGGCTTTATGAAGCTTTTTTAATATGAAGAAATAATATATATACAGACCACAAGTACAAGCATAAGAATTACAGAAATATAAAATTAAATTTCTTCTCGCGAATTTTTTTTACTTTTTGCCCGATTACCATTTAAAGAAATAATAAACAGAGACCAGCCAAACCACTTTTGGTAATTCCATATAATAATTATTGATGAATTATTGCTCGTATGGGGAAAGAACAGTTTGCTTAGTTAGTTCGTACTGGTACAAATAATAGAATTAATAGTTTTTGGAGAGTTAGGTACAAAGAATTATTAAGTATAGTATACGGAATTAGTAGTTTTAGTTATCTTTATATATTAGTTAGAATATTAGATTACTAGTATATTGGTAATGTGTTGGGGTAATGTGTTTGAGTAATATTTTTGGAAAACTATTGTTTTTAAAATCGTTCATTATCGAAATGTTTTTATTTTTTTTTTTTGCCAATTCACTTTCACTTTTAATTACCACTTTTTTTTTCATGTGTATATTTATCGCTATCAAATTATGGAAGTTCATTTTGTTATCGAATCAACAATCTTTAATCACTTCTGACATAATTATTCTTCCTTTTATCTCCCTAACACCTAAACTTTCTACATTCTATTTAAAAATTCTAATTTTTTTCTTTATTATATAATTTTTACCAATTCTACTGTGACCTTCAACAGTTGCGTCCATATAAATTGTAACTGGAGCTTGATAGACAGTGCTTGTACCTTAAAAAAAATTGTTAATTATTATTTCTGCAAGAATTTGTCCATTAAAAATTTTATCTACCAATGACAACATCATTTGAATTTGACATATTTATTACGGTATTTGCAGGTAAAATAGGTAATGATGGTATCCTTGGTGCCAGGCTACCATCAGATCCACCAATAGAATTTGATGCATTTGCATAGCCTCCAAATCTTCGGAGTGCATTATTAATGATAGGCTCATCAGGTGCATTTTCATCGTACATATTTTTCTTAGTTTTTTTTTTTTTTTTTTTAGTTTTTTAATTATACTTATTTATTTTTAAATATTTATAGCGGGGAATTTGTATGAATCATGTAAACAAAACTTATGTTAATTTTATTTATTACTTGTTAGCGCGTTTTTTTTTTTTTACATTTTCTGATATTCGCATTAAATTATAATTGCGGTTTGTTAAAAAAAAAAAGAAAATAACTTTATTATAGCGTTTTGAACTGAATTATTTGAATGTAGAAAGATAACTAAAATTATAACTTTTTTTTACGAGCCAGTTTTAGCTCATTAAATTCTTCTAAAGAGATAAAAAAAAAAAAAAAAAAAGTATAATCAAAGCTTAATAGTTAAGCTATGATAAAAATGTTACTAGCAACATTTTGTTGAAATTTTTAGCGAAAAATTATATTTATTCAATATTATAAATACTCATAATTTTTGAGTAAAAACATTTTTTTTAGAATTTTTTGATGATTATTTTATTATTATAGTGTGTTTCATAATTATATTGCCAATATATTTTTGAAAAATTTTAAGAAATTGATATTTGAAAAAAGAACGAATAATAGAGATTTAAAAAAGAGATACAATGTTTTTGAAGCTAGTGATTTCAATAACAAAATAAACATTTTGGTGAGAATTAATAAAATTACTTATACTAAGTATTTTTTGCCCTTCCGTTCAATGCTCAATTTCGGTCTTATTAAAATATAAGGAAATTCAGATGATAACTATATATTTAATTTGTATTTATTTAAATTTAATATATAGATTTATTTTTAAGTTTTACAAATGATGACAAAAATTTTTATTATCGATAATAAAGATTCTTGATTAATTCGTAAAAACATTGGATTTTTTAGCTCAAATTTTTAATCGAAACAAGAATAGTGAAATTGTTAATGGAAAACATAAGAATGAATGTATATTTGATAATAAAGCTTTATAAAACGCAATCACTAAATAATATGAACAGAGTGTACATTTTAGAAATATTTTTTTTTTTTAAACTTGTAATGATTATTAAAGCTTTTTATTCATATATTCCGATTTTATATGATTCAAAAATTATTTTATTTCTGAATGTTAAATATGATACGATGAAGCACGTTCCCACAATAATAATATGTAGAATTTAAAAATTAATACATTTTTTATTGTTTTATTTCTACATCATATCAGTGAGTTATTATTGCCAAAAACCTAACACTAATATTAATTATAATTTTTTTTATTAATTATTCAAACCATTTAAAATTATGAAATAGAACTCTTCTGCGATTGAGTTCAATTAGAATTCTTATGGCTATTTCAGTATTTTTTTATATATTTGTTTTTTTGAATAAATTTTTAGTTACTTCATAGTTTTCATAATTAAATAATGTTAACCCTAATATTTCAATATTTTTAGATTGGTAAATGGAATTAGAAGAACTTGTTATTAAAACTGAGAATGTAAGCTCTCAACACTTGAGCAATCCTGAATCAGAAGAAATGGAAGAAGAAGAAGAAGAAGCCGAAAATGATCAAATAACAATTAAAAAGAAGAATAATATGAGTAATAAAAAAGAGAAAAAATCTGGCAGATTGTCTGTATATTGGAAGAAATCAGCTTTGAAATACTTGAAGCAATCGGGATTTGATAAAGTTAATTGGCCCAATCATATCAAAAAATGTACCGAATCTGAAAAGCTTGAAAGTAAAAAAAATATTTTTTTTATATTTATTTTATAAAGTTATATTCTAAAATTATAATTTATCATAATCATAGACTGGATATTTGAAACTAGAAACAGAACTACTTATTTTCTGGAGTAGAATAACGCTTCTGATGAGTTATAAATTAAGACTCAATGAAACGAATCACAATCGCTTCTAGATTCCAATAATTCAAGCTGTCTTTTATTTCAGTTTAAAACTCATTTTATTATTCTAGTTACAGCTTGAATATGAAATTAGTTCAGATCACTTTTAGATAGTTGCCACAGCTAAAAAACAATGTTTTCGAATAAGGAAAAAGCTTAGTCTAGTTTATAGTGATAAAGAAAATAATCTTACTCTTGATTTTGATAAAAACATCTTTCTGTGTTTAGATTATTTGGAAGATATTGCAGAATTTAGTCAAAACAATGTTTGTTATGAAGTTGATTCGCCAATATTTCAGCAGATTACTAGTTGGCTAGATAAATTTCAAGAGAAACATTTTGATGATCATTGTGCCAATGAATTGGTTACAGTAATGAAATTAATTGCCGAAACGGAGGATCATCCGCCGCCTGAAGATTGCGATGGAATAAATTTCAAGTGATATTGAAAAACGTTATAACATTTTTCTATTAACTTTAAATTAAAATTTTATTTTTTGTAGAGATTTGTATCGATTTTTTGGATCAGTAATGAATGGTGAACCAACAAACGAATTAGATTACTCTACAAAACAATTTTTATGGGAATGCTTTAACGTAGGATATATTTTAATTTAACATTACGGAATTTCTTTAGACAAGAAATTGCGAGGACTAATATATCGGAATATAGATATTTTTTAGCATTTTGCAATGTTCTGTACTCTTTGAAATTCATTTTTTATCAGTTAATAGAATTAAGATTTTCCGAAAAAAAAAAACTTGTTATTCGGAAATTAAATTTTAACAAGCGAATATGAAATTTCTGTAGGCCTCAGCAAGCATATAATACACTTAGAATAATTTTACAAAGATTGAGTACAGTGAGTTTTTTCCACGAGCTTAACTATATTATTTTTTTTAATCAAATGTTTTACGTTTTTACTAAAACAATTTTTTCATCATCAGGATCTAATTAATGAAGTTAATGGTGAAGAAGGGGATTTACAATTAACAAAAATTATGGAAAAACTTAAATCATTTGAGAATGAAAATCAATCTGTGGTTAACTTGGATGTTTCTCGTCTTAATGCACAGGATCAATTTCATTTAGGTTTAGATCCGTTAAGATTAAGTGATATTTCAAAAGAAAATTTATTATAATTTAATTTTATAATATTTGATAGTTTAAATTATAATAATAAATATTGATGATAATTTGATAATTAAAAAAAAAAAAAAATTTTCCAGTGTTTTATTAGTCCACAAAAGATTATTAAAGGTATTAGATCCACGAAAAAGTGTGGTGAAGTTTGTAGTATTAGCAAGAAATATTGAAGAATTATCATTTGATGGCTAATATTCCATTTTGTTGCCAAAGAATTTTCTTTTATTATTGCAGTAAAATTTCAAACAACATAACATTTATTTTGATTTTTTTTTTTGTATTTTAATTATATATTTATTTTAAATTTCAATTTAATACATTTATTAATGAACGGCATTTCATATAATTTTTTATTTTCAATAAAATTTACAACACATTTAAAATTTTAAATTTCTTTTTTAACTTTTCATAAATTTATATTTCCACTTTTTTGTTTTTTTTTTTTTGTTTTTTTTATTATTATTTAATCGTGTTTTAATTGAAATTTTGAAGTAAATGTTTGTATGAAAAATTGTTTAATAACGTGTAAATTTGATATGATTTATTAAAAATATACATAAAAATTTTGAATACATAGCCGCTTTATAAATATTAATATATTGAGGAAAGGAAATTTTTTTTTGTTTTACGTCTTGACCAATGACATTCAGTAGTTAACGATGAAGAACAAAAATATATGGAAAAAATTCCATTAAGCTTGAAATTTTAATTTTATGCCCTTTTCAATTTTCCGTATATATCAACTTGTAAAAACTTTTTTTATAAATATTTCATTTACATTTTAATTTTTTAATAAGAGAATATTTTTGCAAGACTAGCTAGTTATTTTTTTCTTTCGTTCTTAATCATTATTAAACTTGAATTAAAAAAAAAAATATAATAAAAGTTAAAAAATATCTTAAATATCACAAAAAAGCTATCTGAATGAAAAGCTTATAACTATTCTTTATAAAAATGAAACGGCTATTTATCATATTTTCATATATATTTTTAAGCAGATTGAATAAAAAGATATGTATTTAAAATTATTTTTAAAAATAGTTATTAGTAATGTAGGTAATTATTATTATTTTTTTTTTGTTCAAAAATCACATTTTTTACAATTAATGATATAATGGATTGGGTCGAGAAATTTAAATAATTTTGTTTTGCTTTTAATAAAAAGTTAAACGTTATTTAGAGTTAATTAAAAAAGTACAACATAATTATTATATAAATTATATATATACATACATATAAAATTTTAAAAGTATTAAAAATAATACAAAAAATGTTAACAATTATTATATTTTATCAAATTCTTTTCATTATTTTATTAAAAAATCAATTTAGTTTTTTTTTTTTACAATTTTTGACTTACATGTATAAGTATACAAGTTAGTAGTTACTTATTATAGGAAAAAATAAATTGCCTAACATTCTTCTCTTGAAAATTGTTTTTTTTTTTGCTAACAATGAAATCAAAAAGTCAAAAATTTTTAACTTAATATGCTTCTAATTATGACATAAAATTTTTATATACCTAATTTTGTTTTGTGAATGCAAAAAAAAAAATATTAATGTCAGTAAAAAAAGATTAATGTGGAATAGGGTTGAAAAAGCTTTATCAGTTTATCAAAATTATCAGTCTTAGAAATGTGTTTGTGAAGCTTTGAAATATTTATTGGAAGCAATAGCAATGACATTTCTTGATTTCTCATATTTTATCTGCGGAATGTAACTTTTTTGAGCATATTGAAAATAGAAATACCGTATATGTATTCAATTTTGTGAATAGCATTAGGGTCTGCTCAGTTGTTTAACCGAGAAAATATTGAATTTTTAATTTTTAGTTGAAACATGAAACATTTTTTTGAATTATATGTTGCAATATGCATTACTTAATTGAAGAATTAAATCAAATTAATGCCTCTATTCATTTATCATAACTATAGTTCAATTTATTTTCTATATTTTTTATTAAAGGGAGTTATTAAGAAATACGTATTTGTTTTTATTTCCCAAAGTTTTTAAGTTTTATGCGGGATTCTAACCGAAAACTTAAAATGTTTTACGACCTAAACCAAAAATTTATTTTAATGCATATTTTTTGTTAAAATAAAAGGTTAAGTATGCCCCAAACAAAACTTGAAAGTTTATTTCAAAAATTAATTTCTTGTACAAAATGTTTTTAAATAATAAATTTTTTGAAGCAAAATTTTGTTTTTAAAATAAAGTCTCGAGTCACAATTTACTTTAAAGTTCATGTAGTAACGTTGCCTGCTTTAAAACAGTTTTATCAAAAACATAAAAAGAATAAAGTATAAAATTTTGCATTTAATTCAAAAGCGACACAAAATTAATCGATAAGATTTGAGGTTCAATACGCTACCTTTAAACTTCAATTATTAATATAGGTAGGTATACATTATTTTATTTTGTTTTTATAGTTAATTCTAAAACATAATAAATTTATTTTATATACCAGAGCTCTGAGCTATATGATTTTTGTATTTGTTAGTGAGAATCATATGACTCTAATATGTTTATATTTAATTATGTCTTTAAGAATTATATCTACAAAAAAAAAATAAATAAAAGGAAGAATTTCATCTATCTTATGAATTTTTTTAACAAATGCTTAGAAAAGTCTTTTTTAATTTCAAAAATACATTAAAAAAAAGATTAAATGAACATTACATGCACACTATAATAATGAAATATAATATTTTTGTAATTTAGCAATAATTTAAAGTCATAACATAACAATATTATTTCAAAATTAATAATAATTAAAAAAAATAAAATAAAAATAAAAATTATGTATAATTAAATATATTTATTTATTATAATAAATAATATATTATGATAATTTATAGAAATACAATTTTTAGGAATATTAAATTTAAGTATTTTTGAAGTTTAAATTTTATTTAGCATTAGAAAAGTTTGTTTTTTGTTCAAAAATGCTTCATCTTAAATAATATAATGCCACTATTTTTGAAGAAAATATGTTCACAATCAAGAATTACCGGAACAAATTAAGTTAAATCGAGATGAAGATGAATAGTTGTACAACTTCTATAATATTTCTGCAATTGAAGACTTATAAATTCATAGGTGCTATTAATACGTATAAGAATGGATACTCTACCAAACTGACATTTCGTTCTATAAAATGCAGTCGGTCAAAGTAGAATTTCATCTAAATTTTAAAAAAATGTATGATACCTACTCCTGTTTAAACAACTGACTAACAACTATCGATGATCTAGTACAAAAATTATTATTTTTTTCCTTACAATATTATAATATTATTTTAATCATATTTAAACATATTTTATCATATTTAATCATATTACTTTTGATTCTGCTATCAAAAGGAAAATTTTGCAATAAAAAGGTTACTGCAGTTACAAATGAATTTATGACGAACTCTAGAATAATTTTAAATAAGAACTATTAATTTTCTAGCTTTGTAATTTAATATGATTAAAAAAAAACCATAACTAAGAATTATAAAATTAAGTGACATTTTATTCATTTAAGATTTTTGTGCATAATATATTTTTTTTATAATTTTATTGAATTTTGAATTATAAAATGTAAATATAATGAAATTTTAAGGATTAAAAGATTTTTTAGAGAAGGATATTCTAAGAATTGATTGTCTTAAAAATAAGTCTAGGTTAAAGTTAGGATTTTTGTTTTTAAATTTTTTTTTTAATAGTATACAATAAGTTTTTTTCTCTCTAATTCTAAAAGTGATTGCCATTAAATTTGGTTTTTTTTTTATATTGATTAATTATATATATATTTATAAATAAATAATGATGTAAATATAATGTTTTTTTTTTTTATATTTTAAATATGTGATTTTTATATAAAATATTAAAATTTTTTTTTGTTTTAAAAATTTACGACGGAGCACATTTCATAATTTTTTTTTTTTTGAAATTAATTGAATTCATTTCTTTTATTTTTATATATATATTTTTTTAATTATTTAATAAAATATCTGTAATTTTTTTTAAGAAAAATATCTATCATTTTCGGAACCAGCCGAAAAATTCATAATAATTTTTTGTTTTTTTTTTTTTTTTTTTTATTGAAGAACGAATTTGAATTATCATTTAATTTTTATTTAAAAAAAAAAAAGAAGAAAAAAAAGAAAGAGATTGTCAAATTTTGAATTTATTGAACATTATGATTATTATCAATGTAAACAGAAATAAATAAATGAATGATAATTCTGTTTTGGGAAAAATTCGTTCCTTAATCTCAGTAGTAGACAACACAATGAATATAAATATTATATTTGTAATTTATTTCATTAAATTTAAATATTAATTTTTATTTTTTTTTTTGCAAATATTATTCTTTAATTATTCTATTGCCGAGATCAACATTGTTACGCTCTAGCCTAATAAGAGTTTTCCAATTTTCCGGTCAGCTTTTCTTTCCAATTTTGCTTTCCCTAAAAATCTTATTCAGACTATTATGAACATTTACAAAAAAAAAAAAAATAGTTAAATCGGTTCATCCGTTCTCAAGTGATGCGATAACTAACGAACAGCATTTAATTTTAATTTTTGCAAATATAGAAGATTTCAATTAGAGAAAGTTTAAATATTAACTTCAAGAGTCTTATAAGACGATTAGAAAGGTGTTCTTGTATTTTTTTTTTAAATATAAAATAATTTCTTTGAAATTCTCGAATGCATTAAAGCAGAGCAATATTTTGGTCTAAAAAAAGATTGCACTTTTTCAGTTTAATCACAGGTTTAACTTTAAGAATTAAAACCAACTTGTACAAATGATGACTATAAAATTTATCAAACTCTGCACAGCAGTAAGTTTATTTTCAATAAATGAATACTAAGATTTTGAGAATCTAAAATAATTAAAGAATAATAAAACTAATTATAATTATATAATGTTTCTATAATTGAATATTACATTAATTTCCTTCTTTTTTTTATTGATATTACAGACACAAGTAATTAATTACATTTATTTTTTGTTTTATTTGATTTTTAATTTGCTCAAAAATTTTATTTTTTTGTTTATTTTATTTTATATACGTATTGTTATTGTATATATTTATAAATGTTAATTTTAATTTAAAAGTGATTAATTTCTTTAATAAAATTAATTTTAATAATTTTAATAAAAATTTTAAACTATTATAGGAATTATTTAATTTTAAATATATTAAAGATTTTTGTATAAAGGAGAAAAATCAGTCAAATACATTTGTACCGAATGAAAAATTTTATATGATTGATTTTTTTTTATTGAATATGTGATGATTTTATATTAATTTTCTTTATAATAAATGAAATTTTTGTTTTTAAAACTTCTTAAGATTAGATTATATGTAATTTTTAATGACTAGTTTTTTTATGGTATTTGTTCTTATTAATGTAGTGTTCAATGTTAATTTAAACTTAACATTGATATTCATTTTGTCTCTTCAAAAATTAGCTCCTCCATAACTAAAAACTAAAATGATTTTAAAGATATTTAATATATCATGAAAATTTGAATTAGATTTCCAATAATGTCTTGTTGTTGTGTCGAAGACCTCTGAGGATCATAAAAAGAAACGAAATTGGAAATTAAGTAAATTAAGTAAATTAATCTTAAAGAAGTTTTAAAAACTTTTTTTCAAATTGAAATTATTGGAATTTTAAGATAAATGAAAGTTGTTGAAACCTAGATAAAGTGGACTATTAGTGTTAGGAATCATTATTTTAAATTTTACACATAAGAATTTTTTATATATTGGTTTTTTTTTTTTAAAGTAATTTTATGTATTTTTGAATATTGATAAATATAGTATTTTAATGTTTCTGAAAGTTATTTGTGCTTCTTACAATAATCATATTCCATAAAATCCATTTCTATTGAAAATTATTTTTTTTAATTTAAGTACGTCCAGCGAATAGTTGATACTGTAAAATATTTTAAGTCGTTAGGCAAATTATTTCAAGATGTTATTGAATTTTTTTTATTAAATACATATTTTTTTTTTTTACATTTATATACACAATTTACATTAATATCAAAATGCATTAATAAAAAATAACTAATTATATGATTATTCAATATTGTTTAAAAGTTTTTAACATTATTTTATAATTTTTCTTATGTTCGAATTTCGACAAACTAACTACATTCTAATTAAGTTTCTAAATTGAACTATTTGTTAATCAAAATACGCGATAGTATGCATTTACATATTTAATTCTAAAAGTGACGTTCCTCATGGATTTTTCTGCTCAAGCAAACAGTTCAATTTGAATAAGTTGAAATTTTTATATGATACAATACAACCTATATAAACTGCTTTTTTGTTAATATTTTTTTTGAAATATATTCGAATCTTATTAATATTTTAATTCCGAAATATTTAAAAATATTTGAGTTATAAAAATTGCAAATAGAGAAAAGCTCTTATCGGTTTGAGCTAAAAACATTTATTAGTGACCACTTAAACAAATATTTTTTTATGAATTTACGATAAAAAAAGTCAATCACAATTTTAAATATTTTAATAATACTACTTAGAACTATCATGTCCTCGTCCATATTCATTCAAAGAATTTATTCTTTAAAATATCTGTTTAAAATATTAGTAAAATATAAAAATATTGATAAAAAAACTAAAATAAAAACAATTAAATGGAAATTAAAAAGAAACATTATTTCGACCTCAATATTTATTAATACACTCTAAATAAACATTCGGTAAGTATTATGGATTATGCGGATATTATGTTTATTAGAAAAAAAGGGACTTTTTATTTGGTAAATCTATTCAAAACAATATAAGAGAAAGAAACTATCTTGTAGAAATATGAATTAATGAAAACATTATAATAATATTAATATTATATTATTATGTACAGTGACAATTTTGAATCAACCAACCTATCTATTTTTCTTGATTTATTTATAATTCTTCTTTAATGTACTTTTATTTCTCAACCGATTTATTTTTATAAGATTTATCTTATCTGTCAATTCATGCTTGGTATGTAAGATAATTTGGAATTTGGAATACTAAGAATTTTTTTTTATCAATGATAAGTTTGTAAAAAATCTTTTTTTATACATTGATATAATGTTTTAAATACTTTTTAAAAATGCATCTTCGTTAAGAAAAAAACCCAAGATGTTGTCGTACATATAAATCATATGTTAATATATAACAAAAATATACAAAAAACGGCTATATTATTTATAATAAAATTTTTTTTTTAATAATGAAATATCAAATATCAATAATAAAATAATATAAAATACTACGTATTCTACAAATTTTCAGCTTCAGTTGCGTATTTGTAATAAAAACCAGTTTCGTTTGTACACAGATTTATGTATTTTTTTTTTATATGACCACTTTTGGTGTATTCTACCAATAAAATAAGGCTTTTTTAATCAAACATCAATAATGTTGAGTTTTTTTTTTAACTACTGAAAATAGAATTGACGATAAGAATTTCACTTTAAAAAATGGTTTTTATTATAACAAATTAACACTGAAGACGAAAAGAAAAATAATTATTATTCATTTTTTTAACTAATTCATTTTATATATATTTATTGTACTACTACCAAGTTAAAAATATACAAATATAACGTATAATTAATTATTGGAATTATTTAATATTTAAATATACTCGTAATAATATAAAGATATTTTTCTTAAAGTAAAAAAAAAAAAAAAATTATGAACATAATTATTGTAGCCAATTTTTTCAGGATATAAATTTTTGAAACCAATTTTTCGTAGATACAAATTATGTGTAACTCTTTAATATTTCTCTTTAAGTATAAATCTTTTTAAGTAAGCGCAATTAAGAAAAATGATGAAAATCTGTTATGACAAGAAATACTGAGGCAAAGATAAATTTTATATAAAATTCAAACTAAAGAATTTTTATTTTATATTATATTAGGATTACAGAGCAAAAATAAATGTAATTTTTTTGGTTCTATTTCTAAGATTCTATCTGGTTCTATTTCTAAGTTTATATCTATCTATATTAATTTCATGATAGTTTGGTCTGTCAAAATTATTTATTTCCCAATTTTTATGTTTTAAATACTATTTATGGTAAAGCGTTATGAAATTATTTATATTCCATGTGATTGATATGTTTCTTTGGTTACTGTTCGGCACAAACAAATAAAATTTCTATATGAGTTAACATTTTTTAGAAATTTTCTGTAAACTTTGTAGTTTCGTATTAATAATAATAATAATTAAAATTAAAAAAAAGATAATATTTTAAATTCTTTAATGGATTTGGAATTAACTAGAATTGATTATGGGAATATTGGTACAACTGGAGCAAATTGTTTGAAATTATTACCAAATGAATATAAAAGACAGCAAAAGGTTAAAAGAATCTAAATTTTTATTAACGTAAAATGTAATTATTATTTTTGTTGTTTTTTCAAATATACACAGATTGTTGTTGGTGATTTAGATGGAAATTTTCAAATATTTTCAATTAAAAAATCCGAAGCGCAAATTCATTTTCAAAGTTATGTTGGGAAAAAAATTTCATGCATTCAACTTGGGGGAGTTCCAGGTAAATTTAGAATATTTCTTTCTGTTGTTCACGATTTGTTTAAAGTTTGTGACCATAGGTATACATTTGCAGTGTTTCACGTTCACTTCATGAATAAATTAAATTTTTCTGAAAGTTCTTACGCAAGATTTATTTATTATGCAATAAATTATGTTCTATTGTGATGACAACCTTTTTCAACCTAAAATTCCCACTGTTACGTTCAAATGAAAAGACTATATAATTTTTTTTGGATTAAACCAATGCATCATTTGCAATTTAGAAAATTAAATCTCATATACATAAACACCAAAAATTAATTTTGTTTTTTCTATGGATAATGTCTTTAGGTTAGTAAATTAAAACTACCTACATACATAATAATAACAATGTCAAAACATATCGTCGGTGTTATGCGCAGAGTCACAAACGTGAATAATTAGAATAATAAATTATTTCTGGATAATAAATATTCTTTTTTCTTATGTACGGCTGTGTTCATCGGATCAATCAATTTCAAATTTTTAGAAGAAAAGCTTAAAACAGTCCCTTGAAAAGATTAATACGCTATTAATATGTTACAGCTTTAAACGCTAACGTATTATAAATGATTGCGAAACAATCTACATCTTTAAGTGATGTAGGATTATGTAAATAAATCATAAACTTAATTTGAAATCCAAAAACAAAGAATCACTTCAAAAACAGCGCCGTACCGACGATATAGTTTTCTAATATTTTAAATTTATAATATTTTATAGGAACACCTATGGACAAAATGTTTGTTGCAACAGAGAATATTGTTAAAGGATTCAATCGAAAAGGAAAAATGTTTTTGTCATTTGATACAAACTTAACTGAACAAATAAAATGCATGTAAGTTAAAATTTTCTGGTTATGTAGGTATTATAATTTAATTTGTAGTGTCTACTATTATTTAAAATTTTAATCTATCTGTGCTGTGCTGTAAATGAAAACTTTTGTCCTCTCATTATTATCGGTTTATTTTAATTTTATTATTTAATTTTATTTTATATGGCCTCGAGGGTTTTTGGGACATATAATGTTTGTAATTATTATAAATTATATAATTTTTTAAAATATGAATTCTTGAATGAAAAAATATTCTCATCAAGCCTTCAACTTGTATATAAACGGATTTGAAATGTTCGCAAACATTATCTACCCTTATATTTTGCGATACATATATATCATAAAAAAAAGAAGATATTATAATAAAAAAAAATTTCAGGTTTGTATCAGGTGCAGATTTAATAACATGTGGAAATCATGTTTACAGTCATTATAGAGATTGTAAGGATATTGGTACTTATTTATGTGGAGACAATATTGTTGATGTTGTAACTTTATTACCAAATAATGTAAATATAATGTATTAATTGTTTGGCTTAAATCAAAAGTTATTACAAAATTTTTCGTTAAACTAAAATTTTCTTAAGATTCTTTTAATCTAAATAAAAATTAAATGCTGGTTCGTTGGTATAAGCGCATTACTTGAAAACGGCTGGACCGATTTTTGGGAAATTGGGAAAATTGAAAATAATATGGGATTTTTGTATGAATTCAAAACCATAACCATAACTCTTATTGATATTTTCAAATATTTCTGTTTAGGATAAATTCAATATTGATACTCCTTGTTATTATGGTTTTTTTCTACGAAACTTAATTTTTCTTTTATATGTAGACCAATAGAATATTGACTGTATTGGCGTGTTCAGGAAGAGTTCTCAGAATATTGGAGTATTGTCGAGTTCGTCAAATAATAGAATTAGATAGTGTTCCAACAGCATTACACGTGCCCAGATCAAGTATCGTTGGAGATCGTCTTTTGTGTGGTTTCACTGATGGAAAAATTATAATGTTTTGTTTTAGCCATTTTACAGGAGATGGTATTAAGTCTAATTTATTATTTCTATTCAATTGACTTATATTAAAAATTCTGTTTAAATTTACTGTATAGTGAAACAACAAATAATTGTTAAACCTGAATCGAATCCAAGTGCAGTGACTTGTATTGATACTTATGATATGACAGGAGAAGGAAGAGATGAACTTATTCTTGGTCGCAGAGATGGCACTATTCAAGTATTTACACTACCATTTGGAGATGATTTGGACATAGAAGCTAGGCAGATATATAGAGAAGTTTGTGGAAATATTTTTTTTTAATTTATTCGTCAAATTTTCATTAATTTATGATATTCATACCTATTACATTTATTATAGTTATTATTTTGAAGATCTTCTACATAATTTGAAATTCGATTTAATGTACATTTTTTTTAGTGTTGCTCTGAAAGTATTTCGTCCATTCAAGGTGGATGTGTTTATTCAAATAACTTTACTGAACTTGTAGTTCTTACATATGCTGGTAATATATTTGGACTAACAACTCAAGTTATTTCAATAAGTTTCAGTGACAAAGATATTATTAAGGAACCATTAACAAGAAAAAACCAAATATTCAATTTAAATAATAGTGAAAATTTGAAAAAAAATATTGAGAAGGTAAACGACGAAGCAGAAGAAAATAATTTGAAATTAAGTTTTGTTAAGCCTAGAGAAAATTATCGTCTTCAAACTCAAGTTGTTTCGACTGCCGTTACAGCGTCTACTATGCTTGAAATCAATGATTCTGTAAGTTGAAATTTTTTTCTTTCATTTAAATGCTTAGTAAATTATTTATATTTGATAATATAGAATGTCTATAAATATAGTAAGATGAGTTCATTAAATTTACATAGACTAAGACCTTTTAAAATATTGATTTTTTTTTGAATGCCCTAGAAATATCTAATTATGAAACTGGGCAAATAATAAATTATGTGAAAAATTTTAATGGACTTAATTAAAAAACATAAAGTAAAATACTTGCTTTTCTTTAAAATAATTTTTTTTTTATTTATGCTGCGCTTCAAGCTTAATCTATTAATGGACGAAGGGATCTATCAATTGTATATTGAGATGCCGGTCCCAATTTCAGAAATAATGTTTAGCTCAGTATCATCAATTGAATTATTAGAAAATGAAGAAAATACAGCGGAAATTATTAAAAATGAGATAGAAAATGAGGTGAATTGCTCTTTTTTTTTATAAAATTAATTATTTAGTTTTCTAGGAAGCACCAAAGAAGGTCTGACTCACAAAAAAAATTATGTATACATATGTAAAAGAGTGTTCGTTTTTAAATAATACGACTAAATTGTATTGGTATTATATTCGCACTCTAAAAAAAATATGTTTAGCCCCAAATATATTTTTATTTAGTTCCTACTTAACATTTGTTTCCCTCTTTTTGAATATTACAGGCTGCTTCTCAATTTTCAATAACAGCTAAAATAAAAGGAAATAGAAGTCGATTTGAAATGAAATTTCTAACTATTGAAGGACAATATGGTCCTTTGGAAACGTATATTGTACCTAATATTTTTCAGACTACCAGTATGGTTCAACCAAAAAGTTATTTAATTCGCCCATTATCACTACACATGAGAATTCATACTTTTGATAATTCCAGGTTAATTATTATTTATTACATTATTTATAACAATAATGAAATATGTATCAATTAAATTTTCAGACCATTCAATATATTGACGTTAAAAGGCCAATTTTCTCAACCAGAAGTACACAATTGGATTGAACAGTGCATACCGGAAGTCCCTGAACGAATAGCTGTTGGCGAAAACTCTGAATTATTTTTCAAAAATGTTCTTATTGGTACCATTTTAGAATGTAAATATAGGTAATTTTTTTTGCATATTATGTATATAGCAATGTTCCCACTATACATAAAGAAATAAGATATGATAGGCATTACTAATGTCTTACCATAATCATATACAATTTTTTGCTTATTTTGCCATGATAAATAGTTTTCATGTTCTTGATCTTGTTAGCTTATAATACTTGTCAAAACGAAAATACAGATTTTTTGTGGAATAAATTTGTCTTGTTCCGCTACATTTTGCCTTTTATCTTCCCCTGGAGCAGACCAGCTCTCGCAGTATGGAAAGATACAATCTTTTTGTTGCAGAGCATCTTTTTCACATTCTTTGAAGAATCCTGTAGTGTATAGTTGCATAAAGTAAGACCACCACGGCAAGACTACTTGTATTTTTTCAATTTAATTTATCCCAATGGCAAAGAGTATTGGACCAGAACGGGACACCGAAAGAAACAAATTTATATGGCTGGTATCAGGATTCGAATCTACTACATCACCCAACTTGTATAAAACAAAAATTAACTTTTCATTATTTTTTTCATACGCAAGCAAGGAGTTGGCAATATTTAAAAGCGATAACTTAACAACTATTTCAATTTTGAAAGATTATTTGACCAAAGAGGCGACTAAGAAACGTATTAAACTAGAAATAAATTCTGGCAAGTTTTGAAAAAAATTTATTCTTAATTTTTAAAATTTGAATAAATATATTTCAGAAATTTCCGAACAATCTATACCTCATGTATTAAAATTGATTGAACCAACTATTTTGAAATGTAATAAAATTAAACATGAACACAAGTTTTTGATGGCTTTACTTCAGGTAGATATTCGCAATGATGATGATTTCAATTGTCTTATACCAGAATATCAGTCAATTTTAAAGCGAAAAGATGAAATCGAAAATAATTTTAAAAAGGTTCCGGCAATTTTAGCTCGATATTATGGTATCATAACTGATTTTTATATAGATCGTTTCAAATTTAAGGGAGTTTTTGTTAAAGATAATTTACCCAATCTTGTGAAACTTTTAGATACTTATAATTTTGATCAAATTTTAGATTTTTTTAACAATGTTAAAAGTGAAGAAAATAATCTTAGAGAGTTTTAATTGTTTCACTATATGTATAATTTTCTTTAAACTACAAACCCACCCTCTTAAACCTACAAGAACAAAGTACAGAAGTATTTCAATTATATGACTGCAAACCAAAACACGAATTTTGTAGAATGAATTTCTTAAAAATGTTAATTGATTAAACGTAAAATAAGTCAAACAAGAAACTAAAAACTGTTTGGCCGAAACATCATAATATTATGTATATTTAATAAAATTAATTTTTATATCATAATTCTCCTAAAATTTACTAAAGGGTAAAAATTCTTTAGTTTGATTTATAAGTAAAAGGATTTTGATTTTAATGCCAAAGAGATAGAAGTAATTGAATGAAAAATGTTACAAAATTATTATCTCTAAAAAATAAGTAAAATATGTAAATGAAAAAATATCTAAAGATTTGTATGTATGCAAAATTTTCCATAAATAAAGTTAATTTAGCTTCTAACATTCTTGCAATGCATAAATAAATATAAAATATTATATAATGTAGTTAATTTAAATGTATCTAAAAGAGTTTTCTTTTTCATTTGGAAAAAGAACGACACAATTTAAATCAGAAATATTTTTTGTATATTATTTGTATATATTTATATGTATTTGATTGTATTGAAATGTTATATAATAAAACGCTTATCCTTAATTTAAAAAGAAAATTTCTGATACTTATATAATAATATTAAGAGAAGTAATAAAAGCATAATGTAAGTTGTTTTTAATATTTCTGACCTAGATAATTTTATTCAATTTAATTTAACTACACAAGTCTATAATTCTGTCAATGAATAATGCCTTGTAATTGTATTATATGTACTATATGAATCGTAATAAATATCCTAGAAGTGTCTTAACTGAAGTCATTCAAAGACACTAAATTACTAGAACTAGCACTGATTCAACATTAAACATTTTTGTAACAAATTACAAGTTAAAATTGTAAATATTTTCGCTGATATCGCTTGGTCAATGATTCAATGATTTGCAGATTGAAAATAATATTCACATCAGTAATTTTTTAAAGAAAGAGGTGATTTTTTGATTTGATAACATCGTCTACGACTCTAACTAAAGTATGTATATAAAATTGATGGAAGATAGAAAAATTTGAACGAAAAATTTGTACAATAATGTGCATATAGTAAAATTCTGCTATATATTTTTTATTAACTGTGGTACCTCTAATATTATTTATTTAATATTTGAGTCGTTCAGTATCCAAAATAAATAATATAAATATTTAATTTTTCTTTTGCAATCTATTTTATATTGGTACGTATATATATATTATATTATATTAATAAGTTGAAAAAGCAAGCAAAAAATATATATTTTTTTTAACTTATTATTTTGTCATAGCAAAAATATATTATAAAGAAAATAAAAATTTAATTTTTCAAAAAAGTGGTATATATTATATGTACAAGCATTTTTCTTTTGATATAAAATAAATTTCATTCCTTCTAGCAAAGTATAGTAAAAAAAAAAAGAAATAACATGGAAGATTTCCTTTTAAAAATTATTATATTTTTATAGAAATAAATTTCTTGTACTAAATTTTTATTTTTCCAAAAATTCATTCACGGTTCAATAATTATTACCAAATTTTATACACAATTGGAATAAAAAAATAAAAAAATTCTATTAAAAATTCAGTCAAGAAATAACTTAAGTAGGTATATACTTGTAATTTTTTTAACAATAATTAAGTTGATAATAATAATAATAATATGAAATTCTAAATTTATATATGTATGTATTAAAAAGAGTTTTTTAACAACTGTGATATACAATCTGATTGTGAGTATATAATTAATTTAATAATTCATTTATTTGATAAAAAACATAAGTTCAAGTAAGTTCTGAACTACACCACACCATTACTATAATGAAAATTAAAGAAAGTGAACTAATATATGGTTAAAATCAAAGATATACTACATGAGATGTCGCATTGCATACTTAATATAATTGTAAGTATAATTTATTTTAATTAAAAAAATAAGAACTTTTAAGAAAATTTGCAGTATTTAAGTTTATTATGCGTACAATATTTAAGTTTATTATGCGTAGTGTTTATATTAAGGAAATAAACTTAAAATTTTAGTTTTATTTTTAAAGCAATTACATTATGTAGAAGTTAATTTTAAGATAATATTCAAAATTTTGATTCTTTCATTATTGTTATTTAGTTGTTTATCTATATAAGTGTATTCATCTTATGATTATGTTCTCTTTGCTCCGATTAGAAAATAGGACTTTTTAAACCATTATAAAATAGTATTTTTGGAAGCTCTAACACTATACTGCAGTTGTGTTAACTCTTTTTAATATTAATATATTTTTACTTAAAAATTAATTTAAACAAATGTAAGTATGTACATATATATATATATATATATTAAAAATAAATATCTATGAAAAAAGTGGACAAATTGCTTTTGGCACAAAAATTTCTCATGAACCATGAATATACATACTATTAATAAATTTACTTGATGCTAAGTAATAATTATTATATTATGTTTGTAGTATTGAAGAGAGCTTAATACATAATATATATATATATATATATATATATATATATATATATATATATATATATTAGGGTGTGCCATTTTTAGGCGACTTTTTTTTTTCAACGAAAAAACAGGCTGAAAACTTGCAACAAGGTAAGAAAAGAAGCCTGTTCAAAGCGGAGCTCCTAATATTAATATTTAGAGGTGTCTGTATCTAATTTTCCATTTCCCATTTAAATAACATGGGAAAAAAATTCTTTAGAACGGCTATCTCTATGATAAAAGTGTAGAGACCTTTTTTGTAGAGCGTTGAATTCTCTACAAGAATATGCTATTGGCTTATTTATATGAGGTGTGAATGCCAAGCTAGAAAAATAAAAAAAATTAAATTTTTTTTTCCCATGTTATTTAAATGGGAAATGGAAAATTAGATACAGACACCTCTAAATATTAATATTAAGAGCTCCGCTTTGAACAGGCTTCTTTTCTTACCTTCTTGCAAGTTTTCAGCCTGTTTTTTCGTTGAAAAAAAAAAAGTCGCCTAAAAATGGCACACCCTAATATATTTTATCAGAAATAAACAAAAAAAAATTTTTTTTGTGACTTAAATTCAAAATGGCCAATCTAAATTTATATTTCTTGTTTTGTTTTTATATCAGATTTTACAAATATTTTACCTTTGTTAGTTGCATCAAATTATACCTAAAATATTTTTAATAAAGTATCTCAAAGAAATTTAATTAATTCATTTTTTTTTATTTTATTGTATCAATGTACAGATTGACCTTTTTAGTTACAGTTCATAAAATTATAGATTTACTAAATTCATGCCAATGCTTATTTGTCCACGATAAAAATGTACATTTACATAAAAAATATGTATTAATAATCTTTAAAAAAAAGAGATATGTAATATATAATTTAAAATAGATAAAAAAAAATTTATTAAAAGCATAAACATTAAATAAAAGCAAAGTCTTTAAGTGTCAGTCATTCAATATATTATAAATGAAACATTATTATGAATTAATGCAAATTGATCGAGAATATTGAAATATTATGTATATATAAATATATATGTATATATATTTCAATATATATTTTTTATATGATTCTGTATTATTATATTTAATATACATTTATAAAATTTTTATTTATAGATGTGATAATTTGTAAGCTAAAAAATAATTTAAATTATATTTCAAACAATTTTATAAAAAAAAAAAGAAGAAAGCATTGAAAAAATAATAAGACATGAGCCTGTTATTTTAAATTTTATTTTCTAATTTAATTGAAGAACAAAAATTGTATCCATACCTAAATATTCTTCTTATTTTCTTCATTTCTAATGTTGGTTACAACACTTTCGAAATACACGGCTCATATGTACAATGGTTAATAAAGTATAAAGAAAGCAACAACCAGTTTATAATTCTAATAATTTTTCCTTTGAAATATAATATGCTTATATAATGTATTATTTTATGTATACATTTTGTCCTCTAAAAATATGTAATGATAAGCATAAATCAATTTAAAATAGAATCAAATTAATGCTATACATAAATATCTAACAAATGATATATTAAAAAGAAAATATAAGATATCCTAAAGCTGATATTATACTTTATATGTATCTATCTACCTTTTTTCAGTTAGCAGTAAGCAAAGTAGAAGAAGAGGAATAGTATAGTTTTTATAATTTCTACTTAAAGATTGTTAATAGTATGTAGTTGAATAGAGAAACAGTTAAATGCAGAGACCTTTTCAAAAATCAAAACAATTCAAAATAATTTTAGAACTTTGTTTCTTTCGTTTTATAATGATTTTCTTTTTATTTCCAATTGAACGTTTTTCTCGTACTTGAATTGATTTTTAGAAAAGAAAACTAGACTAGTTTACAAATATTAATAAATAAATAATAAATCTTATACACACCCCGTATTCTATTTATAATTTCAATATTATTTATTTCGTAAGATATTGTAATTTATTTTAATATTTTGTAGAAATAAAAATTTCTCTTAATCAAATAATTATGACAAAAATTCTTTTTTGTCTAGTCAGGGATTCTGAGCAATTTTGTTGAAACATTCTTTTACATTAATACTCTTTATTTAATCTATATATATATTTTAATCTATTTAATCTATATATGTATAAAATTTTTCCATCAAAATATTGGAAATGATTATATTATTATATAATACATAATAATATAATATAAAATATATTTGATACGGCTGGGAATTAATTTAAAATTTGTTTAAAATATTTGTATAATGTTGTTTATATAATACTTATAAAAGGCTTGCAACAAACATCACGCAAAATTGCATATATTCATTACATTGAATTTTTATTAAAACTACATTCTCGGGAAATTAAATTACATAACCTTTTAATTAGTTTGGATAAAGTAATTTGAAGTATATTAAAAATAGTAGCGGTAGCAATAATTATAATTTTATAAGCAAATTACTTCAATAATTTAATCGAGAAAATTATTTATATGGGAATCTGTGGATATTGATTTATAAATTTTTCGTAAAAAACAATAACTTTAATGGAAATTTTTGATTCTATAAATATTAAGTGGCGAGAATATTTACTTTTTAATGATTTTATTTAATAAAATTTTTCAAGCCATTTTTAAATTCATGAAAAAATTAAAAAAAAATATAAAGAATTCCCTTAAGTCATTCACATGTAAACAGTTTGAATCGAATCTTTAATTTTTTGAAAAAAGTAATAAATAATTATAAAATAAGATGAAAATATAATAATTATATTATGTAATAAATATCTACTTTTTATAATTGTAGAATACTTATAATTAAAAAAAAGCTAACATAATAACATAACGAAACATAATAATAATAACATAATGAAATATAATATTAAGTACAAATGAAATATAATTATTTTATATAATTATAAATAAAAAAAAAAAGTTATAATTTAACTAAAATATTCTTTCTAAATATTAATTTTTCTATATCTGTAATTTATTCCAATTTTAATATGATGAAGAAGAAGAAGAACTGACTTATAAAATTGTTTATTAACTGTCATGCAAATGAAAGTTATTAAATTAATAAATTGTCAAATCTAATCCTAATTTTTAAATAATTTATATATAGTTAATATATAAATATAATTGAATATCAATTAAACTTTAATAAAACGAGTATTATTATATACATTTTTACTATGATGTAAATAAGGTTTATAAAATAATCTTTGCACCTAATCAAAATACTATAATATAAGCAAAAATTTCTATAAATTAATCTTTCAAATGCTTTATGATTTTTTTATGAGCCTTAATATTATCAAGAAAGAGAAACTAATAAATTGTAAGAATTGTGATATTAAAAATAAATTAATTTTTAAAGTATTTATATATAATAAATAGTCTTAATTTTTATATGTAAGAAAATGTTGGTTTAGATTTAGATATATTGAAACTATGTAAAAGTAAGTTTTATGTGGACTGATTTTCTTTTTTTCTTTATGTTATTCTCCATTATGATTTCAACGATTTTATTATAATTTTAAATGTGTAATTTTTTATGTAAAATAATAAGTATGTTTTGTTATAACACCTGGTATACATATAATTTTGTATTGTAAATTTCATATTTTTTATTGAATTTAGCTTTTATTATATTTTTTTTTTCATAAATTAATTATATTATGTTTGATTGACAATACGCTTGTAAAGCAAAATTTAAATTAAATCGAAAAGAATTAAGTCAATTTATTTATTTAGGTCTAGAAGCATGAAATAAAAATAGTTACTTGTGAATTTTAACTATTGTTTTCTAATTTTAAAATAGTTCAATTGCGTAATTTATGTTAAGTGTTGGTTATAATATTTGGAGAGTTTTCATTCAATTAAAATTTTTATTGTTAATGTTGTAATACATCATTATATGAAAATATTATATATTGATTTGCCAGCTAATCCATCAATTAATCAATAGAATGAAAAAGTTCAATATGTAATTCTTTTCGATAATTATTAATTTATTTTCAATTCCGACAAATGAGTTAGTTTAATTCTGAACAAATTTTTTGGCAATAAATTTTAATTATAAACTGTTTGTTTATTAAACAAAAACGTTCGCTCGAGAACGATAAAGCACAAGTTCGGTTAAAAACTGTGTAACAATGTTATGTATACAGAGACTTGAAGTTAATCGTTTTAAAAAATTGAAAAGATAAATTAACCATAAATTAACGGCCTGACAAATCATCTTGTATGTACATAAATTAAGAAATACATATTCATATAAAATAATATATATACACATATATTTATTTTTTTGTAGGTAATATAATATACATTAAGTACAAAATACGAGAAATTAATTTTTTTTATTTTTAATTTTTGCATAATTTTTAATTCATTCAAATGTATTCATGTGAAATTTAGTTTTTTCTTTAATTAGTAAATGTAATATTGAGTGACGGACACTTTCGGACGTTATTATTACTATTATTTCTACTTCCGTTGAATACAGTATGATGAACGGGACTTGCATTCCCTGAAGTTAGTTGTCTTACCATTCCAGAACCAAGTTGTTGTAGCAAACCAGAACCAGATCCTAGTGGACCTGATGACAAACATGTTGATGTTCTACGTGAACGTATCGATTGCATACTGGATGACAATAAATATGGTACGCTGCTTGATGTGTTGGGCATTGAGCCACCCTGTTTAACATAAAATAATAAAAAAAAAAAATTATTATTATTTTGATAATAACTTTTATAAATTTAATATTATGCATACATGTGAATTTTATATTTTTTTAATTTCTTATAATCTAACCCCGATTCACAATTTATATTGTAGGTTTGATTGCGGGCTGCATAATAATTTGGATTAATACTTTTTTCTTTAAATATTCTAGCTTTTGTATTATAGTTAGCCGTAAAATATAATTTTCGCTCCTAAATAACAAATTCTTATGAAATACTTGTATAAAATACTTACATAAATCGTATATATACATATATATAATATACACATCTATATATAATTTAGTCCATTATTAAAATGAGCCTGAACGCCTAAAGTTTTAAAAATTGCTTGAAAACAAAACCCAGAATCAGAACCCTTCAATAATAATTGTGAAAAGAGGTTTTAGATTACATTATACTTAATGATAATATATAATTAATTATTATGTATATCAATAATAAAAAAAAAAGAGTTTAAATAATGATAAAGTATTAGTCTGGAGGGAATGAAAATATGCATTTTTATTATATAAAATTATATAAAATTAATTAATTATTATTTTTAATATGAAAACGGTCATGCAATTTTTAAAAGCAACATTATTGATTACTTTAAAAAAATATGTAATTGGAGAAATTTTTCAATTTTAATTAAATTTGACAACTAATTCATTTAGTTAATCCTTGACCAAAATTTCGGATTAAATAAAATTTACACATTATTTTGGACGAAAAATGCATATTCATTATTAAATTAGCAAGGTATATTTATTAAAATAAATTATCTTATAACAACTTTAATTAAATTTTAGTGAAGACATTGCAGAATACAATCCCAAATGTGATATACACAAAACTTAAAGCGAATTAGTCAATTTTAAATTACATATTTAAAAGAAGAAAACATTTTATTTTATACTGTAAGTTTTATTAACGATTTGATATGATCTGTCTTACATCATATCAAATATAGTTCTATATTAGTTTTATGTAAAGTCCGAAAACTCGATCTCAAAAACTATTCTTACAAATTTTAATTACAATATTATACTAGAATATGTATTTAATATGCCCAAAATGTTAAATGAGCCCTTTTCAGTTTCACCGAAGTCTACAGATTTCAAATCGGAATTTCTATATCATTCAAAATATATATTATAATTAAAGCAAAGTTTTCATTCGACATTAATACACTCATATTAGGTGTACTGATTTTGTTTCAACTTTTCTGTCTATGCGATTCATTTTAATTGAAGAGATAAAATTGTAAAATTTTCTCGTAAATCTTGTCGCAATATTAAATTCTTAGACTTAAGTAAATTTTATTTATTAAAAATGATTTGTAAAGTTAAATTGTTTGTACAGCGATAAACATTCCTATAAAAGTATATTTATTTATTTATTATTATATCAAGTTGCGAGTAATAAGGTTTTGGCAGCATAAAGTTGGCGATATTATAATGAGTTAACTTAGCATTAAATAAAACAAAAAAATTAAAAAATGTTCTTAGTGAAATATTAACCTACAGAATTTGGCAGAATAAGTCAAAGGCGCATTTTAATTTATACTGTAAATTTTGTTACTTTTATTAAAACGAAATGCAATTAATTGAGTTAAATACTTGTTATTTTCGATTCACATCTAATATCTAAGGCTTTAGAAGATGAATAGGAAAACTTAAAAGAAAATTACTGCTTTTACAAGAATGCTTACGACTGTATTTACTTATTTCATTAAGTTTAGGATTGTCTTTCCACATTCCTAATAATAAGTAAAAGAATTTTATATAAATTTACCTTGTTCATTCTATTATTTTTTTTTTTTTTTTTTTGGTACATGAAAAATAATAATGTTATGAAAATTAACTGTAAACAACATGAAAAATTTTATGTAATGTAAAATATAAATATTGTAAACAGATTAAAAAAAACAAATTTATTTTTTTTTTTTTTAATTTATGACTTTTTCTTTAACATTGAAAATTTTGAAATTATGTGCTTAAAAAAAAAGTTAAAGGATTTTCCTTAAACTTTCTCTTTTTAAGCGTTCACAAATAATATAATAACAAACATAAATCATATAAAATTATTAAAATTTATATTTTCCTTGTCGAATGCACATAAAAAAAAAAAAATTGTAAATACAATTTTCTTAAATCAACAGTATCAAAATAAAAAAAAAAAAAAAACAATATTGTATGCAAACAAGTTTTATACGCGACTTAAAATGCTAAAGTACATATATTATATTAATATTATATATATTATATTAATATTCGAAGAATATGTTTTCATGTAAATTTTTTTTTTTTTTTCATTCACAATGAAAAAGTGCAAATCTTTACACATAAATGTATGTTAATATATATATTTTGAGTTTTTTAAAAATTATTATTTTATTAAATAAAAATAATAATTAAAATAGTTATGAAAAAAAAATTGAAAAATAAAATAAAACAAAAATTGAAATTATACTCACGATCATGCTCCGTGCAAGCTGCGAAAGAATAGATATAAAAGCGATGATCGTCTTTTAAACGTTAGATATTCAGATGTTTTTCTTTGTAGTATAAAACATTAACGAAATGTTAAAATAATATAGTATATAAAAGAACCCATGTTAAAAAATATGAAATTAAAATATAAAGTTAGCTTTGATAATATGAAAGCCATTGTAATTTTTTGAAGCTGTATAGATCTGTCAGCTTTAATGAAAAGAAGTAAAATTTTTTAATGGTAAGAAATTGTGTCTATTTTGATTTAGAACAATGCTTGACAAGTTGTTAGAATGTTAAAGAGAATAAAGTTCCAGTGTATAGAATTTTACAAATAATAGATTAAGTCACATTTTATATAATACTGTAATATTCATTTTACCAGTCATACTAAATTTTATGCCGACAAATCAGAAATTTGACATAATTTTTGAAAATTTAAAAAAGACAAGAATACCTCTGCTATCATTCGCAATATATGACTGACAGTTTTATGTAACACCAATTATGTTCAATAAATCTAATTTTTTATAAAACATATTAATTTTTTTATTTGATTTTAAGTTTCCTTAGAAAACATAAATATACATTATTTTATGCATTCAGTGCGTATTCTGAGAATTCTCTTTTAATTTTCCTATCAAATTGCTTTGATCCAGTCAAATATAATCAATATATTTAATCATAGTCATGGTGTAATATTATTAAAGGAGACCATTCCATCATTATATCTAACAATCTTCTCATACTATAATATACTATAATATGATTGGCTTAAAATTTGACCAGATTCTCATAAATTACCAATTTTCTAAAAATAATTTTTGTTTATAAATTATTCTTTTTATTTATATTCCTTAAAGGAAACTTAAAATCAATATTATTAACTTCAAAGTGAATGTTCTGGGCTCACATTAAACAAAATATAAAAAAAAATTTAATAAAATAAATATCCTTTAAGCAAGGATAAAATTTAACAAAAAAAAAAACTTATCAAACACAATATGAAAATGAACATATTTACAATTTTTCTTATTATTATTTATTATTTTTTTTTTTAACAAAAACAATAACTCATCATAACATAACGAAATGAATAAACATATTAACAAAGGTATGTTGCAAAAAACATTATAAACATACACATAATGCTTTTCATTTAAATTTTAATTAAATTTTTTTTTTTTTTTTTTTATTTCTCATCATATAGTCTGATAAATTTTATATTTATGTATTTTTTATATAATAATTTTATATTTTTTATATAATTTAATCAAAAACATTTATATATAGTTATTTATATACTTAGGTATTTCTGTTTTTGATTATGCAGGGTTTCCAAAACAAAAAAAAAAAAAAAATTGTATTACAATAATAATGTTTTATTTTGGGGGAAAAAGTAAATAATTGTTACCTTTTTTTTTTTGAAGAATATAAAAAACAATGATGAAAAAAAATATGGATTTATACATAATGTACAATATAATATCTATATAAATGTATGTAATAAGAAAATAATTTGACCCCGAAATATAAATTAGCAATATTTTTTGTATGGAATTATTTTGATAATTTTTTTGAATGGCAACACTGTATTTTAAAGTTGGGAAATCACCAGTCAATTAACCTTAATCTAATTTATTTATTATTTAATTTAAAAGAAAGCTATGTTCTATAATAAGTAAGTATATTTATGGGACTTTAAAAAGTTTTAATTGAAAGATTTTTTTTTAATATTTGATATAATTTATAATAAAAGATAATTTGATAGGATACTTTGATAACATTAAGTAGGTACAATGTAAATATATGTATTATTATTATTTTTTTTTTTGCCAAGAGATACATATAAAATAGACATATTATTACAAACGAAAATACATAAATTTTAAATTTTTCCAAAATACACAAAAGAAAATATTTTTTAAAATTTTCACTGATAACATAAGAATATTATAAAATTTAATTTGTAATAAAATAATTATACAGTTGGTATAATTATTATCTGATTAAAATTTAATAATTTTATTTATTATAATGTTGAAATTTCAAATGATATTACCGAAATTAATGGTTAGATATTATTAAATTAATAATTTTGAAATTTTCTCATTATTACAAACATTATTTATTTATAATTGTATATTATGTATGTAAATGATTATGGGCTCAAGATGCAAAAAATTTCAATAAATTATCGAACATTTTATTAAACAGACATAAATACAATATTTATAGCATTCATAATGATAATGATTTTTAATGAAACGTTTATGCAAATTGGAATTTCATGGTTTCCTAAAATAAAATAACACTGAGTCATTCTGTTTGGATGCTATAATAATATGTATTATATATATACATATAATAAAATCAGTTTATCATTATTGTCACATTCGTTGTAATTTTTTTTTATTAAATCCAGAATCATAATTTTTTTTTTTAAACACAATTTCATTGAATTGAAAAACTTACTACATAAGCAGAGGTCGAAGGCACTGAAAGGCTTGATCCGGAGCCTCCACGAGTATTGAAACCATATGCCTATATTAGAGTATTATAATTTATTATAAATATTAAGCATTTTATAAAGTTAAGTTAAGAAGAAAATAAAATTATTATTTTAATCGCGCAGCAACAACAATAATGTTTATTGTGAAATTTTGAATTTAAATTACTATTTAAAACTCTTCGTACTATATGTAAACAGGTAAATATTTATAAAAAATCATTCTAATACGCCAATTGAAATATTTTTTGAATTCTTACTTGAAATATTAAACATTATGGGATAAATACTCTGTATTACCCCATTAATTTGATGCTTCAATAGTAACATATTAATGTAGATTATATATAGGTATAATGGTAATGAAAATTGTTATACTATATTTTTTAGTTTGTTAAAATTCAAATAAACTTTTCAGTCTTCAGGGAAAATTCATAAAGGGAAAATTTTATAAAAATTAAATTAACATTTTAGTCGATTTAATCTTCGTCTGAACTTAGTAATAATTATAATTGAAAAACGGGCTACGATAGTAGATTTTACGAAATGAATATTTTCACTTGAAATGAGAGAGATAAAATGGATTTGTGATAAAATCTTAGGTTCTAATAGAGATAATACTTCTTAGTTGAAAAAACAAATATTTAATTATCATTTCGAAAATGAAAAATAATGCAATTTGGAGTGATTAACTAGGCGGCTATATCTATGAATATTCAAAAATTCTAAATTGCAATTTCTAAAGGTATATATTAGAAAATTCTACCAAAATTTGTATTTCTACTTTTAATACTCTATATAATTTAATAATAAGATATACAATTTGTTTTTATTAAAATAGTGAAATTTCTAAATAATGTTATTCATTCACATTTTCAAAAAAAAAAAAAGAAAGAAAAATATTAAGTAAAGAGCTTGTACAATGTACTTATAATATGTACAGAACATTGTATACATACAAGACTAGTGGGAAATTGTAATCGATACTCAGAAATACTAATTAAAAACTTTTGCTTTTATGGTTGATGGCTTTATTGAAATATTATAAATCAATTTTTCACAGTAAGTGTAGTTTTAAATATTCTCTTTAATATTTGTTTTTAATAAAAATATATTCGAAATTAACAACTTTACTATAGGGAACTATTTTTAAGTTTAATTTAAAATACTTTATTTTTTGCTTTTGATTTCGAATTCGATACTTGTTAGTTAATATGTTAACTACAAGTTATTAAAATATTATAAAAATATTATAAGTATTTTATTACACTTAAATGGATAAAAATTCAGTTGTCAATATAAATTAAAAATATACATTGTACAGTTCGGGCATTTTTATTTTTACTTTTTAAAGATTTAAATAATTCCAAATCTAATTGAATTACAATTATAATTATAAGACTGCTTTGCGAATTGGGATTTAATAGTTCATTTAAGTTATAATCCCTATCTATCATTAATTTATTTCTTGCCAATTAAGAAGGAGGAAAAATAGTGACTTATATTCTCTTTATTAACTATTATCTGAAAGTAATAAACTTGTTTGAATTGAAAATTCTAGTAAGAAATTGCTGTATTGATGCTACAATGTTCTCCAATTTTTTGTTGTTGTTAGATTTGGACGTTTCGTTTCATACATAATATATATATTCATCACAATTGTACCTTTCACAGATTGACCAAATATCTTAATTTCAATTCTAAGCAAGATATTTTTTATGTAAAATATAAATTATATAATACATATAAATTATCGAAAGATATATCATAAAAATATTCAAGTGAAGGGGGCGATTTATTATCTTTTAAAATGCTTTTGCTTATATATTTTATGGAGAGAATTAGAATGAAGTTATTGCAAAAATGAGTTGAACCTATCAAAAGGAAAAAAGAAAATATTATTCAAAGCCACCTGACACAAAAGTTTTGCCTTTAACTTTTATAAATTGCAAAAGTTTTATTTTATTTTACATTATACTGATACATAAGTATAGTATTTTTGCATCACAATAATGTATCTTTGGGAGCTATGTATGTAAATAAAATTGTGCTCTTAAATTTATGTAGAATTTAATGAATGTCTGAAAGAATATTCAAATGAAGTTTATTATCTTTTTTTTTTTAAATTAAGTATATATTTCAAATTTTTCAATTTTAATCATATTTAAATTTAAATTTTGTATAATGCGGAAGAAATTTTCAGTTCGGGAAAATCTTTTGTACACATGAGTAAATCAAAATTATGAAGATACCTACATTTTCATAATAATACTTATTCTAATCCATTTATTGTCCATAACGACAAAAATCATTTGATGCTTTTGTCCAAGGATTATTATGAATTAGTATTCTCCAAGTTAATAAATACATGCTTTTTATTTGTGGTGAAATGTAACAGCAATGATTCGGTTTTGAATCTTTAGGTTCAGAAAATATTTCAATCTTCATTTGAATATTCTTTTTTTGCTTACAATTTCAATATCTATACATGTTACTCTACCCAATGATTTTAATTTTTATTTTTGCTTACTTAAAATAAAAATCTAGTGATTAAAATTTTCAAGAAAAATTCAACTTTAGTAGAGATTAAATTTAATTGCTAAAAGAATTTAAAAAAATATATAAAATAATATATTATTTCTTGAACATAAAAAGAAAACATAATTTAAAACAAAAAATATTTTTTTTTGTTTTTTTGTGTTCTTCTTTCATTATAATGTTAATCTACTTACTGTTGGCGGAGATAAATTAATGGCTGAGCCTCGTCTTTCTTGAGGCCCGATGCTAGAGTGACGGCGAACTGGTAGTCCACCACCAGGTGTACCACCAGGAGATGATGCACAAGATTTGAAAACCTGCAATACATATAAAGATAAAAATTTAATTTTCAGAAATTTTTCCTTCTACTGTGTTGGTATTCAGCTTAAAGACGTTTATTTTGAACTTCTTTCCATCTAATTATTTTTAATTGTTAAAATTATAATTTACCTGTATTTTTGGTGTCATTAAAGTATTATCTGATAATCGTCGATTACCAGGTAATGCATTCGCAACTCTTAAGAAATTACTATCCGGCGACGATGGGGATCCACCAAACCACCAACCGCCTAATATACCAGATCCTGTGAAAGGAATTATGGAAACAATTTTTTTTTAAAATAAAAATGTAACTTTAAGCTAAAATTTGAAAAAAAAAACCAGGTTAGGTTCTTACAAACCTGCTGAGTTTTTTCTAGCCATATCTTCAGCGCTTGAAGTTTTACGTTGATCAATTCGTAAATTAGGTATATTAAATGGAGGAACATGCATATTATCTGATGAAAATTGATGTCTTAGTGGTCTATGACGCTCCGGCGATGGTATCGATAGATTGTCTAGTTTCAATTTATTACGTTGTTGTCGGTCAATATGATCCAGCATATCTTGAAGAACCTATTTCAAATCATAATGTCAATAATGTATAAAAAAAAATATATCAATTATTCTCATTTTTATTCATATCACCGAAATGAACAAAAATATTTAAAGGATTAAACACATTTCAGAGATTCCATATTTCTAGGATTTTTGGTTATATTGGAATATAGAAAAATCACCTCTAACAATATTGTAAATTGTTCCAAATTTAATGATGGATTGACAGTTTGTGGTATTAATGATGGCATTACTCTTGTTGCCATAATGTTAACAGATAATCCATATTTTTTATCACTAAGCATTATTCTGTATATATCTATAAGTAATAAGAAACATTTTACTTACATAAAAAACATTAAATTTCTATTGAGTTGAATTTCTAGATGAGCCATTAAATCATAGCTCATATAAAAATATAAAGTCGTAGCTCATAAAACGAAATTGCACTTACTAACAACTCGGAGAACAACTTCTGGCTCTGACAATCTAACCTCCCAAAGCAGTGGTAGAACATCATCAATAATCTATTAAAATTTTTAATATTTATTTTTAATTTTTTTTTTATAATATTATTAAAGAATATTATTAAAAACCTGTGATTTATCCAGCTTTTCTAAAGTTCTTTCGATGCATGAGAGAACATTACCAACAATTTTTGGATCAGAATGATTTTTCTCAAATACCATTTTAACTTTGGGTAAAACCAATTTTTTCACAGATGTCTCATCAATACAATCATAAACATTGGATACTGCGACCAAAGCTGCACTCTAAGAATTAAAATCGATTATTATTATTTAATAAAATTCTAATATTTATATATTCTTTCAAAATTGTTCTCAAACTCTTCAGTTCATGTACTTTTAATTATTTTTTTGTCAGAAAATTTAAAACAAAAGCTGTAGCTGTTATGCTTTTAGTTCACCCAATAGGTAAATTAACAATAACATAATGTGAATTCTTTTAATAATTATATTTAACCAGAAATTTTTATAACTTACTTGAACCTGTATTGTGGTACTTTCGAATGCATTAAACAATAAAGGTAAGACATCTGTATTAACATCATCTCTTGGAGTTTTCTCTAATATCACATGCAAATTTTCCAAAAGTGTTACAGTTGCTTGAATAGATTTCGGGGATGCAAATACCATTCTAAAAATATACGAAATTTTAATGTTGATATAGTCTGAAAAAATAACAAGAATCGCGATATGTATTTCAGTAACATTTAATGTACAAAACTTACTTAAACGTTGGAAGAATAATAGTTTCATACTCGTGTTTTGTTGATTCTTGAACCAACGCCTAAAATAAGAAATTAATTTTGTTTTCTTTCAAAGAAGATTTATTTATATTTATAAGGTTTCGTAATACCAATGCTGGTTGTAAAACTGCTGCCAGAACTTCAGCTGTTTTCATTTCTTGCTGAAGACATGGCCAAATATGTTGCCACCATAATTTCTAAAAAAAGTATTAATTTAACCTCAAAAATGTTAAACATAACAAATATTTTTCAAATATTTACTCGTGGTACAAAAGGAAGTATATCTTTTAAAGTACTTCTGTAAAAATGAGATTTTTGTGTTGGATCCTTCATATTAATGACATCTAAGAATTGTAAGGCGTGTACAGAAGAATCACTGCAAAATAATATCAATAAAAACATAAGTATAAGTAAAGAAATATTATTATTATTTTTTTTTCAATAAATTTACTTAAAATATTTAATTAGTTGTAAAAGTTGTGCTGTTGGACGAGATGTAGGATCTTTATTCATAAGACGTGATGTTGCTTCTTGCAAAGGAATTGGAATTCTTGGAAGTATATTGTGAACAGCATCATCAATCTGAAATAAAATTTAAGTTTTGTAAATATTATTAGGAGAATAATTAATAGCCAACATAGCTGACATTATATAGATAACATACCACTTCTAATTGCTTAAGATACGATGAAGTAGAATTATTTGCCTGTATCAATGGTCTGCCTTGATTAAATATAGAGCAAATAACCATTCCTAATGAAAACATGTCACTTAAAATACTTGTTTGTGAGTGCAGTTGAACTTCTGGTGCTAGGAAAATAAAAAAAAAAACATTAAAAATGAAACTATTTTTTAAACATCTTACTCACCCATATAGTCTAAATTTGGTTGAGCCATTTTTGAAATTCTAGTGCTCCATGGTTGGCAAACAATAGAATCAACTACATCAGTCTCATTAACTCTTTCTATACGTAGAAAATAAAACAAACACTACGCTCAATATCTTGTAATTTTTAATTATAAGTCAACTTTTGTTTTACCTATAAATTCTAAGCCTGCTAATTTCCAGGTACCTTTTTTAGTGACCAAAATTGATGATGGACATATATTTCGATGATTAACATGTCCTGAATAATGAAGATATGATAAAGCTTCAGTTATCTAAAAATAAATGAGAATAACATAACTTTTAGTTGAAAATTGAGAAAGTAAAACTTTTTCTCTTACCTGTAATATTCCATATTTTAATTCAATATCTAAAAAGTTGTATTCACGTGCATGAGCAGGTCTTTGAATAAAAGTTCCAGGCGGTGGAATAACCTGTGACGCTCCGGTACTCGGTGGACCACTAACTGGTCCGCACATTCCGATTTCCTAAAATTATAATGAATAAAGAAAAATGTTGACGTTAAAAATTTATTTGAATTTTTATTATTTTTTTATTACGGTGGGAATATTTAACTTTAATAACTTTTGTAGAAATAGAGAATATAATACCTATATATTAATGTTGTATACTTATACACTCAATTTGCAAAAAGAAAAAAGAAGTTAATTCCATGAGTTTATAATAAACTAGACAGTTCATTTATGTTTTTTAAAGAAAAATTTCAATAGTTAATAATTGCCCGAAAAAATTTAAATTTTCAAAATTTTCTTTTAGCAATAATAAACTTTTTAATTTTATCTTTTTTGTGATTTTATTAAACAAGAGGAAAGAAAGAAACTTTTTTCATTTGTTATACCTGAATTCTATATATAACACAACTCTATACTGAATTCACCCATTCAAAAGAACCCTATAGCCTGTAGGAGTTTTAGATGAAAAATTAAAAAGAATACTAATGTCTAGATCAGGCGAAGCGTTTCATTTTTAGACTTGCTATATTTGCTAATAGAGAGGACGCCTTTTACAGACATTAATATATATTACATATTATATTTTTATTTATCAACAGTATATCGACACCGTATAAATTTCTCAAAAATCGAAAAAAAACTTGATTGATGATGACATTTACACTTATTATTTCGTTAAAAGATTGTCAAATATTGCTTTATTTTTCATTAAAAATTAATAATTTAATTATTGTTGGTAATTAAATTTGTGGGAAATATTCTACATTTTAATTCGATATTTATGCAAACATGTTATTTCATTTCTATTGCTTTTGAAATATCGATTCAATAATGTTGACTTAAACAAACTATCGATTTAAATTTTATCGACTATATTTTCCTATATAATGTTGATTTAGTTTAATTTTTTTAAATCCGTAAGACTTTCCACTCAGTTTTCAATCTCAAAATGTGTACACGAAATTTGAGGCTAATAAAGAGCAGAATTTCCAAAATTAAAAATGTCGACATTTTGGTTAATTAATTTGTCAGTCAAAGACGAATTTATATTTAATTAACATTTTGCATTAATGGAGAAAATTGAAATTTTGTCGATTGATTTTTAGGATCTTTTATTTTTAACATAATTTTGACTTTGATGTTGAACGCAGATATATTTTTATTTATTTAACTTTTTTTTTTTTTTGAATATTATGAAAGATTATGATAAAAATAGTACAGAATTATTATTATATATATAAAATTGTTATTCAGAAAATTCTACTTAAAACATTTTTAAAAATAATTAATCCAAATGTACATTATTTAGTTCTATTATTAGACTTTAGAAAAAAAATTATGCGAAAAACCCACCAAGGAATATTGCACACGTTTTTAGATATTGCTTTCCGTGAATTTACTTTTAACAACGATAAATTTGTTGTCGTCATTTTCTATTTTAAAAAATCAACCTATAATTTATATGGTACATACATATATATTTGATGCATATATAAATCTATGTATATTACCTACATTATATTGTATTATATACGAATACAATAATGTATACATATATCATGTAGGTATTATTCTTTCTCTAATTGGAGAAAAATGACATACGAAACTCTTATTTCTTTTAAGTATGTATGTATAATGTATAGGGTTATGTTCTTGATAATAGCTGACTATAACACATCAGAATCTTTGACGATCTATTACAGAAAATTGATGTAAGTATATATATTTATATACATTTGTTTTCGACAAATCTACATTGAACTAACGTAATTTTATATATAGACCGAAATTTAATTTTATTTGAGGCTTCAGAAATTTTATATAATAAAATTTAATTAATTATAATATAATTAATAAATATATAGCTTCTCATTCATATTAATATTACTATAATAATTTTTTTAATATATAAGATTTTTGACCTAGATGTACCTACACCATTTTCCATTACAGCTATTTTCTATTAAATAACATAATATTTAGATGTTTCATTAATGGGCATCCAATGACTTTTAATATTCTATTTTACATTAAGATTTTATACAATAATGTTAATTTATCAGGGAAAAAACAATAATATTGAGATGTTTAATAATTTGTACATAACATATCAGTGTTTTCCTATAGTGTTTGTTGAGATCCGAGACGAGGCGAGAGTAGAAAAAATCTCGTATCGGTCTAGAATTTTTAATTAGCACCGGTCTAAAAAACGAGCTAGTATCCATCAATGTTCGATTTCGGATCAAAAAATTACACGAAAATAAAAACTATTTCAGTAAACTTTCTTTTGTTGGTTAAATATATTAAAGTAGGACCTCACCACGCCGAGCTGTATCTGTCGCATTTTAGATTTTAGGCATATTTTAGACGAGACCACGTTCTCGATTATATTGTTCACATAGATAGATAAAGTCGATCCAAAATATATTATGACCAAAAATAATTATTCTTCATTGATTATTTGTTTATTTTACAGAAATATATTAAAAAGCAAATAATTAAATAAATTCCATGGCATTACATATATAACGTTACTACTTTTATTTCACGTTTTTTTTTAAATTGAGGTTGAAAAACACTGCATAAACTTACTATGTTGAATTTAAATAATTAGGAAAAAAATTTTTTTTTTTTACAATTTATGTTTCTTGGTTAAAATTTATGGTTTTTTATGTACATAAATAATGTAAATTATGTACAACATAAAAATTGTTAGATATTTTGGTATGAGAAATTTCTTTAAGAAAAAATTTCAAGTAGGAAAATTAAGATGTTTATCAATAATTTATTCTATCAAAAAAATTTAATGGTAGAAAGCGCCAAATTCAAAAAAAAAAATTTATGTTATAATATATTCAATAATATAGAAAATCAAATATTATACAACAATTTTAATATTATGTACATTGTATATATAATGTATACACAAAATTTTTTTTTTATAAAGATTTTTCCTTAACAGGTGTGTTGTTGTATATACTACTTAATATTAAAAGAATAAAAATAATAATAAGAAAATAAAAATGTTCCTTATTGCTCGTGAAAGTATTATAATTGCTTACTGGAATAAGTATTGCATCCTTTTTACCGATAAAGTTAAAATTATAATAAAAATTATTCAAATTATTGGTTTTTCTTTGTTTTGAAATAAAATCGGACCAAAAAGAAAGATATACGCATCCTTGTTATATCGTTAATTCTTTATGATATTAATTAATATTGTTGTCTGCATTAATTTTAAATAAACCAGTTCTTATATTGAGCTAATACCAAAAAGCATGTATATAAAGAGGAATCAGTCCCATACAAAAAAAAAGAATTAAAATAGTGAAACAAAAAATCCATATCACAACCCCATGAGCTTTTTTTTTGAATTTTTTGAGAATTCCACTCTCACAAAAGCTTTTAAAACTTTCAAAATAACAACAGTTCTATACAATTTTGAAAGTTTTAAACGCTTTTGTGAGAGTGGAATTCTCAAAAAATACAAAAAAAAAGCTCATGGAGTTGTGATATGGATTTTTTGTTTCACTATTTTAATTCTTTTTTTTGTATGGGACTGATTCCTCTTTATATACATGCTTTTTGCTAATATAGTACGATTCAAATCACTTGACCAATGAGCTTTTAAGAGAGGGTAAAATTTGAATAAAATTATTATACAAAAATTGCATGAGCTTTTTTCTTAAATAATTTCCCCTAAATTTTGTATGCATTTTTTAATGGAAAGGGAAAGCTTTGCATAACGGATTGGTCAAGTGATTTGAATCGTACTATACCTATTAGCATAAAAGAAGTATAAATAGAGAAACTAGTCCCATACAAAAAATGAAAATACAAATAGTGAAACAAAAAATCCATATCACAACCCCATGAGCTTTTTTTTGTATTTTTTGAGAATTCCACTGTCACAAAAGCTTTTAAAACTTTAAAAATTGTATAGAACTGTTGTTATTTTGAAAGTTTTAAATGCTTTTGTGAAAGTGGAATTCTCAAAAAATACAAAAAAAAAAGCTCATGGGGTTGTGATATGGATTTTTTTTTCACTATTTGTATTTGCATTTTTTGTATGGGACTAGTTTCTCTATTTATACTTCCTTTATGCTATTAGTTGGAATGTAAAGCAATTATTATTGGTGCCGTGATAAAAATTAAGAATAAAAGTCGTTGTTGGAAACTAATAATTTGATATTGCAAGTATATAAAATAGAATTTTGACTTGTTAAAATAAACTGACATTGCAGTATAGAATTTTACGTACATTATGTAGATTTATAAACAATATGGAAGTTAAATGAATTTATGTGAACCCTAACATTAATATTATTGACTTACAATTTTTTTTTTTTTTTTATATCATATAATAAGTATTACCTTTTTATTTGTTTGCGGTGTTGTAAATCAAACAAATTAGTTGACATGACGTATAAATGAAAATAATAACGAATAATAATATGTAATATGTTAAATAAAAAAATAATAATAATAATAATAATTTGTAAATAAAATTACCCAGGGGTTTTCAACATTCTCTTCCCTCTATATATGAAAAACATTTTGGTTTTTTTTTTACTTTTTTTTTATTAATATTTTTTACATTTAAGAAACGTTTTCATTTCATTTGGGACATATTATTTTTTAGGCAGGCGCATGTCTTAAAACACAAAAAATTACAAAAAAATAGGAATAAAAATTTATACAATTTTATTTTAACAAAACTGTTAACTTTTTTTTTCTTTTTTTTTTACTTTTATCTTGGGATAAATTTTTTAAACATATATGTAGTACAGAGAAAATCTTAGATCTAAATTATTTTAATTTATCATCATCATATTTTCTTTATAAGAAAAAAAAAAAAAACAAATTTAAATTTTTATTTCAAAGTTTAGTAGTATAATAACAAAATGTATGAAACTTCTAAAGATTATATTTTTAAAGTAAATTACCATTATATTTTCTGTAGTCATTTTATTCCTTTTTGTGTTATCTAAAATATTTTCAGTTAAAAAGTTTAGATTTTAATGACTGACCTGAGTTTTGTAACGCAAAAACAAAATGTACAGAATTTCCAAGATAAGGAGAATAATGCTGTGGAAATAGAGTACTAGACCGTAATATCATGAAAAATATTAGAATCTTACAGTGCTCACAGATATTGAAGATCCAGCTCGAAGTACTCAGCTCGAAGAACCCAGCTCGAAGTACTCATTGAACTAAAAATTCTTGTGATGCAGTCTCGATGTTTCGCGGTCTTTGTCACAAATATTACAAATATGGAAGTTTTGTGACATTGTAACAGAAGCATCATATGAAAATGCCAAACGAACATCGAAACTTAAATTAAAAATATAAATTATAATTGTCTAGCTGTTTATTTCCTTTCAATAACTACATCAGACAAATTGATTTTGATTATTACATTGCACTTAATAAGATGACTAAAACAAAAGCTACTTAGCGCTTATTTGCTCCAAAGGAGAGCCCTATATTATTTTTCGCCATCAAATATTTTTGTGATTAAACTACTGTGACTTATTGAAATTTTTATAAGCATAAAAAATTAATACATAATATCAATCTACTCTATATAAATAAAAATTTATGTATAAATAAATTTGGCATATTATCATTCCTTTTATGGAATATTGACTCTAGAGAGTTTCAAGTATCACTTCTGTGTATTGTATACATTCAGAAAAAATATATAAAATTTTTTCTCTGATTTTATTTTTTTTATTTTTTTTTAATCGTATTTCAATTCCTCAAATTGAGGTAATTGATTGCGCAAATAATTTTTGAAAAAAATAAAAAAAAAATAAATAAATTTATTATGTGTTGCAATTTATTATTGATTTGATATAATAAACTGTTGAAATGATTCTGAATAATTTTACCGTGAGCTGTGTCCAAAGTTATATTGTTATTAAAATTAGTAAACATTTATGACAGGTTAGAAACCGAACGTAAATGTGCCAGCTAAGTCAAAATGAGAATTGAATCATAAGATAAAAAAATTTTTCGACTTAATATTTTACCAAGAACCCAAATATATTTACTACAAAATGACACAATCTTTTTCAATATCCAAGTGGTATTTCAGATTTCTTTCTGAAAAATGATTGGTTAATATATTTTTATTTTTTAAGTCAATTAAATTATTTTTTCTTGCAGTGAACATGCGATATTATTTTTTTTTTCAGTATGTGTACTATATACATATATTTATTTCCCAATTTAAGCTTTTAATATACTTTTAATTGATTTTAAAATATTGAGTCATTTAAAAATTGATATTATTATTATCGTGAGTAGTAAATAAAGAACTATTAGGTGGACAAACATATTTAAAGTAACTTTAATATATATACTATTGATTTGTGTCAGTTTTCAGTAAAGGTATTTTAAACCAAATTTGTTTTTTGCTATTAACGTAGGGTAACCCATGATCACCATTATATAAATTTTTCGAAACAGTAAATTACTTATAAGTTCTTAAAGTACTAATTTAAAGTATTGTTTATTTTCAAAAGTAAATTTGAAATTTTTTTTTTAAATAATTTAAACATCTCTTAAACATTGTTGTTCCATGAGTTATTTTTGGATCTAAACTAACTTAAACAAACGATTTTTGCCCAATTTTCAGATCTATCTAATTTAATTTAACTTTTCTTTATAATAAGAAAAATATAAAAAAATTAATTTGAAAAAAACAATTCAACAAAATAAATAAATTCGATATAAATTTATCCGATAGTTTATTAAAAAAAAAAAAAATTTTCATTTTTAATAGGGAATTTTTTATGTACGTACCTAATTGATTTTAACAAGGACACCTTAATATACAGATATAGCAGTGAAAAGCAAATTAAATACAAAATTTATGTATATTAAAAACATTTTTAATAGAATTACGAAGAAAATTTTTTTAAAAAATTTATTACTCCTACCGTAATGGCCATCTGTGTATCGTCTAGTAAGTTTGGAGTGATATAAATATAAATATAAAATGTCGATAATTGAAAATTATATAATAAAAATTGGATATACAAAATATAATATATTTAAATAATAAAATGTTTCAAAAATTTATTTTTTATTTTTGGGAATAAAGCAATTTTCGTTATTTTAATGTTTGAGTTGTTTTAAAATTTAGTTCCAGTTCCTTCGTAAGATTCTAATACTTCTTTGTATCTTTAAATCAACTTCGACTATATTTTCTCCCATCAGATTTGACAGAATATAATATCTTGTTTACATAAGTTCTCATCAGCTTTGTTTTCCTAACTATATAATATTTATATAGTTTTTATTGATAGTTTTTAAGCTTATACAGTTCGCTTTATTATTTTGAAAAATGATTTTCTATTCTAAGCTATCCTAGGCTATGCTTATATTATTTATTAGGCTTTTATAATCAAAGTATAAGTTCTCCCAGGCGTCAAATAAACAAAAAATCAACTAAATCTTAAGAAAAATATGAGGTAGAACCTAAAAGCGAATAGAATTAGAACCTAATAATTTTGTATTCTTGTTTAGATCCTAATAAATTATTTTATGTGGTTTTAGTTCATTTTATAAGTTCTATACTTAATTTTTTTTTTGGTTCTAGTTTATTAGCTCCTACCTAATTCATAGCGCTGTTTTTCTGTATACATTTTTTTTTGGGAATTTTTTTTTATGTTAATAAAAGCTTTATAAAAACTTATTATTTCTAAAATAAAATTTTTGTTTACGGTTTTGTAAAGAAAATTTTTTTTATGCAACCGTAAAAAGTCCATTAGTAAGTGTAGTAATTTTCTTTCTTTTCATTGTTTGTTTTTGTTATGAATTTTTATTTTTTGATAGTGAGAAAATTATTTTTCCAGGAGATAATAATTTCCGAAATTTGGTTTTATTATGAAATTATATCCTGCCTGCCTGACGAAGTAATTTAATGTTTGTAAATAATTTTTTTTTATTATTTCCGAAATAAAAAATACTAAAAATGAACATTATGTCTGGCAAATAAATCTTAAGGGAAGAAGACAATTTTTTTTCATTTTTTCATTTTTATTTTATGCAATGATTTATGTGGTTAACATTATGTAAAATCAACATAATTTTTATGATATGTGTATTCAGGCTGACAAAAAAAAAATTTGTATTTTAGTGAAAAGAAGAAAAAAATATTTTTTTTTATTTATTTATTATGAGCCTCTCTGAGAAAAGAGTTGTCATCGACAAAATCGACAATTATTATTTTTGTAATGTAAAGTTTATACAATAAGCAAATTTATATACGGAAATGATGATATTTAACTTTAAGAATTTTCTAAAAATAATTTGTTAAAAAAATTCAAAAATTTAATTTATTTTTTGAGGCCACAATTATTATTAACTCGTACACGAATTTGTCTGTTTATTTATTTATATATTTCTTTTCTATTTTCGACACTCTCGTAGACCCACTTTTCGTCATCACAGCGAGCTGAAATTTGGCACACAGGTTCATGTCGAGTGAAATTTCAATGGAAAACTCGGAAAATCGGGAAAAATCATTTGAAAATTTGGTAGAAATTTGATTAGTGATAAATCCGTTTCAGGAAAAATGCGAAGTTTTCTGATTTTTACGAAAAAATTTTCCGGAATTTTGCGACTTTTCCGGATAATTTTCCGGTAAAAAAGTTTTTTAAATTATGCAGGATCAAGTTCTCTATCAACTGGCATCATTACTTTCTCTCTGGCAATGGTGAAAACTTGCAGAAAAAATCGATGAAAATTCATGTAAAACGCTTTTCCGGAGTTTTTCCGACCAGAAAGCGTTTGAGTGTTTTGCAACCTGAGACAAAGTTGTAGAGCGAAATGAGTTGCATAAAGTTGCTTTTGTGGAAAACTTCATGGAAAACCCGAAAAAGCGGGAAAATCATCGGAAAAATTTTCAAAAATCAAAAAATCTGAGTCCACCTTTGTGTGTGAAGAAAAATTTATTTTCTACTTTTTCATGCGCCCTGGCCTCAGTTTTTTTGAAAACTAGTTTTTTACTTATTTTTTTAAGATTTAAAAATACATATTTATTTTTACTTTCAAACTCTAAAATATCGTAATTTCTTGAAATTCAAATTATCAAAAAAAAAAAAAAAAAAAAATAAAGTAATTGCATAACGAAACATAACCATTGTGTAATGTAAATTATTTTTCTTGAAATATGTAATATACACATAAAAAAAATTTACATTTAAACGAGTATTATTGACAGACTAGAAAATAGAGTAGGTGTATATAAGTGTGTACATATATTAAATTTGTTTCAATATTGAGAAAAACATATACACCGCTTTTATATATAAATTTGAAATTGATCTCTCTTGAATACTTTAAGTGGTTTCATTATTTATTTTCTAGCAAAATTGGGAATTTTCTTTTTTAAAAATTGAAAAATTGTTCTATATATATATTTTCTTTAAGAGCCCATCTTTAATGTTCAATTAAATGTTTCATTATATATAGATTTTTTTATTTTTTTTTTTAAATAAAATCTTTAAATTTTTCGATTGAATAAACAGAAAAGTGTTCTCTATTGTTGTGGAAATTAAACAAGTTGGTTGTGTTGTCTCGAAAAGTGGACTTAATGTTTTTTTCTGTTATTATATTAATAACACTGTACAGGAGCTCGCAAAGTGTTCATAAAATGTTGTAAACTGATATAATGGTAAAAGTGGTAAAAAAAATATAGTTTTTTTTTCATTGCATTCAAATATTGCAAACAATATTTAAGGATTTTATGTTTTAACAAAAGTGACATTGCCCTTCATCTACTTTTTTTGAAATTTAGATCCATTCTTTGATTTTCCTTTGAAATCAATATACAAATTGATACTAAATGAACAAAATTCCCAATTTGGGAGTTGAAAGTTTATGTAAGTGTCTCCAATGACTTTTTTTTTTTAATTCCAGGCATATTCTGACCGGAAATGTTTTATTTTTTTTTATTAAATTAAATCTACGTTCTTTAACTTTAATATGAAAATAATTTTAAAAAAAAGCCATATATATAGTTTTTCCAAGCAATATTTTGATAACTTGAAAAATATATAACTCTTGCAGCTTTGCTTTTGTACTATTTAAACATTTAGCAGAGAAACTTTTGCTAGATGTATTGTTTTGGTTAGGTTTAAAAAAAAATACAGTATAAAAAAATGATAAAAGTTTAAAAAATTAAATTTGAACTACAATTTTAAATTATTTTTCTATCAAATTCATTTAACAATTATTAAATTACCTGAAAAGCTAATATATTTGCTAAGCTTGCTAATACTGGTTCGGTAGCAAATGCTAAGGAATCAACAGACTCTTCAATTGGATGGATTATTTGTAGAATCTGAAATAAAAAATAAAATAATATATTAAAAAATATTTTTTAAATTTTTGTTATAATTATAAGTCTAGTAATATTGAGCCCTAACCTTATTATATGAATAATGATTAATATATAATAATAGTAGATTATTGTATATGTAAACTAAATTTGTTATTAATTAAGAGTTCTGTATACCCAAAAATACATTGACACGAGTCAATACTTATATCACGAGACCGAAGGTCGAGTGATATAAATTGACAAGTGTCAATGTATTTTTGTGTAAATACATAACGAGTTGTTTTGTTTACATATTCAATATACTGTTTTAATACGTAGAAGAGAGGTAGTTGCAAAGAGAGAATATTTTTTCGTCTCATTTTTTCTCATTTTTTTTTTGTATTTGGCTGTATTGAAATATTGTGAGAGATATTATGTTTGTTTAGGTATTACGTAATATTCAATACGAAACACCTAAATGATTTCATTATTTACGCTGATGCATCTAAATTTTTTCATTATATACGCTGATGAATCTAAATTTTTTCATTATTTACGCAGATGCATCTAAATGATTGCATGTGTATTGATGCATATAATACTCCATTTAGTGATCTAAATTCTATAGCACTAAATACAACATAACGATCCCCAACGCATTAAAATATATATTAATAAAAAAGAATTTGTTTCTATTAATTTTATTACAAAATTTTCTTTATCGAAAATAAATATGAAATTTTCTGTATTTTAAGATTCCTTGTTGTCATAAGCAAACATTTTGTGGCATATATTCATTGAAGTTCTATACACAAACTACTTGTAGTTCAATTTTCATGGTGTAAAATTTTAAACATCATTTACACAGGAATTTGTGACAAATTGTTGTCTACATATTCCTAATATATCTTTAAAAATTGATCTGAATTAAAATGATAGTAAAGTTATTTGGGAAGTTTATTTTTAGAGAATCTATTTTTTTTTTGAACATTTAAAATTTGAAAAATTCGAATACGCTTAATTTTTAATTTTTAATAGAAAACGGAAAACAAATACTAATCTTTAATGTGCTTGCTTATACTCTTTTATATTCATAATATAGAAAAATAAAATTAATTTTTTTAATACTTACTTTTGGATGTCGAAACCGTTCAAGTTGTTTAACTGATGCTTTTAATAATTCTGTGACAGTTTCCTTTCTTTTTGGTTTATGTAATTTTTCGGCAATTTTCTTTTCAAATAAAAATATCGAACATTCCTGTAAATATAAGAGTAGAAAAAAAAAAAAAAAAAGAAGAAAAGTTATCTATTATTATGACTATTACATGGTATATCAAAATACAAATTTTTTATATCAGATTTTGAAGTGCTAAAAATGTTTATCTAAAAAATTATCATCAAGGAACACAAAGGAAATATATACATTAATTTCAGGAAAAAAAATGGTTAACTGACGATGTAAGAAAATTGTTGTTATATGTATTTATCGTGACCGTCTCATGGAACAGAAAAAAAAATTGTTATTGATGATGAAAATTAATTTTATTTTTTTCGTTTTTGATTGTTAAAATAATATAAAGTCAGGTACAGCTTGTTTTCATATATATGACAATGATTAAATGAAATTCAATAGTCACGTATTTTTCAAATATACAACATCGAATTTGGAAAATGAATTGAGAGATCATTTTGGATCAGGTTTTATTCAAAAATTAATAGAAATTATATTTTTTTTCAAATAAGTATAAATGTGGAAAATAGTAAAAATTGAATAATAATTCTTTTTAGACATTTTCGTATTTGAAACATAAACTTGACTAAATCCATTTCCGAAGAATATATATCTAGACAGTTTTCCTAGTTCACATTTAACTTTTAACCCATTTGAAAAGTCTTGCAATGAATTATGAAAACTTTGTATTTTCTTATGGTAGAATAATGAACAAGGGAAAATATTTTCAGCAATACAATACCTAAATAATGTTCACTCAAACCAAAGTGAGTCGACCTACTGTAATATTTAAAATTTTATAACTATTGGATAGAGTTGTTAGAAGCAGATAGATAAAATAATAAAAATAAAAGCATAATTGAATTCATTCTGTTTAATAAAAATTAAATTGTTTAATATTCATCTCAATTATAATTGTCGCCGTGATAAATCCTAAATTAATAATTCTGACGAATCTTAAAAGCTTAATTTCTTATTTGATAAGTTCCTTTAAAGCTTGTGCTGATTTTTATAAGTTTACACTTCGTATATTGGAAACATTAGGCATTTAATTTTTCAAGCCAATAGTCTACAAATACTTTTCAAATTCAATTTTAATTAAGCTTAATGTTAAACTCAACTGGGGCGTCGATATTTTTAACAAGAAACAATGCTTAACAGCGACAATATGCCTCACGAGAGTTAAAGAATAATTCCATTACCAAAAATATCTACCTTTTAAAAAACTGATTTTGTTTTTTTTTTTAAATTTTTTTTCGAAAGATTCAAGCCAGAAACTTTGTTTTTTTTTTTTTTAAATTTCGAAAAGTTTTATAAGTGCAGCTTGAAAAATCAACCGCACGAGATTTTCAAGTGAAAAATCAAATAGACTTGTTCTTTGATGTAAGAGGTATGCAAGAATGGTTTAAAATTTTCACAAATACAAAAAATTTTTTATTTTAATATTCTCTTTCTATTCAAGACACAATTTGAAGCAAAAAGAAAAACAAAACAAAAATAAAACAAGAATAGAATTTAAATATCCTCAATAACATTAAAAATTCTAAATAAATGATCATGTGTAGTGTGGAAAAATATTTTTAATAATTTATTAGATTTGATTTTTCACCATTTTAAAACAAATTATTTTATTTACACATATAATTTGTATATAAACAAAATATATTTTCATTATATTATTCATATATTCAAACAAACACACACACTATATTCACATATTTCAGTTGATAATAATGGTTTTCAAAATTGATTGATTACTTTTTGGGTTTATTATTGGCATAGATTTATCTTTTCATGAATATTTTGTTGGCATTATAACAAAAAAAAAAAAAAAAAAAAGGAACCAATCTTTCAATCGGAAATTATGTCCCTATAATTTTTTATTTTTTTATTTATTTTCTACACATAAAATATTATTATTTAAAAAAAAAAAAAAAAAATTGTTTCCTAAAATAAATGACCCGTAAAACATAAGGTATATTTTTTGAATATAAAGGATAGTACCTACACACAACATATTTTTGTATATATAGGTCGCGATATAATGATTTTTATTTGATTGACTGGGCAATAACCCTTTTTTTTTCATATTATTGTATATATAGTAGTTATTCCATCATGAATAAATTTAAAATAATGTGCAAAAAAAGTGTTATATTTTCGAATAAAAAAAAAAAAAATAAAAGCTTGCTTGCCTCATAAATAAAAATATAAAATCTCAATTTTAATAAGCTTTTTAAAGAAATAAAAACCAAAAAAAAAAAAAATCAAAATAATGATATCTGACTGAGATAATAATAAAAGGAGGGAAACTTTTCTTTTAAGGACTTGATGAAAAAAATTTATGAACGAAAACAATCTGTGGTTCTTTTCGTTAAAAAAAAATGAAAAAATCCGCACAAAAATAATAAGATTTTCAGAAAAATTACCACTAAAAAAAACAAAAAAGAAAAATAAATATTTTAATTTTTCTTTGGTCAAACGCTGCTTAATTATTATTAGCCGACCATAAAATTAATAAAATAAATTATTAAAAATTCTTAATGAAAAAATTTACCCAAAAAAAAATATAAAATGGTTGTACACAAAAATAAACCACGTAAAATTTTTTTAGCATTAATTTTGTAATAAAAATATGAAATGAATGAGTGTTGAAAACATTAAAAATATATAAGATGTTTCAATTTGTATCTATCTATGTATATTGTATACAGTGTGAAATTTCAGATGTATGTACATTTGAGGATTTAAAATATAAAATATTGTATTACTTCTTGTAATATACTTTTTAGGGTTTTTTTTTTTTTTTTCGTAATTGTAGGATTAAGTTGATGACCAAAAAAGAATTAAGTAAATGAATTTGGCTCAATTTGTCAGATTTTTTGGATAATACTGCTGAGCTTATGTGGTATAATGTTGCATACAAATTGTGAAACAGCACAAACACTTAATTCAAGTGTACAAAAATTAAAAAATTGACACTAATTCCGCGCCGAAACGGGAGTCGAACCCAAGACTCAATATGCCGTAATATATAATGACAAATCATTGGTAAATTGCCGAAAATTTATCGATACTGCGATTATAAAAATAAAAGAATTTTAAGAAGATAACATTAACATATAAGTTTAATACTAAAACTAATGTTGAAAATATGTAGGTATACTTATTTGTAGAACGCCAAAGATGTAAATATGAATAAAAAATATAATTAAACATACGTAATTATTATTATATATATACTTTTTCCCAAATTAAAACAAAGCAAAATTTCTTAAAATTTAACAAAGAAATGATAACATTAATCTTAATTTTGCAGGTATTATTCTCACATAATAATTTAACTTTTAAATGGTCCTGACTTATAAAACATATTTTATTTCTTTATTGATAATAATCTTCATAAAAAGGAATTATACAAAAACACAGACATTCCTTATCTTTTCACAAAAAAGTTTTTTTTTTTTAAATGAAAATTATCATTTGAATTTTTAAAAGAAATAGAAAAATCTAAAAGAAAATGAAATTAAATTAAAATTGAAGACATTTTTATTTTATTTTAATATCTTATCATCTTTAATCTTTTTAATGTTGTTATTCTGACTGGTCACCTTTATAACATATTTATCTTTAAAAAATCATCTACTGTATAACTCCTACTCAAAAACTTTTATGTACGTATAACATAACATATATTTAAATACCTACATAGTGTATATATATAGAAATAAATACAGCAATAAATATAACGAAGTTGTTTTCATATTTACTGTGGTTGATTTAATGTAGGTTTGAAAATGATATTATGTGTATTATTATTATTATTATTATTATTATTATTATTATTATTATTATTATCATAATGAAGTTAAGCAATTTATGTAAAAATGTTATGTTTATTATTTAACTTTCTAGATACATACAGGTAACTCTCGATATAGCACAGTGCTTTAGCTCCTAAACATATACGATATGCTTGTAATGAAATGAAAAAAAATTTGGTTCCAAGAGTTAAACAAGGAGATAACACTGTTTGTTTTTTTCATAAAGAAAAATACATATTTAAAGGATTTTTATGTTTCAAAAATACATCGTCGGCCGTGTTAAGTGAAGGTTTCATGTAAGTTATATAATTTTTTTTTTATTCTGTTGTTATCAAAATAAGATTACGTTACATTAATTAAAGGGGAATAAATTATATTCTTTTTATGTATATCTAATATTCTTATTGTATTTTTGTCAAGTTTTCAAACAATATTCAATCGTGATCTAAATTTATAATGTCTACATATAACAAACTTAACTATTTGAATTATATGTGTCGGAATCATTTAAGGGCAATTTCCAAAAAAATAAAATAAAAATCTATATGAACATATTTATAATCATAAAATGATAATAGAAAGCACGTATTCCATTTTATTAGCATTAATATATAATAAGTAATTTAGAGAATTTTCTGCAAAACTTATGACTTGAGTTTTACATTTTCTAATAAAAAAAAAGTGCTTATGATTTTATTCGGCCTGAATTTCGACCGTATAATCTAAATGAATTTCGATTTCCGTATTGAAAATATAAGTTATATTGCATCTTTACATTTTATTTAATTGATTCTATATCGTCTTTTAGGGATTCCTTAAAAGTTTTTCAAGAAGTTCTCTGTAGCATAGCTCAGATCCCAATTTTCATTACATAAACTTTCTCTATATACAAACTGATAAGCTCAATTTTTTGTGTAATAATAAAGAAAGTTTTCTAATATGGCTCCTTGAACAAAGCAAAAGTATATAATATTGAAATTTTTATTTCCCTATTAATTATTTTGATTTCTTTTATTTGTCTGAATTAATACTTTGAAAAAATAAAATTAAAAAAAGAACATAATAATAATAAAAGATTCCTCTTAATAACGAAGGGAGTGTATACAAGGTTCATTAAAAGTATATAAATTAATTTAGGTAAAATTAACATAAAAAAAATAATAGTTAAATAATTGTAAAATGAAAATATTTATTAGTTGTAATACATATAAGTTCACGAAATCATTTTTAATTGAACTTTATTTCTGTTTGATTTTTATGTAGCACCACAAATATTCAATTTTCTGTTATGAAACACATATATATTAAATAAAAAAAAATGTAGTATTTAAGTATTCTAAAAATCAGTTAAATATAAATATTCTTTTAACCACAATATTCAACACATATGTAGTTTTATATTTTCTGTATATAATGTTGAAATAAAATAAGTTTAACTTGGTGGTTAATTTTAGTAACACTGTGTAATTAAAATAAAACCACAAAATTGTGAAAATTTTCTCAAATTTTTTTTTTGTTTTTACATAATTATTTAATTTTCTTTTTTTTTGACAGAATCTGATATTAAAAAATACACACTATCCCAATATTTGGGTTTTTGTGTTTTGGTTTTTAACACAATGCGGCTTAACATTTAATTTTATCCTCAGGTGCTAAATGGGTAAAAAAAAATTTTTGTTCTTGTTTTTTGTTTTCAGTATTTAAAAGGATATACCTAATTTAAATGAAAAAAGAAAAAAGAAAAAATTGTATTTGCTTCATTAATTGTTTTATTACGAATTTTGAAATTTTTGGTTTAGGAAAACAATGTAGAACAATTTTCTTAATTTTTATTAAGGACAATAAACTTTAATTTTTTATAAGGAGAATTTTTTTTAATTATTTTTGAAAAATATCTCAGGATAAAAATTTATTAGTCAGTGCCAGGTGTGAAAAATAAAAAAATCATATTTAATTCCTTTGAGAAAATTACATCTTTTTATTACCAAACATAAGGCTTTAAGATTTAATTCGCCTATATATGTACATTCAATGTAGGCACTAATACGCATACACAACCAAGATTCGAATAAAAAGCAATTTTGTGAGATTATTAATGCCCGGTGTCGCAGAAATTTCTCAGTAATGGCATTTGAAAGGAAATTCAACGTATGTATATATAATTTTGAGGACTTGAAATTTTGTTTTTGAAAAATGTTAAAAAATAGAGTTAAAAGAATATCCTTCATCCCGATGACATAAATCAACATTGTTAAATTCTGTGCCTTCGATTGCAGAGATCCGACGCTTCATAAAAAAGTTCAGAAAGCAGACTCTTGAAAAAAAAGTGTGTAAATGACGAATAAAGTGTATAAAAAGAGTCTCAACAAAAATATAAAACTTAAGAAAACTTTTAAAATGTTGAATAAAAAAGTTCGAGGTGTTTGTACGAATTTTAATCACTCTATTATATGTATTTATAATTATATATTTATAATATATCTGAAAAGCTTAAATAATCTTCGGTTAGTTTTGATATAAAAAATGAAAATGTAATACAGATAGATATAATTATATTAATATAATTTTCATGAAAAAAAAAAAAACAAAATAGATTTTCTTACTTAATTTCTTCCATAATTCTTATTTTTATAAATAACTATACATTTCCATATAAATATAAATTTTCTTATATTTTCATTCAATTTTCGTATCTATTTATAGGATATTATGTATAATGTTGTGTATACATATAAGGTTATATAAAGAATTTTATGACCATAAGAGGTTTAGGAGTTAATTCGTAGTTATGTTTTATGATTAATATATATTAAAGAGTATCTAAATTATATAAGCTTTAAAACAAGCAGAATGTAATGTGTTCATTTGTGAACCTACTAGATACATATTTGATTTTTTTTAGATCTAACCAAAAGATAAGCTAATAACACATTAAAATAAAATAAATTTGACATAATATACTGTAAAAATAATTTTTTTTTTTTTATGTTCGAATTAAATATAAATAACATAGAAAATGTTAATAAGTAATTAAATGTGTGTATACATAAAAATATATTAGCGGAAAATTTGAATTCATTATTATTATTATTATTATTATTATTATTCTTTTTTTTAAATCAACATAAATTAAACTAATGAAAATTAGGCTGATTATTTAATGTTGTAAAATAATGAATAATAATGAATAATTAATAATGTTATAATAATTTTAAAATACTTAACTCATTAGTTTAGGAAATAAATCGACCGAAAAGTTTGTATATAGGCAATACATAATTTATGCGTGTATTGTGGTAGAGTTGCTATATATAATATTTCATTGAATATATATTTTAACGAGCATAATTGAAAATTATGTGTTTAAGTTTGACACATTGAACATTTTATTATGATTATGTTATTTAATTTTATATCATTATTTCACACAAATGATTTTGGTTTCCTTCGCTCAAATGAAACTAATATTTGGAATGTAATCTTTGATTAAATTCTACTTACTTAGATCCCAAATTGTTTTTTTTTATAATAATATAATTAAAAACACATACATTGAAAACGGATGTGGCTTTCTGTGTCGAACTTTTTAATTATTTTTTACAAGAACAGGCTTTTATAAAAAACGAACGTGTGATTTTAATGTTCAAAAATTCAAATTTAGTTTAAACTCACTTTTCCATCGCTTTTCTTATATGCATCATGAATTTTCCATACTAATTCTGGCCCAGCGCATGCTGTTTGTTTGCCAATTTCAAAATATTGTGCTATTGGATTATTATCAAGAGCACTTTGTGGACAAGTGGTTCCACTTTTGAATTTTGAAAACATTGTTGCTGCTGGCATACCATCGATTATTTTCGTAAAAACTGATGAAATGCTAATTCTAGACTTTTCATCAATTTTATCAAAACTTTTATTATTCTCACTTTGTTTTATTGCATTAATATACATTAAAAATTAAATTCTAAAACTTTTTTGGAAATAATTTATACTTTTGAATATTATTTTAGCAACATTTTATAATTGAGAAATTTTTAAAATTAATTATAAATCATTTTATTTTATTTTTTATTTTTTCCTTTAATTATTATACTTGTTTTCGAACTTTATTAAAAATTTTCATAACTTATTCTTTTCATTTTTAATGTCATTTATTCCAGGCACTAAAAAACTTCATATAAATTTCATAAAATTTTTGTAACTTTAATAAAATGTATAGATTTTCTTATAATATTATATCAGAAATGATTATAATTATGTAAATTGATATAATGAAATTTTTCTACCTGTTGGAAAAATTCAAATTGTTTTATATAAATGAAAATTCAGTATGTATTATATATATATATATATTTGATTTAAAACAGTGTAAAAATATGTATTTTCATAGTATTTTCTTATAAAATTTTATTCTAATAACAATAATTGTTTCATAATTTCTGTTTGACGTTGTTTTTGAAATTAAAAATATACATTATATATATTTTTTTCGTATTATGTATTGTAGAAAAAAACCTCGACTCAACAATCCTTACACTGTAGTTAACCTTACAAAACTTCCAATAAATAATATTCAATGTTTTTTATTAAAAAAAAATGGTTTGGCTGTTTAAGCATTTAGCACATTATTTTATTAGTAATCTGAGTCCACGACACATAAATTAGGTTATCTTATATTTTTAATTTATGTATGTTGTTATTTCGTTTAAGGGTTACCTATGATACGCCTTCAGGGTTCGGTTATTACAGTATGTTATACATTTATTCAAAACAAAAAACTTATTTTATTTATGCTTTTTTTTTTGCATTAAATCTGTTTTTGCAAATAATGCTAAAAAAAAAAATTATTAAAAAATTGCTCTATATCAAAAAATGTGTTAATTTTTAATTCACATTTTTTTTCCAATATAAAATGTATACAGATGAATCCTTGAAATATCAAGAAATTAGCTTCTTTAGATTTTTCTAAAATAATAAATATTTCAATATAAAATTTATCGTAATATATATTTCCCAAAAAAATTATCTAGAAAATAAAAATAACACAGAATTAAATTTATCATGTCTTATTAAAATTATTTTTTATATATATAATAGGCTTATTTTAACCTATGTCCATCATCATAAGATTAAGAATTTTTTTTTCTCCTTTTTTTTCTGTTACAGAATAATGGTTTGAAATGACATCTTACAAAGAAAAAAAAAAAAGAATTTAATTAAAATCCCTTTTTTAATTGATGTGTTCGTAGATATGACATATCGTTATATTTTTTTTCCAGAATACATCGATACTTCCGTTTAACAACGAAATATTATTTTTAAAAGTATGAGTCTCAAAAAGTTTTTTAATGAATATTTGTATGTAGCTAAATCAAAATTTAAGTTGGAATATTTCGTTGTTAGATAAATGAAAATATCACCTGAACTATATAGAACTTTTTTTTTCAATAAAAATTGTTAAACAAATCTTATCATCGAAATAACTAATATCATAGATTAAGAATACAGAAAGATTGGAAGCTTCATACAACATTTTTTCAGTCTTTTTTGGTATTTTATTGTGAAGGTGTTAGTAAAACTAAATAAAATTCTTTTCATACATTGATAATTATCACGTATTTTATTTTGTTTTACTAACACAATAACACATTGACTTAAAAATACCAAAAATAATGTTGTATGAAGCTTCCCATCTTTCTGTATTCTTAATCTATGCTAATATGTATAGAAAATTATAAAAAGCTTTGTATATAAAATTATAAAACAATAATATATAGTATTAATTTTTAAGTTTTTATTTCTTATATGAAGACTTAATTATAAGTTTGATAGATTCATTTAATTTTAAGCTTAAGAAGCACTTTAAAAATAAAAATTAAATTTCGTCATAAATATATGTATATGAAATATTATTTAATTTTTTTTTTCATTCCGTTTTGGTTGTGTTATTATCCGTGCCCGTAGAAATGTTTGAGTAATTGGTTTAACTATCTCGGCAAATCTATTCGACATTAACGAATTTATAGTTGATAAAATCGTTATTGAACTATAGCTTCGATATTATTGAATAGTCAATATTATCATTATGGTTAGTTAGTTTATTTTCTTCTCTTTAATTATTATTATGTCCTTGACATATTTTTATTAAAATAGATTAATTTTTCCTCTTTTTTTTTTTGTTATTATTTTGCACATAAAATAATCTTATTTCCCATCTGTAAGCTCTAAAAAGAGTCTAAACAGCTTTCCATTTTCAAAATGTGTCTATAGTATCGCATCCCAAAATAAAATAAAAATAAAATAAAAATAAATAAAACTTCATGTCACACAATATATTGTCTGATGAGTTACAATTTTTTGTACCATTTTTTTTTTTTTTAAGGAAACTTAAGAAAAACATATTAATTAGAAATAAGATACTGGAAAATAATTTAATAAGATAAATGTTAACAGATAAAAAAAAATTATATGTATATTTATATCTATATATTATCATCACGTATGTAATCAAGAGTGTGTCCTGTATACAAAAACAATGATTTTCTTTAATAATAATAATAAAGGATAAAAGGATATAATATCGTTATTTTCATTGTGAACATGTTTTATATAAAATAAAAATATTTCAATAATATTACGTACGTATGATATTAATTTAATTTTTTTTTTTTTGCTAACACGTTTAATGCGGGAAATATTTATTTTAACATTATAAAATAAATTTTTGAAGTTAATTAAAGTTATTAGCTCAAATTCGGTTCATTGTTCATTCTGTTATTATCGAATTTTAAGAATATTATTCTTATCGTTTTCAATATTAGGAAGTTCTTATGTTAGGAAAAGTTATTGATTGAGAGAGAAGTTTATTAAAGACTGAAAATGTTCTGGGTTCCAACAAAAATGGAAAATAATTATTTGAAAAACAGAGGTCGTCATTTAAAAAATATTTCAGTATAATTGTTTTAATGATGTCGCGATTATATTTATGTTTATGCAGTATATATATTCATAGAATCTGAGACAAAAAAAAACAATAATTGTATATCTATCATTATTATTATTATTATTATTATTATTAACCATGTAAATATGAATTTACGTGATATTTTTGTACATAAATAAATATTATGTTGTGTGCACATGAAAAAAAAATAATAAAGAAAGATTTTACTGGCTATAAATAGAAACAATTTTAAGAAATAAAGAAAAAACCAACATATAAAGCGTTCTGAACGTTCACAACATTTTTCTATTTATGAAAATTAAATTTATTTTTTCTGTCAATTTTTTGTTCTTAAGTGCTTTTATTGATTCTAACAAGAAAATCAAAAACTATAGTTATATTTTAACAGATGACGGAAAATTTAATTCAAATTTGCGTCATAAGGATTTATAATAAAATTTTGGTATAATAATAATTAATAAGTATAATAATTTCATCGATTCGTAGTAACAATAATGCAACTTTCGCATATCCAAATATATCGAAATACTTTTATCCTGTATAGATTTTACAAAATAAACTGAACTTTATTTATCACAAATATTAATTTTAAATATTATATGCTAAGTATTTTTTTTGTAGTCGTGTGAATATTTTTTTCTAAATTTAATTTCACTGCTATTTTACTGAAGACAGCGATTTTCCATGTGCAATTGTGCATATACATAAAATTGGAAACTCCCCATAGTTGTTTCCTTTATGTAATTTATAAAAAAATATTGCATGTATTCGTATATATATTTTCCTAAATTAATATAAATAAACTTTTAATGTACAAAAAGTTTTAAAATGCAATGAAAATTTATTGCTTTCGAATAAAATTTAATTCAATGTTGAAAATGTAATTAAAAATTATATATTTTTTCCTTTTTTTTTATGAATATTGTTGGCCACACCTGCATTTATATAGTGTTTTTGGAATTTATACATTTTAACTGAATCCTTGATCTAAAATAATATGCTTAGTTTGCGTGTTTTCTTATTTGTCGTCATATTTTGCACTGAATGAAAAGAACATTTTGGAGACTTAACTATACACATCTTAAAGACGATAAATTTCTAAAAAAAAAATCAATTTCATTGGTTTTTGGTATTATGTTTTCTTCTTTATGACCTAAATAATTCCAGGGTATATTTAAATCAATTAAGAGATCTGTCACAGAAAAAATTAACTTAGTTTTGGCTTAGTTGTTGAACAAATACTATTTCAATTTAATAAGTTTTTGATATGTTAGATATAGCTTCAGGATAAGTTTGAATTTATATGAGCCGAATTTTTGAAATTTTCGGTTTTTTGGGCTGAAATAGGTCTATGAAAAATAAACCTCAGACATAACTCTTCAGAACTATTGAACATAAATAATTTTCCAAAAAACTTGTAACTTTATCATAAGAATTTGTTATATTTTCTAGATTAGTTTAAACAATTTTCTAAAATTCTATTATTGGTTTTTTTCACTAAATGACAAATTTTACAAAACTTCAAAAAAGTAGTAAGTAATTGAAAAATATTTTTAAATTTTGGGTGGTAGGGTTCTTAATGTTATAAAATGTAATATACATTAATAATATATTATATATAGAAAAAATATTATATTTAAAATTATTAGTTCAGTTATTCAATAACAAAATAATAATGTGCAAAATTTTGTCCTTGATGTGAGTTAAGAAGGATATCATTGAAATTTGACTGTTAGCTATCATATACTTCAATATAATAGAAAATAATTTTATTTCCGCAAAAAATTTGAATTTATGTGTGCATGTAAATTGAAAAATACCTGAGATTTTCTTAGAAATTAAATTGAAATAAACTATTCAAGTTTAAAATCTTCTAAGTGGTAAATATATAGTTTAGTTATCATTAGTTATCAAATTAATTCTGCATCAAGTTAAAGGACAAATTGGATAAGTTAACATATATTTTGACTGATTTTGATTTTCAATTTTTTAACAATGCTCAAAAAATGTAAGATACACAAAATATATTAGATAAAGGTTATAATTAAAACTGTTTTTTTTTGCAATATGTGCTCAAAATTTTGCAATTAATATACACCTAATCTTATAAAAAATAAATCATCATAAAAAATCTAATCAACAGATGCTGCACCAAAATATAATAGTTTTTCTTTTTCGAAAATATACGCTATTGTACATTAAAACATATTTTTATACCACATATACAGCAAACTGCAGTACACTAAATCCTCTAGTTAGTCTTTTTGAGAATTATGATATAAATATTTAAAATTTTATCATAGAAAAGCTATATATAAATGTTGTAAACATTTTTGTCTGGGCAGCATTGTTAAAATAACTCTTGTAGTGCAAATAATATTATAGTTGATATTCTGATGCAAACATTGTATGTTGAATATTGTATAGTCATCGAACAGATTATTTAAAAGTGAGAGTATTGTCATAAATAATATTATACTAAATTCCTCAACCAGTATGATTTGAGCTGTATACACAGAAATTACAGCATATATAGATACCTTCTTTTCTAGTGTACTTTTAGATGAATTAAAATTTTAAACTATTTTTAGGTTATTATTGGATTAAATAAAAAAAAAAAAAATAGTTGTTGAACCAATATTTGAGTAAAGTTATTAAAAAGAAGAGCCATTGGTTATAATATCAACTCAATGTGGTGTTATTTTAACAAAGATATAGTAATTGTTTTATAAATTACATGCTTATACATAAATTTATTATAATTTATTGTAAATTAAAATTGAATTTCAAAATTTCATTAAAAAAAATTTCTGGTTGAATGAATATCAATTAAATCGAGATAAATATTATAAAATCTATAGTAATAAAATTGAATAATAGTTTTGAATGAAAAAAATTTTCTATTAATTTTATATCAAGTTTATTTAGTGCATGGAAAATTGTTTATAATATGAAATTTTCTTTTTATTATGTACTTAATTTCTATAGAAAATATATATGATATTGAAATATTAGTACAAAATTATTATAATATGGTTATGGTTCTGGTGCTGAAATAAACTGATGGAAGTTATTTAATATTGTTATTTATCAATTTCTCTAGTTAAGGCATAGAAATGTAAAAAAATTTGTGTGTAATCTGACGAGAAAAAATATATATTTTTTTTTACATAATTGATTATTTTATTATGCATTTTATGAAATGCACACTTATTGTTAGTATGCTGCCAATGTAAGAATATCATCATCATTTTGCCTGCCTTTATTTTTATATAAATTAAAATTGAAATATTTGAAATAAAATTAAGATTTATGGGAATATGTATTGTTAAATATTAGATATTTATAGAGATTTTTATTAATTTTTTATAATTATGTGTTTTGAAATCAGCTGTGAGGCATTTAGATTTTATTCTTAATTATGCAGTTATTAGTTACATTATTAGTTACATTATGGTTTCCAAATCACTAGAGACTACAGAATCATATTCTAAAATTTTACTGAATCTGAAAGTGAAATATAATGTTACATGATTTATTGATTTGATTTTATGATTTGAAGAGTTAAAAAAGAGGAAAATTTGGAAGAAACATAATAAAATTGTAATCAAAGTAATTTTTATTCAATTCAAAAAACTTGTTAAATTATATTTTTATTGAGGACACAATTCTTATTAACTCGTACAGGAATTTGTCTGTTTCTTTACTATTTTCGACACTTTCGTAGACCCACTTTTCGTCATCACAGCGAGCTTAAATTTGACACACAGGTTCATGTCGCGTGACAATTGAAGCTATCAAAATTTGAACCGGAAATTTCCATGGGAAACCCGGAAAATCGGGAAAAATCTTTTGAAAATTTGGTACAAATTTGAGTAGTGATAAATCCGTTTTTAGGAAAAATTCAAAGTTTTCTGATTTTTCCGAAATTTTCCGACTTTTCCGGAAAATTTTCTGGTAAAAAAGTTTTCTAAATTATGCAGGATCAAGTTCCCTATCAACTGGCATCATTACTTTCTCTCCGACAATGGTGAAAACTTGCAGAAAAAATCGATGAAAATTCATGTAAAACGCTTTTCCGGAGTTTTTCCGACCAAGGAAGCGTTTTAGCGCTTTGCAACCTGAGACAAAGTTGTAGAGCGAAATGAGTTGCATAAAGTTGCTTTTGTAGAAATCTCCATGGAAAACCCGAAAAAGCGGGAAAATCATCGGAAAATTTTCATCGATATGATTAGTCATAAAATTGTTTTAAAACATCTCCATGCAGCACATGATAACAATTTAGTTAACGTGAAAAAGACAGAAAATAAAAATAAGTAAAAAGCGAGTTTTCAAAAAAACTGAGGCCCCGCATGAAAAAGTAGAAAATAACTTTTTCTTCACACACAGAGGTGGACTCAGATTTTTTTGATTGGGACATTTCTCTTGAATATTCTCTCTCTTCATGAATCAAATCACTTACGTACAAATTCTAAAAATCTGAGTCCACCTCTGTGTGTGAAGAAAAAGTTATTTTCTACTTTTTCATGCGGCCTGGGCTCAGTTTTTTATAAATTTATCCTGGTTGTAGAATTGTAATGTTTTAAGAGTTTTAACCTTGACACACAAGGAGAAAATAATTTTACATCCTTTTTATATATTTTCAATATTTAATATTTAATATATAATAACTATAATGGAGTACTTCTATTTTTTGCAAAATTTTAGAAACGGCGAATTTTTAATTGTAAGAATTCATTGAACCACAGCTCATATAATTAGCTCTGTTGATTATATAAAGATATTTTTCTTTTTCGTGCATATCATATGTATTATTAACATAATTATGATGAAAAAAATATATTTATTCTAACTAAACCGAGTTATAAACAAAAAATGGTCCAAATAATTATTTTTTAATTATTCTTGATCCAAAATAATTATTTCTTTTAACCTAAATTATTATCCTTAATGATTTATGTGATCTTTTGTGAAGTCATTTTAATGCTAAAATACCTAAATGCTAAGAAATTTATATCCATCACACTACGATGGGTCATTTTCTTTATGTACACAATTCATTCCTACATAATTTATATATTTTTATGATTGCTCCCAACACAATGTTATTAAAATTGTGGGCGAATTGATTTTTTTTTTGTTTGTGTGAGAGAGGACCATGGTTTTTGCAAAATTATTAAATTGGCAATTGGGATAAGAAAAATCAGAAAAAAAAAAAAACATAAGCAGAATAATTATGTGGGATGACAAATTGAATTATTTAATTTTTTTTTTTTTTTATGAACACAAATTTTTTTATTTTTATATTTAAAAGAGAGAAGCATTAATGAATTGATATTTTCACAATGAACTTTACCGTAGGTACTGAGATAAAAAAAGAAAAGTGAATGAAAATTATGTTTTTAGGGTGAACCTATTAAATACAGACTTCTCAAGAGCATTAAAGAGTAATATTGTTTTATTGTGCATGAATATTCTCAAACTTTTAATGATTTGTTTGTTAAATAAAAATTCCAACAATCTAGTCTTAATTATAATAATTTCATTTGTAGAATATTGTCAACATATTAAGCATAATCGTGATGGTTATTTTATTAGTACTATATGAAGTAACCATATATTTTTATTTGATAACCATATTCTTCATACATTATTGGGCTTAATCTATCGAAATCATACCTCGAAACAGCATAATAATAAATTTGTTAATGACGCATGACAAACAATGTTGCAAAATAATCTTTATAATAATACAGTGAAGTGAAAAATAAATGAAACTGTGTTACCATAGTGTTCAATTACCTAAAAGCGAATTTGATATCCAAATTAAGTGATTTTATTGTCACCCTATAAAAAAAAAAGGTTTTCCTTTTTATTTTTTCAAAGAAAATAAAAAATTAGTATTTCCTTAAAATTCATAATCCCTTTTTTTTTTTTTTTGTATAAATTTCTTACTTCAAGGAACAAAATAAGGAAACTTTTTTTTCGTTAAACAAAAAAGTCGATTGGGGTTTTATTTTAAAAATATAACAAAAATTTTCAAAAAAAAAAAGTTAATTTAAACAGCGCGGAATAAAAAAACGAAAAAATGTAGAGCAATCCATGAATCCAAAAATGGATAAATCGTATTTTTCTTAAAAGCTAGTAAGTGTCTTTTCATAATCTTTGATGTTCCTAATTGTTATTTAATTACTTTCTTTCCATTTGTTATTTCAATTCTAAGTATGTATTATGTATATCATAATTAAGTGGGTTGCAATTTCTCAACAATAATATCAAATGGTATATTCATAGTAAAAAGATGTCCATTATTGTGACACTACACGTGTGTTCAAAATAAAAAAGAAAATATTGTTTTCCAACGAAAATTTTGTTATAATCAAGACAAACCTACATGAAAATGATACGTGGGACATTTAGAAATTCAATTAAAAAAACATTTCTGAATTTTTTTTTTTTTGAATATTCTGATTTTAATTGAATTTTTTTTTTAACTCATATTTTTTTTTCAATTAAATGTGAATTATTAGCAATATTTTATATGTCAAAATCATGTCAATTCATAGTCATTTAAAATTTTTATTTTCGAGCAAAAATTAAAAAAAAAAAAAAAATTGGATTAAATTATAATTCATATAATGTAGCGATTATTAAAATTCTATCCATGAAAAATTAAAAACATTAACCATTTGTATTTGACAGGGGTTTCCCACAGGAAAACTTGGTATGTTTTTTTTTTTTTTATTCTTTGACAAGACCGCATTTTTCCTGAGCACAACCTTTTTATTTTTGTTTAGGTAAAATAGATGAAAATGATTGATAATTATCTTATATACATTGAATTTTATATATAAATATATACATTTTTTTTAAGAAAAATTTTTATTTTTCGTAAGTCCAATGACATCTTGCTTAAAATTTATTTTTTGCATATTGTTTCTATATGAGTAACTTCTTTCTGAACGACACTTTGTGTAATCATTTTATGAGAAGAGGTGATGGTCTAAGACGTGTAAACTTGATTAATGTATCTGCTGTGAGAATCTCCGATTATGAGTTCGGTAATTAGAAAGTCTTAACCAATAGATTTAGATGAAAATCAGGGTAGATAGATGATTATGTTTTATTAATTGAGAATCGATATTAGATATCGAAGAAAACTAAAAAAAAAATATTAACAGATTGTGCGCCAAGGACTCGAATTAACAAATGAATGAAAATTTCGATGTAAATTGATACAGATCGACTGTGAAAAAGTTTATTCGAAAGTATTTAAATTGAAAAAGGGGTCACATATTTCATTTATTACATATACGGGGCTCTATTTTTGAATAATAAAAATATATTTTTTTAAAGACTTTGATGTGGAATTGCGAAAGAATCTCGCCTGTCATATGCTACCATCATACTTAACATTTTGGTTGATAGCTTCTTTACTATGCAATTTTTATCGAAGAAAATTATCTCTACTTCAAATAAAAATTATAATTTATATTTAACCAAATCCAGTGAACGACCAGTGAGAATAAAAATAAAATTTTATATAGAAATTTATGCGAAAAAACTTAAATTGGGTTTCTTTTTTTTAGTATATATTTAAATAAAAATAAAAAAGAAAAATAAAAATAAATGTAAATTGCGTAAACTAATTATAATAAATTGAAATCTGTAAAAAACAAAACATGTATTAAGGTCAAATATAGGAAAAAAATTAAAAGAAGCAGAAGAGCAAAAAAAAAAAGCTATTCTTTCGTTTTTCTTAACGTGAAAAAAAATTAAATAAATTTACGTGCTGTAAAAGTTTATGCGAAGATAACTTTTATGTGTAAAGTTGTTCCATTAAACCGTCAAAGAAAAATAATATTTAATGCCTACTTTATTTTGGCAATAAGCGGCTAAAGAAAAACAAAATTATACAAAAAAAAATTTGCCTCATTATTCAAAAAAAAAAAAAATTAAATAAATAAATAAATAAAATAAATAAATATATTTTTACATATATTTCTTTTCCCTTAATTTTGGGCATGGAAATTAAGCTTTTATTTATTTATTTATTTATTTTTATTTACATTTTCTTTTTACAACTTCATTTAAATTCTCAAAAAAAAATTATTTATTTTTTTTTTTCTTCAATTTTCTTGTAATTTCAATCCTTCCCCAAAATTTATCCTTTTTTTTTTCTTTTTTGTGAAAGTTTTTTTTTTATTTTTTTGAAATGATTATTTTCAACTTTGTGTGTACCTAGGTACAAAAATTTGAATAAAATTGTTCAGGTTTTTTTTTTCTTTCAAGTGTGGTTAAATGATTTTATGGAAGCATTCTGAATTTTAAGAAGCTTTATTTTTCGGTTCTTCAGAGGTAAAGTGTAAGTAGGAAAAAACTACATTAATGTGACAGCTGGTTCAACTGTTACAACTTGAACGAACATTTCATTTAAGTGAGAAGTATATTTCAGAAAATGTCTAAATTAAGATAACGATGAAGTACTGAGTTTTTTGAAAACATGGAGATTTCTTAATTGGGATTGGGGCAGAAGTTACAGATCATAAAGAACTTTTAAATATAGTGTGTACTAAAGTTAATTGAAAAAATCTAAATTTTTAAAATTACATAAATAAAATTGTGATTATACAAATGTCAAATGTCAAAATTGAACAAGGAAACAAATAAAGAGTGTAATAATTGGATGGACATAGAATTTGAATTTTTTTATATTCATTTAGCTTAATTAGATAGAAAATAGTTCTGATTTTAGTTCTAGACTAGATCTCAAGTCTAGAAATCTAGACTCAAATAAAAAAGCACACGTACAAAGTCATGATGAGTTTAACATTTCGTGTAACCGCAACCTTGTTATCGAGTACGGGAAAAGTTTTTTTTTTTTACTTATAATAATAGTGAAGTAAAAACATTTGTCAACTTAAGACCTTTTATATTGACATTTTTCACACTGTGAGATAATCCAATTATTATTTTATAAAAAATAAAACTTTAACCTGTTTTTCTTATGAAAATTATTCTTTTAGTTTGTTAATTTAATTTAATTTTTTTTCCCAATAACATTATCTACAATAATAATTTATCTTCAATCATATTTTTTCACTCAATAAAAAAAAAACTGACTGGAAAACAAACTTTATTCCTTTAATAGGCAACAGATATAGTTTTAAAAACATTTTATCTAATAATTTAATAAAATTGATATTAATCCTATAAGAAGTCAGAAAAATATATAAAAAAAATATTTCCATATTATTTTTCATTTAAGCATTTACTACACAGTGTATATTCATACAATTTACATATGTTTATACAGCACAGATAAAATATAAGTATACATTCACATATTTACTTATATATATTTAAATTTGGGTAATATTATATATTTATAATACCTATTATATATATATTAGGATATTAAAAATGTAAATATATATCTATGGTGTATACTGCTGTGCAAATTAATAGCACCACTTAATAAATTCTCATATTTTTTGTTTTTTTTACAATTTTTGAAAAATTCCCTTTTTCTCGTCTAGAGGGACTATTAATTCAACTTTTTGTTTAAATTAAAATTTGAGTAAAATTATTTTCCATAATTCTATGTATACAAGCTTTTAATTGACCCTTTGAATAAATTTAACAACAATCTCATTTCAAAGTAAATTAGATGTAGATAATTTTGGTAAGTCTATAAAGTCCTAGAAAAACATTTGCAATAGAAAGATTAACAGAAATTGGATATGTGAATTTAAACTTTGAACTTTATCATATTATGTAAAGTGTTAAAAATAATTTTTCAACGGCGTTTGTCAACTTATTCTCCCACTGATGAAACCAGAATGGACAGACGCGATTAAAACAAATATTCCCATACCGTAATCATTCTAGAACTTTGAATTTTGCCAACACGATGAAGAAAAGACTTTCAACATAGCATTTGAAATGACATTTCTCGTAAATTTCTGCGATAAATAGAAAAAATAGAAAAATATAAAGCTCATAAGAAAAACTTCAAAAACTTTGGGGAAAAAAAATATGGAAATTGAGCGGTGCTATTAATTTGCACTTCAGTATACCATATACATAAATGTTTTGAATATAAAAGTCCTTTAATATGGTGACAAAGAAAATATTCACGTAATTGACAATGTGACAAGAATTTCGAAAATTTCTACATAGGGAAATAGATACTCAATTTCTATAAAAAAGAATTTTTTATTTTGTTGTAAAAGGATTTATAATATACGTACGTTCGTTTGAAAATTAAATAAACGTTTCAAATCAGTTATTTTATTAAATTTAGAAACAGTTTAATAATAAATTCGAAAATAAATAAAATCATTATAAGGATTTCTTGTTCACAATTATAAAAAAAAACATAAAATAGAAAATGAAAAAAATTAAATAAACAGGCATATAATATTTCAATTTTTTGTCTGCCTGCCCGTTATTCCCTCCAATTCAAATTATAAGACTAATCTTAGACGATTTTAATCCTTTTTGAATACCAAAAAATATTCATTACTTTGCTTGTAGTTTTGTTTAAGCTAAAGAATGCCAAGTATTTTAATCAAAAAAAAAATTCATTTTTAAATAGTTTTTTAAGTTTTATTTCAGAATAAATAATAAAAAAATAATTTAAATATTACTTTGTCTTCGATTAAAGTGATGAATAATGCTCATTTTCATAAATTTCATATTTTATACCCAAGCAAACAAGCAAATCACTCGTAACATATTTTTTAACTGCACTATAAAGAAAAAAGTTGGTGGAAAATCTGCATTTATTATTAAATATATAATAATTCGTTGAAAAAAGTGTTGCAAAACTTGCTATACGAAAATTATGGATTTAAATGTTTTGTCAAGCTAAGAATAAATTACAAAAAATATTTTTTTTTATACAAAATGATTTTCATTTATCAAATATTGCTATTATCATATGAACCAGATGTATTGAAAAATAAAAGTGCTGACAGCTAATCTTGTTAAAGTCTAGCTCTAGCTCGATTTGGCCAAACATACTGACGGATTTGTTTTTGAGTGTGAAACAGTATTGCGTATATTTTATAAAATTTGACAACTTACTGTACAAAATATTCTCTTTTTGGAACTCTAAAAGGTTTTTTATATTGTTGAGAATTTATTTTTTTTTATATGTACATAAATACATAAAATTTTATTCTTTCTTTTATTTTTACAAAGATTTATGCGTTTAAAAATAGGATTTTTTTTTTATTATTATTATTATTTTTATTTTGCTTTCTATTTACTAAAATTTACATATACCTACTAATGTATGTATATTTTAAATCAAAAAAGAAAACTCTAAAAATGAACAAACAAAAAAAGAAAAAAAAGGAAAATACCTCCACATTATCGTTGGTTTATTGGGTACTAAAAAGTTATTGCATGAAAATGTGAGAAATCTATTATTAGAAAATTTATTTATTTTTTTTGTTCGTTTATTCGTTTATTTTATTTTTCATTTTTTTTCCTTGTGTGTGAAAAATTTACGTAGGAATGTTTATCCAGGTAGTTTAAGTTTAAAAGATGTAACAAAAAAAAAAAAAAACAATAAAAACCAAAAGAAAAACAAGAATTAAGATTTTAGAAATCTTTTCAGCCATTTTTACGGCACAATTAATGAAATCACTTTTTTACTTTATTTTTATGTTTTTTTTTTTTTTTTACTTTTTGATCCCAAAATTTTGAAATCATTATCAAAATTAACATTAAATAAGATTCATTTCGATTTTCATTGTTCTTTTTTTTAAAAGGAAAAATTAAATTTTTTAATAATTTAGATAAATTATTTTTTGATAATTTTGAACTGGGTTTGAGCATGGATATAAAGACAGTTACGTCGCTGTAATGATCAATTTGAAATTGGTAAATTCTAAACAAGCCAAATCTAAGCATGTATTTCAATAAGATATTTTTTCTCAATTAGGTTCTATTTGTAAAGAGACATGAAAACGGGTTTTATTGACATTATTGTTTAGGAGAAGCTCTACAATTTACTTAAATGAACACGATTACTTTAAAAAACCGCGTGAACATTATTAAAGTCCATTACGAAAATAGACGGTCTTGTGAAACCACATTGTACAATTCAAAATACCACTTGTAAAATCTAATATTTGAATTAAACAACTGGTTTTTTGGATTATACAAGTATTAAAAAAAATATAGTTGTATTTTTGTATAGAGTGAAATCATTTCTTCAAGTGATTAATTTTATAAAATTATCATTATACAACTTGTTAAAAATCCTACAAGTGGTTGATTACATAAAATGCAAATCGTACAGTCAGTTGAAAATTGTACGAAGTGGTTAATTCGAAAGAACTCGTCTAAAATCTATACTATTGTTTAAAAACAAAGTTATAAGTTTGTCTGTACAATTAGATAAACCGATGTTACAACTAACCGAAAAGACTAAGTTCTTTCTTCATATATTTTTAAATATTTTGAACTTATTATTCCGAACAGATTTTATTCTAAATTAAAAATAAAAAAAACAAATTTCCCTACCTATTTTATTATTTCTAGATTAATATATTTAATTTTCTAATAATCTTCAAAATGAATAAAAATATAGAATTGACCTGAACAATTTTATACTTATAATATTAAAAATTTAAATGCTTCATCTTTGAAAATCATAAAAATGTAAATTTTTTAAAAGTAACAAATAAAAACAGACACAAATACGATATCTTGAATGGATTTTCTAGGGATTTTCATTTTATGTACATTTTTAAAAAATAAATTAAAGGACCAAGACTAGATTTTTTTTTTTGTAAATTATAAAATTTTGATGATACTTACTTTATTTTAAATATAAAATTATAAGATGCGATTAATTTTTTTTTTTCATTTTATTAGATGAAAGAATATTAAAGTTAAAAAACAAGTTAATGACATATTCGTTTATGGAAGAAAATTTTGAAAAAGATCTGTTGGAGTATCTTTTTTAGAACATTTTTTACATACTTTGTACCGTTAAATTATTATAAATACTTTTCAAATTTGAATGAATAATTGTGTGATTAAATATTAGCAAGTTATATTATAAATTTATACTAGAGAATTAAAGTTTTCACAGAATTTTGCGTATTTTCACGTTTATATGTAATAGGTTTCCGATAATCGTTAATATTTTAACAATCTTAGCACAACACGATTATAATAATCCTTAGGGACGTGAAATAGAAAAAAAAAAAATCAAATATTAGAAAATAATTATCTATATTTATATTTCATTAAAATGATTAAAAATTGAAGTAAAAATAGTAGCTTCGGATCTTAGCTTAAAGTTTAATTTATGTTCTAAATTAATCTGTCAACTTTTTGTTTTATTTTCTTTCTAATAACCAGATCTTATATCGTCAGCTAAATATAAGAACTTGTTCATGACTTGTAAATCCACCCTATTTTTATCCAAATTGCCGTTGAATCCATTTCATTCAACAGAATCATTTTCACAATTTATATTAATATTAAAATTTCGTTTTTTACTTGTTGCAAAAATATGAAAAAGGCACATACATATATTTTAGCTGACGAAATAATCTTAATATTCTTAATATTAATTTTATTAAAGAAGAAAAAAAGTTTCCCGCCCGAAGATGATATACATACATAAAGTTTATTTACAAAATTTATTCTTTAACTTCTTAATTGGAATTTATTACCAATTTGATTATTATGATTGGATAAATTTTATTTTACGCTAAAAAAAATTTTTTTTTTATATCAAAATAAATATATAAATTCTATTTTTGACTTTTTATATGTGTATATAGGCAAAAAGTTATATTCTTGTCCTTGTTAAACAAAAAAAAAAAAAAAAAATTAATAAATAAATAAAAATCAATGAAATTTGACGAATAATATATATTTATATAGGGATGAATCTTTTAAGCCAAAGTACAGCAGAATTATTTATATAATGCCCTTAAAAAAAAAAAAAAAATTGTTTCAGAATATTATTATGATGGAGAAATGTTTTTGTATTATTTTTGATTTTTATTTGATATTTTTACAAAATAAAAAAACAATAATAAACATTTTTGTTAATACTATATATAATGTATTTAGGGATATATAATATATAAATACGTTACATAGTAATGTAACAAAAAAAAAAAAGGTATACAAAAAAAATATCAAAAATTACAATATTTTTATTTGTAATAATAAGGAAAGGACAAAAATCTATATATATGTACATACATCTTTATTCAATGTCAATATTATTTAGATTTGAAAGCAATAAATGGATTCGTTATTTTTTTTGTTTCCTTTATTTTTATTATAAATATATATTTTTATTTTATTTATAAATTCTCTTCAAAATTATTATACCGGGAGCTACGAAGACATACTTTGATAAGGGTTCAAAAAAAAAATTGTTTTTTTTTTTATATAGACCAAAATATACCCGCCATATACATATATTAGTTAATCACAAAGTTAAATATTTTATAAGAATTTAAATTTAAAATTGAATTCTTGAAACCATATTTACATTTATTATTATGACTATAAAAATAAAATATATAACATTTGACACATAAATATCCTTAATTTTGATTTATAGATTTTATGATATAAAAATACATATTATGCAATTCGAAATTTAACCCAATAAGGTAATCTGACTTTAAATAATAATTGATTTATTTAATAAAAATTTTTGAATCATCATTAAATTTTTATAACCGAATCTAATCAATTCAGTGGACAGACTTCAATTTGTCAGAAATTCTTATTCTTGTTATAAAAATATCCATATTTCAAAAGAATGAACTGGTGGACATGAAAAATAGACACTTTAACATGTTTTAAAAAAATTTTCAATTTAAACATAACTTCATCATCATCAACACGAAGATTTAATTCATTCAAAATCTCATATTCCCGATGGATTTTTTTTACTAATCCACAATAAAGAGCAACACAAAGTCGTCACGTCATATGAAAACAGGTCACATACAAAGATTTCTAAATAAAAAAAAAATTAATCCCAACAATTATATTTTACAAACTGGCACAATTTCTTATCATTAACTTTCATGGTTATCCTTTTAATATTCCGTCCCATTTTTAGTACATAACATACTTATATAATAAATATAATACATATTACAACAAAATAAAACCTACATAATCTATTCGAGTCCATCTGTTAATGTCAATGTCAAAAAATATAATTATTAGAATATTTATACAGATAAAATAATAAAATAACATAACAATAAGAATGACATTTTTGTATTTACAGAAAATTAAATTTATACCAACTGTCGGAAGTTTTTTTTATCCCAAATTTAAATATAGGACACTTTAGAAAAAAAAATAAAAAAATAAATTTCAGTGAAATGGTATTAAAGGTTTAAATTTGGAAATTATTATTATTAATTGACATATAATACATAAACTTAATTTTGTATGCATAAAAAATAAACGAATTAGAAAAGAATAAGAATAAGAAAACTTCAAATAAAAGTTTTTGGGGTGACAAAATTCGGGTGTTCGTTCCCTTGAAATAAATATTCTTCGGAAAATGTAATGGAAAAAAAGTATCGTGCATTTATTTCGAAATTATATTCAGGAATCTAATTATTATAAGCTGTTTAGGTTCATTTTTCCGAAATTAATTAAAAAATTTTTTTAAAAATTTTTGGCTTAAATTCCAGTAATATTTGTTTAAACTTTTTTGCTGTGGCAAAATAAAATTGTCAAGAGATATAGTGAAATGAAAATACAGTGAACTGAGATTCAGTAAAATAAAAATACAGTGTAATTGAAAAATACATTGAAATGATGACCATTGAGTGCATCTTCCTCGAACAGGTTATTTGACATATATTTAGCAAATAAAGTGTCCTTTGTGGATAGATATCCACATACATTTTAATACCAAAATTTTATATCCTTAAAAATAGATTTTCAATTGTATAAGAACATGGAAAACAAAATAAGAACTGATGAATTTAAAAATTGTTTGCTTTTGCGTTGGTAAACTTGCTAATCGAATCCTTCATCTTTACAGAATTACAGCTTGTACAATGTTAACTTAAGAGATGCATCTGTTAAGAAACTTACAGAATTTTACATTCGATTCTTAAAGCTAATATAAATATTTATATTGCTGCTGGTTTAATTCTACTTTTGGTGGGAGAAACTGTACAATATCTAATTTTTGCTTTTGCCAAACACAAAAACATCTGAACATTGTTTTAGAGCAAATAAAAAAATAAAAAAAACAAAATAATTAAGTTAATAAGTAAATTAGTGATTAAAAATTTGATTATCCTACTTGTTATTCTTGTTGAAAAAAAAATCTTATCAATCACTAATCAAGAAATTCAAAAAATAAAACATTTTTTTTCTCATCAAAACAAAAAAAAAAGGACTTGATTTTCATTTCCCCCTGAATAATTTTGTATTTTTCCATTTTATTTTGATTTCCCAGGACATTTTTCCAAATTTCTTGTTTCCTTAAAAAAAAAAAATTTTTTTTTTCAAAAATATTTTTTTGTTCTTTATTTAGTTTTTAGAAACAAAAATACTTCTTTTTATCTTTTTTTTTCTATATAAAGCTTTTAATTTATTTTTATTTTTTTAATCCTTGCTGATAATTTTTTTGATTTTATTTAAACTATTTTTTTTTTTTGATTTTGTTTTTTTTTTTGCAACCACTTTAAGTTTATAAGTTTTTTATATATTTATATTTTAATTTTTTTTGCTTTATTGTTTTTTATTTTCAATGAAAATTAGAAAATATTTTGTATCTTTTTTTTGCCCCAATTTCCCGACCGTTAAAGTTAATAGTAACTGATTTAGTTTGCGACTGATCCTCTGTGTCGAACTAGAAAAAGTGGTTTGTTATGTTTTCTTTTTTTTAATGTTTGTTTGTTTGTTGTACTAAAAAAAAATTAAAAAGCTTTTATGTTCCCCTTTGTATGGCGGGGAACATTTTTTTTTTTAAATATTTTAGATTAGATTTTTTTTTAGTAAACAAAGAAAGCTGGAATTTTGAATTAATTAATGAAAAATTATTATTAAAAAAAAAATGAATTTTTAATTAAATTTTTCATTAAAAACAAAATTTAAAATTAAAAAAAAAAATCCTTCACCTGAAAGGGGAAAAAAATTAAAAATCAAATTAATTGCAATATAAAAATTAAATTTTTATTTTCTTCAAAGTAAATAAATAATTAATTTATAAATTATTTTTTATTTTCTAAATTTTAATTTTATATGAATTTGTTGAATTTTTTATATGAAATTAATTTTGTTTAAAAAAAAAAAAATTTTCTTTTCTTTTATTTTTATCTTTCTATAATGAAAGTTAAAAAAAAAATATATATTTTTTTTCTTATTATCTGAAGATATTTTTATTTAACACACCACGAAAATTGGATTATTTTAAATGGAACGTTTGTACGCAATTGAGCCGAAAACCAGACTGACATTAAAACTTTTAGCAATATCATATTCAGAATCCTTTTTTTTTTTTCTTTTTCTCCCACTTGTATGAATGTATTATATATGTAATTTACTTTATGTTTGGATATTTATAAATGTATTTGTGTTATGCTATGTATATGCATATACCTACTTTTTTTTTGTGTTTTTTTTTTTCTTACCTTTAGTCCTTTTTGTGTTATGTACAAAAATATGGTAACAGAAAATAAAAAAAACAGAGAATATATATATTTTTTTAAATTCACTTGAACGCAACTTAAAAAAAAAGAAAAAAAAAAAAACTTGAGGATACAATTTAGTTAAAAGCTTTGGGTGGAAATTTGATGTAAAAGCAATTTGATAAAAATTTGAGTGGAAAATTTGAAAAATTTGATTATTATAGAAATTGGGATTAGGAAAAAAAATTTGATTTCCGTTTGATTGAAAAAAAATAATTGTTTAGTGCAATTTTTGTCTCAATAGTGGAAAACTTTATTAGAGAATTGATAATTCTTTTTTTTTTCTTACCGGCCAGCTTTTTTTTCAAGTAATATTAGCTTTGATATTTTATGGGTTTTTATAGATAAAGGATTACGCTCTATGAGAATTCTCATAGCTTAAGTTATCAATAATTTTTTATAATAAAATGCTTTTATTTAGAAAATACAATCTTTTCCGTCCATTATAGTAACAACTTTATGCTTTTATATATATATAATCATTTTCAGGATAGCCAAACTTTCTGTGCATTATATTTCTCGGTTTAAAAAAATCTCCGTTAATTTATAACCTTTTTCATTAAATTCAAGAAATTGCAATTTTTTTTCCTAATTATCAATTAAAATGAATTTGAAGCAAATTTATATTAAAAAAAAAATAATAATCAAGGGAATAATATTTTGATTTTTATGAAATATCCCTAAAGGATGATGAAGATGTTGGGATACCAAGTGAGTCAAAAATACAAAAATAAAAAAGAATAACAAATTAAATTTTTTATCTCTCTCCGTGCTGTGTAAATTTCAAGAACATACATTTTTCTATATACCCAGTTTAATATATAAATCATCAAAAAACAAAAAAAAAAAAAAGGACATAAAAAAATATTTATTTTCACATAAATGTATGTAAATATGTATAGAAAGCTTCTTTATTTTTTTTTTCTTAACAAATAAAATAAAAACAAAATCTATAGATTTTGATGCTAAATTGAAAAAAATTTCCATATAAATAAAACGGCATAAATACATCAAATTTATGTTGTGTTTTTTTATTTTACTTCTTTTTTTTTTTTTTCTTCAATATACATTATTATTACTGTCATTATGGCAACAAGTGTTGTATCCTGTTGAATACATAATTTATACATAATAAATAATGTGAATATAAAAAATAAATAAACATATACATATATAAAAAATTTATAAACATTAATATATATATATATTTATGTATTTAAATAGTGTGTACTAAAAAGGCGCAACAGCTTACTAAAAAATTTACATATAAATAGATTAGAAAATATAATATGAATGTCCCTTATTTTGGTATACGCAATGTTTTTTTTTTATTTTTGTTTTTAGCTAAAAAGGGGAAAGTACTACTTTTATAATGTATAACATAAAATATATGTATGTATATAAATTTTCATTTTATTTCAATGTCAGCAATGTTTCGATAATATACATATATTTGGCAACTTATAAAATTTATATGTATATATACCTACATTACATATAGTAAAATACGTTTTTCTTGGCTTATTATTTTTTTTTTTGGTGTAAAAAGCTGTTGCTTGAAAACGGAATAATATTGTACATCACAACATGATTATATGTATACATAATACATATATTTTTTTTGTATCTAAAATTGAGAAAATATATGTTTAAAATATAGTTTTCAAATTTAGGAAAAACAAAAAAAAAAAAAATTTGTTTTTAAAGGAAATTAAATTGCATGACATGAATACTTTTTGAAAATTTGAAATTAAGAATGAAATTTCTATTGGGACTACTAAAAGAAAGTTCACAAAATTATTTCAAAACTTTTGGAACATTATAAAAAAGCAGAAAAGTAGAATTTAAATATTTAGAATTTTTATTTTATTTTATTTAAAAGTTTACAAAGTTCAAAATTGCATTTTTTATAAGATAAATAAATTGTGCATTAAAAAGTTTTTCTTTCATTTTCTTTTTTTTTTTTTTTTGTTCTCATGAACGAGGTGTGTAATATTATTTACAATTATAAGAAATATAATGTTAAAAATATTCTGTTCAATGTTATACTGGTTGGTATACTTCAATTCCGTGAGTATTCATATATCCAAGAAAATCTATTAAAAATCCATTCTTTATATATTAGAATGATTGAAATTATCTTAAATTCAATGATGGTTCAAAATTATGTATATAATATGTAAATAATATCAATTAGAAGGCTTATTAGTTAAACTTATTAAAGTTTAAGATTTTGTAATCCTTTTTTTTTTATTTTTGATTTAAAATATAACTCATACCTTAATGTCTCTTTTTTTACAACATAACATCTACATAACATTATTTTTGTATATATTAATATATATACGATAAATATTAAATTTGAATAATATTTTTTTTTATTTTCTTTCATAAAGAAAGTGACGGAAGTTATGTAAAAAAAAAGTATATTATATATATACAATAATGTTGGAAAAGGAAAATTTTCAATTTCCGAAAGAATGAATGCCTTAATTTTGATTAAGTTGTATATTCTTTTGATATACAAAAATAAAAAAAAAAATAAAACGCCATTAAATAACAATAAAATTTAAATAAAAGTTACGATGCTCTTATTATAAATGAGTCCTAAATTATCTTTTATTGTGCTATAATTTATTTTTAAATATTTAATTTTTTGATTAAGTAGGAAAAATCGCAAATAAAATTAAAGGGAACATAAAAATTCTATAATACAAAGTATAAAATTATACACTTTATGTTGAAAACTTTAGATTATATACAGAATTTAAAATTTCTATCCATTTAGTACTCCCACACTTATTGAACAACAAAAAGTTAAGAAAATAGGTATATTATGAAATATGTTTTCCTTGATTATTATTTAATTATATATTCCGGTTATTAAAATATACATAATTTTTTTTTTTTTTTTTTTAAGAAAAATAATTGCAATTATCGGTAGGTATGTTTTGAATATATTTTTTATAGGAAAATTCATATTTCTGTATATAATGACGTATGTTAATGACTTAATTTTTTAGTCTTATATTATTATGATCTTACCATAAAGTTTCAAATTCTAATGGATCCCGATGAACTTAAGTTTGTTGGGTAGGCAGAGATCGATTAGAGGAACTTAAAAATGATGAGACCCCGATTGTTTCTAAGTGGTCGGAAATTATTATATTTGGGATTGGATACGTTTTAAGACTAAATGGTATTGGTATATTGTATTAAAGGTTGTGAAGTAAATCGAAATGTTGATACTTTTTACGATGAATTTTGTTCGTCTGCAAGCTTAAAATATAAAACTATTGAAAATAGAAAATAATATGAACTAAATACAGAACTAAATTTTAAGAAAATAATTAATATTTTAAATATTCTATTTTTAATGATGCCAAAGAGTTTAGTTTTTTTTTTTTTTGTATTTTTCACGTGCATTTATCTTAAAGATACAAATTTTTTTTTCTTAGAATTTAAATATTATTATTAATTTTTCTTTATATTTTTCTTTTGTAAAAGCTTTGGGAAAACTCTCTAAAAAAAAATTTATACAATCAACGTTAAGGTATTTATAAAGAAAAAAAACACGAAAAACGAAAAAGATAAAAAAGAAGAACCTGAATGAGTAAAAAGCTTAACGAATTTCTTGTTATTCTTGATTTATTTATTTTCTTTTTCTTTTTAACTTTTTTTTTTTTTATATTGTATATATAATGTACCTATGTACAAGTTCATATACATTTAGAAGGATAAACATTAATTCTTTTTCCAGTGATATTTTCAAAAAAAAAAAAAATAAATAAAAAATAAATGTATAAATAAAAAAGATGGTTTTTTGTCTTGTTTTACTTATTTTTTATATTTTGTTTATGCTGCAAAATCAAAATGATTTAATCTGGGAAAAGTTATAGTAATTTTGTGTGTTTTTTTTTTTTTATTCAGAAAATTATTTTACTTACATTTATTTAAGAATGGGCGGAAGAAGGCGGGAGTTGTATTTTCTTTTTTTTTCATAATATTAATGCATACAATTTTGATATCAAAAATACTATGGAAAATATACTCATTAGAGTTAAATATAATATAAAATTCATCATAATTTTTTAATACGTATTATTTTATATCCACTGCTTAGTTGAATAGTTAGTCGAATACGTAGTAATTTTTCATGTCAAGCAAATTGTTGCATAAAATAGGTATGAGCTTTCCATAACTAGATCTCAGAAGGATAAAATAAAGAAAGCTCCAAGAAGATACTTGCTCTATATTTCTTGAATTTATGTTATCCGTGAATAAAAAAATCAAAATAAATTAAATGTATATATTACAAATATTTTCTGTTTAACGTCTCCAACTGCACAGAACTCAAAATCTTACTCAAAGTCCTTATTACATATAAATGTAACGTAAAGAAAGAAGAATTTTTCATTTTTTGGAACTAAAAACTTAAAAATTTAGTAACTAGTATATTACTAATTATTTCATATGAAAAAAAGTTTTCTCAAAGACTATTATAGTTAATCTATATTAAATCTATGCATATGTGTACAGTAAGGCTTGGCAGTGGTTTCTATAATAAATTATAATAAAGAAAGATATTATAAATAATGTATCTGTCCACATTTTCTACACATATAGAATGTGAAAAATTTAACAGACAAAAACATTTTTATTAAAACTTTTCTGGCAAAATCAATGATTCTTATATACATATGTATATATAAATTTTATGTGTGAATGAGCCCATTAATTTTTGTTAATAATGTAATTAAATTTTTGGTAAATCATCATTTTTGTAATTTTAAGCTTGTATATAAAATAACATAACAAAAAAAAAAAATAAAGGTAAGTACAGTGAAAAAAGACTCGAGGAATTTAATTTTATTAAAAGAAAACATTATATAATTAAATTCAAATCTGCTTGTTATTATTAGAAAATCGTACATTGAGCATCCCATCCACAATTTTTAATAGGATTAATAGGTTTTTTTTTTTTTAATTTTTGAATATATTTTGCGACAGCGAATGTATCTTAGATTCGTAAAGAAAAATTTTTGTAATTTCAAAAATTAACGCAATATTTAAAAAATTCAAATTCTGTTGAGTAAAATCAATGGGGAAGCATAGTGTCCTCCGATAGTTTTCACCATCATAGAAAAATTTGTAAAAGTTCATTAAAACTTATACTTTTAATGGATTTTCAAGTTGAGTATCTGAAGGAAAATGCTAGAAATTTACACAGTTTTGTTTCCTAATCAAATTTATTTTTATTTTTAAAATTGTTAACAATAATTTAATCTAAAGATAAACAAAAATTGTATATACTTTCTATTCTGTATGGTAAGAATTAAGATTTAAATCGAAGAACCATCATATATTAAGGACAAAATCGAGACTTAATTTTAAAGAAAGCAAAATTACTGAAAAGAGTATTAAGCATACGTGTTCAGTAAATTTAATTTTATTTTATTTTTGTTTCTATCTATATAAAGAAAAATCTTGGCCAGATTATATTTTTCGGCTCAGCAAATTAAATTTTAGTTTCGAATTTTTTTTTCACCAAAATTTTATCTTTTTACAAAAATATTTAAAGAATGTGATAAAAGAAATTTTTATACTTCATTAAATAAGAGGCAAAAGAAAATTCTTTTCATTTTTGTTACAAAAAAAAAAAATTTTTTTTTACTTTTTTAAAGGATACATTGGAAGAGTTTTAAACAATGTATCAATGTAAGATTTTTAAAAAATTTAAAAGATAAAATTAATAATTAAGCTTTTTTTTCTCACAATATTCCGTGCCGTTCTATTATTGAAGCTCAACCAAAATCATGTACAATCATATATTAAACATAATGTATTAAAATTTGCCACAAAATTTATAAATCAAAAAAAAATTCTACTTTTATAAAAAAAAAAAAAACAATTTGCCACAAAATTGTCCCAGATGTAAATTTTACCACACATTTTAATATGTTTAATAACTTCCTAATGTCAAAAATGAAAATGATTGAAAAGGAAAATTTCGTATGTGGTTTTATTTATTAGCGGTTTTTATTTATTTGCCATCCTTAAAATATCCTTATATTATGTATATACAATATAAGTGATAAAAATAAACATAATGTATGTATTTTGGTTTTTTTGTGCTATCCTAGTGATTTGAAAAATAAATGTACACCTTTTAAGAATCGTTTTTCATCAAAAATAAAAAAAATAACATACAGATATATTATCCTTTTGGGTTCGTCTGTCTCTAGTATTCTAAAATTTTTCATAAAATTGCGAGCAACTAAATTCTTTATTTTTATATTTTTTTGAAAACATTAATTTTTTTTTAAATTAAATTTTTATTTCACAAAAGTCTAGATTTTAAGATATTTTGTTACCGCGTCCGTCTCCATTTGGAAGTAAATAATATATTAAAGAATCAATCTGGAATCGACGAAATAATTAATTACAAAATATTTTATTATTTTTCTACTAAATATTCTTAATCATTCAGAAGTCTCAAAAATCGGACATGAGCCATACAAATTAACCAAAGTTACATTATACAAAAAATTAGTGTAAGTTTTTTTGGAATCAATCAATAATAAATTTTATCTGGGTAGGGTTTATTTTAAAGGTCAACAATATTTCACAAAAATTTATATTTGTTTGCTTGCAAGTTTAACTATTAAATTATATTAAATTATTTCCGAGATTGTAGAATCTTATCGTTTAGTTTAGTCGAAATACTCGAAATATTATTGGGTCAGATTCTACAATCTCGGGCTAAATAATTTTCGTACAAAATTTATATTTTTTTTCAGTCTTTGATGAACATTAAAAATTGCTTAGCCTCATTGCATCAATGGCTTTTCGTATGTAAGTGCAAAATCGGTTCAATGCAATGCAAATTGGTATAATACCAATTAAGTCGGCGATTTAAAATAGATTCCATTAAAAATTCTGATATACTTTATATACACATATGAATGAAAATGTAACAATCGGAACTCATACTTCACGTTATAGATAATATTGTATTTTTTTTTTTGTTGAAATATTAAGATACATATTTACTATATACATAATTATAATTTTTTTGAAAGATATTTATTTTACATAAACCAAAAATTATATTTTTTTACAGGCTGCGTGAAAACATGAAAGCATAATTAGGTTAACCTAATTAAATTCAAGGTAAAAAAAAATAACAGATATGGTTTATGCCTGCAACAAAAATATTATCATGACCTTGCGTTGTTTTTCCAACCTAAAAAAAAAAAAAAGAAGAAAAATCAAACAAAAAAAAAAAGGGAAAATCAAAATGAAAATTGTGTGTATTTTTTTTTTTTTTTGCGTAAAATTAATATCTTTATGTAATTTTTTTTTTTTTTGTCTTTATTTGATTTTTCTATCAACATGTTGTGAAAAAAATAAAATATAAAATAAATAAAACAAACCACTTTTAATTTTTTTTCTTTGTTTTTTTACATATTTTTACTTTGTTTTTATTTATTTATTTTTATTTTTATTTTTTTCTTATATACTACTATTAATTTTTATATTTTTCTAACAAGCAAATTGTATAAATGAAAAATTAAGGAAATATTACTTTTTGTTTGTTTTTTAATGAAAAACAAAAATATATGAAAAAAAATAAAAAAAATTAAAATAAAATAAAATTTAAATAAAAACCTATGTGTATAAATAAATAAATAAATAAAAAATTTTATTTAGAAACAAAATAGCGAATAAAAAATATTTTTTTTATTAATTTAATTTTTTTTTTTGTTCTTGGTTCTTTGTGAAAGCATAATAATAACAACAAAGTGGATTTTCCTCTTGATTTTTCAATTGAAAAACAAGAAAAACCTTTATTTTATTTTTTATAAAACTTCTTGCTATTTTTCTTCTTTTTCGTACTTCTTGTTATTTAATTTTTTATTTTTTGTCAAAGAGAATTTTTTTTTGCTTTTAGGTGCTGCGTACACCTTGTTGCTTGTTTTGTATTTCATGATTGGGTAGAGGAGGATTCGAGGAGCGAACGAATGTTAAAAAAAATAAAATAAAATTGGTGAAAATAAAAATCTGTATAAAACTTCTTTTGTTGTACAAAATTTTGAAATATTATGTGTTTAGGAGAAAAAAAAGTCCTTGTTTTTTTTTTTTCTTTTTTCTTTTGTTACAGGATAATTTAAAAAAATTAATTTATAGGGTATTCACCACCAGCGTTGGACAATGTCATGGTTACATGATGACGAAAGAATATGAATTTTTTTTGTGAGTTTTATTTAATTCAATAATAATTGTTATCATTTGCTATTTTTTCATTATCAGTCACATTTTGTGGCCCTAAAAAATGTTTGTGGCCCCAAAAAATGTTTGTGGACCTTAACAATGTTTGTGGCCCTAAAAAATGTTTGTGGACCTAAAAAATGTGGGTACTTGATTATAAGAAAGTAAGGTAGAAATTGGAAAACATTATACGATGCATCCTTTTCCATAACTTACAACGGAAAAGGATTCCGAAACGAAAATTTTGAAAATTTCAGCAAGAGCTAGAATAGAAATTATATTATACTTATACGCAACTAACTAGATTGATATAAGTTAGGCATTGAGAAAATATCTTGAACTGGGATTTTCAAATACATAAAAAGAGTGTCATTTGTGTTTCGTTCGTCCTCTAATTCAACATTTTTAAAAAGGAATTTCAAAATGGTATCCCGACATTTCTATTATTAAGGTGTATTGTGCAGCAGCCCAGGATGATCGTTATTATTTATCGAAAAAATAATTTGAATATAGTTTGAAATAGAATTGATTTTAAAAAGGATATTATACCAAGAAAATAAGGAATTATTAATCTAAATTTTGATTTTCTAACAATAATTGAATTTTTAACTTATTTCATATAACTATATATAATTATATTTTATATTATATGCCTTTATTTTATAGAAAATATTTCAAAAATAAAATATAATGTACATTTATGTATAAAAATAAATGTATGTCTGTTTATATATAAATGTTTATTTATGATATTGACATATTCATTTGTATATATAAATATTTTGAATGTTATAGATTTGTATATATAATTATGTATATACATAATGTATAATACATTTTATGTTGCTTAAAAAAAACATAAATACGTTATATATATGTATGTATATAATTATATTTATATAAAACATATATACTCGGTTCTTTTATAATTAAGTGATTTTTTTTTTAATATAATATAATACTTTATATTTATATACATATAATTATTTTCTTTTATATAAATATTTATAAATCGGAAGTACAAATTTTTATAAGAATTGTGCAAGAAGAAAAAGATATTATATAAAAGTACAAAAAAAAAAATTAAATTAATTTTAATATGAAAAAAATATATATATTATGTATTAAGTAAACAAAATTAATTTTGTATCTTGAGAACAATTAATTATAAATTTTCTGAAAAAAGTGAAAAAATTAATAAAGTTGTTTACTTTTATGTGTACGGAAACTCATAATAAACATTTTATTATTATGATGTTTAGAAAATTTAAGAAAAATTAAAGTTGATTTTTGATATTAACTGTACTGGGCTGCTATATCATATTGAAACCAGCGCGCTGATCGTCAAATTATGCTGAATACATATATTATGTTGTAAATAAAATATTTTTTTTACTTTTTGCATAACTATGTCCCATCCATATCAAAAATATCAACCTTATCCCTTTTTTTATAAGAATTTAAAATGTTTTCATTTTTAATTACAGATTTAATATTTAAATGAAATTATAAACCGTAAGCATGTTGAGAAATTTTATGTTTACATTATGCTTATGTTTTAATTAATGTATGTAATGTATACATGTATATATAGAAAAAAAAACGAAGAACATCCATACGTATTTGTTTATTTACATATATCTTAACTTTATGTATATATATATATATATATATATATATATATATCTTAACAGGTATGCATACATGTCATAATATTTTAATTAATTTATGTATAATTTATGAGATTTTTCATCTGACAAAATAAAAAAAAAGAAAAAGAAATTTCTTTTTCTCAAACTTTATTTGGTTTTTTAAACAAAAATTAAGATAGAAAAATATTTTTTTTTTTTGTTTTTTTTACAATTAAATAATAATATAAAACATATAAGTACATGTTTTTATCTTTATTATAAATAAGCAATGCTGTTTCCAAAATTTTGTTTGACTTGGAAAATTTATTTTCAATTCGATCATAATTTTGGTTTTTTTTTTTATTGTTTACAACAACATGATTACCTCAAAATATTTGAATTTCCATCACTGCACCTGTCTAGAACTAAAACGATTAAAAGAGCATAATGGACAAAATAAGAATTTAACTTCAACTTTGTCAAATTAGAGTATCAACGTTGAATCAACAAGTATTAATGTTTTATATATTTATATAAAATAACCTGCTTCGAAATTAAAATCCTCAAGTATTTTATGCTTCAAATAGTACTTATGTTATATGCATGGTCTTTCAAATGTTAAGTTGATAGACTGGTAAATTTCTGTGACATATCAATAGAAGTAAACCATAAAGTTATTTTTTTCCTCAAATTTTTCTTTCAATATATGATTCCTCTGAAACCGATAAAAATATAAAATTTAATGAAAAGTTTGGGTACTCAAATATGAAATTATGGGGTTGTTATTTTATTTTCCATTACTATAATACTACATAATATACATTTACATAATATTATTAACATCAATCATCTTGAATAAAATGAAAAAAAAAAACATGGTTTTGGGAATACCTAAGCTTAACCCAATTAATTTTCTCCAAATGAGTAGGTATATTAAATAATCTATAAATAAAATTTGAATATTATTTTTTTTCATATGAATTTCAATTTCAATATTTATTTTTTTTAAATATTAAGATGTATAAAATTTTACGGAAATCATGTTATATATAATGTATATGTATATACATAATATAACAAGCTTATTATACACTATACAATGCGAATAAAGCTTACAAAAACCACCTACATATGTTATTATATACGTATATATTTGAGATTATGTTTGCAAAGGATAAAAATAATACATTTTCATTCATAAAATTAATTGAAAGGTTTCAATTATTTTTAGGATTTTATGTAAAAGATTTCATTATTTTTATTTTATTATTTTTTTTTTATTTTTTTAATATCAATAAATTCCCAGGTTTTGTAAGAACAATTTATTTATATTGAGGAGAAATTGAACGCAGCGGAAATTATTTGGGTTATTTACAACAAAAAAAACTATTATTGAAACTAGAAATAGCATATAAAATATTATCTAAACTACATACACAACATTATATTAACATGTATGATATATTACAACATTACCGGATACATTCATTTTTCAAGGTAATGTTAAAAAAAAAATTCCAGTTAAATTGTATTTACTACATAAAATGCTGGGTGCAGAAAATTCAAAACATGGGAATTATTTTTATCATCGCATTTGAAAAGTAAAAGTATGATATAAAAAAAAATTTATATAAAATCAAAATTAAGTTATTAACAATTTAGCCGAATTTAAGTAATGACAAATTAAAAATTTAAATTTGGAATTTTCGTAATAACAAATTTTCGTTATAATTTAAAAAAAAAAAATTTTCGTTTCGTCGAAGTCCTAATATTTGGACATTATATTGAAATTAACATACTAAGCTTAAAGTATATTTATAATTTATGTGAATTGACTACGAAACTGAAAAAACTATGATTATTCGATAAAAAAAAACTTACTTGTTATGTCAAGATAATTACCTGCTGACGCTGAATAAGTATTTCGGCTTCGCATTTAATTGTATCTGATGCTATATCACACAAGGATGAATTGAAATTATAAAATGCGTATCAAATATAATATAGAAAGTAAATCTCGAATTATTTTGACATTATTAAATTCGAAATTGAGAATTATTAACTAATGGCTAATGGAACCTTAAAACCTTATACAAATAAAAATTTAAATATTGAATAATAAAATTCCTTTGACATATTTACAAATTTATTATGTATTTTGCAAAAGTTATATCACAATTCATAACTAAGATCGAACATTGAAATGTTTTCTTATACCTTCTTATATACCTACCTACAAACTTTTAAAATAATAATCCTCTTATTTAATTGAAAATTTTAGTTTTTATTTATTTTTTTTTTTTGCTAAAAGCTTCATTAATTCTATTCCTACTAAATAATGTAAAATATGAATTGGATTTATTTATAAATTTTTCAAATAATAAAATAACAGAGAAAATTATACAGAAGAGAAATTATGGGGAATTGAATCCTTGAAGTGTATTTGACCCAATTTATTCATATTAAAAATATGTTTTTTCCTTAATTCAAAATAAATAACTATAAATATTTATATTTATGTACCAAAACGTAATATCGAGTCGCTTCCGTCAATGGGAATTTCCCAACTAGCCACCGCTAAAAGTCTATAACTTAAAAAATAAACTGTTTTAGATTCAGGAAAGGTTAAGCTTTATTAATTGTTATGTTTAATGCTATTATGCTACTATTAATCCTACAATAATTTCAAATTAAGCAGAACAAAATGAAATATTTGATTGAATACTATTATAGCTTCAAGCCTAAGGTTAAATATTATTATTAAACCTTTTATAAATTATACATGAAATTTAATGAAAAATGTAAATATTCATCAAACCTCATTAGTGTTAAGTTTATCGTAAGATTATATTAGCTTAGTTAGGTTTTTTCTTTTTACTGCAGGTAGTTTAAGTTTTATTAAAATATAAAAAAACATTTATCAGGTTTTTAAATTTTTCCTAAAAATATCTCATATTATAAACAAGAAAAATAATTATATAACATAAAAGCTGAATTCATAGTTGTAAAGGCTAGGTTAAGTCTAAAACTCTATATGTATGAAATTGTAAAATAATGAAATATTAAATAAATAAATAAATTGTTGTTAAACCCTTTATTGTCACGAAACGTTTCAAAGAAAATTTTGTAATATTAAAAAATTAGTTAGTTTATCATTTGCTTTAAACTTTGTGCGATTCGGAAAAAAATAAGCTTTAGTTTTTTATTTTTTAATAAATATCTTCTTTATTTGATTATTAACCTTTTTGCCACGATTTTTTGTTAAGGATCTAAAAAAACCATAAATAATTTTAATCATCGCTCATTTCGTTTTTTAATTTGTTTTGACCTCAGCTAACATTACAGTCCTTTTTTACATATAAAAAAGAAATCGGAATCCCTTTTTGCTAAAAATTTATTGATCTTTTTTTTTGTCAGATCTAGGCATTGATATTGATTAAATCACCGAATACTTTTTGCCGGGAAACTTACAACTATATTCTGAATACAATTAAAAAAAACTTACAAACAAAAAAATTCACTGTGCATCGTCGCGTCGTCGTCGTAGTTATCAGGTCAATGTCGCCAATCATGAACCTAACCTATTTTTTTATATACATATATATTTACAATACTAAACATGTAATATTATCAATTTGTATAAAAAAATATGAGATGTCTACATAAGAACAGCCAGTGTGCAACATTGAAAAGCATATAATCCTTTTATTTTTTTTTTTTCAAGGATCCTTTTTTTTTTTTTTTTGTATCTGATGAAAATTTCAAGTACATTATTATATCAATAAAGATTATATTTAGCTTCTGTGAAAAAAAAAAAAAAAATATTTTTTTAACATTTTATTTTATAAGTTGTATTACATTTTTGTAATATCTATGTAAAATGTAAAATGTAAAAATAACAGCTTTATGTAGTATATCTTTTTTATTAGAATATCTAGGCACCAATTACAGGAAAAAAAAATTTGTTTTTTTCTTAGCAAAACCCTTTTTTTTTTTTTTTTTTAATTTACACCACGAATTTTATAAGGTATATTATGTTGTAGAGGTAAAATATAGGTATACATACTATGCATATTAGATATTTTGTTTTATTTTTTATTTTTTTTATTTTTCAATTTATAAACAGCCAACAAATTGTTTTGTAGAGCATAAAAGTTATAGTAGGATTAGATATAGTTGTGTGCTTGGTATTTTATAAGGTGGTAGAACATACTTTTTTTAGCAGTACATTTTATCTAGATAGATAGATAGATACGTATATTTTTAGTTATTTATTTCATTTTTTAACTTTTTTTGAAAAACTCTCTAATGTTTTATGAATATAAAAAAAGGATGTTGTTGATATAGTAACAAAATATGACCAAAATAAAAGGAGGGTTCGAATAAGTTTATAAATTTTCATAAGAACTTGATTAATTCAATGTAAATAAAGCTCAAAAATGTAATAAAATTTTTTCATTTCAGATAAATGTATTATGGTATGTATACGGTACGGATTTATATAAACTATATATATAATCTTATATTTAATAAAAAACTTAGAAAAAAAAAAAGATTCTTTTATCTGAGTACAGAAAATTTGTAGGTTGTTAAAATGTAAACAAAACGATTTAGTATATTCTTTATTATTTTATTAATTATAATTTATGAATGAATTTAAAAGTTAAATATTTATTAGGCAGTAGTTCAGTTAAGTAGTTATGGCATTATGATAAATAAATCTTAATCCCTAAAATTTATTAATAAAAATTCATTAATTTTAAATTTTTTATTGAATTTCTTTACAGGCGGAGGCGAGTTTGTAAAGATGGTTTTAAGAAATTTAGAATATTAGGATGAATTCCACTATGAGATAATATAGTTATCGTCTGTAATTTGATATATTTACTTATGTATTAAATTGCTATTTTTAAATCTACATTATGTATAATTATTATAAACTTATGATTGATATTATATTCAATTATAATTCCTTTAAATTCATTGACTAATTAAATTTTAATTAATAATTTATTTTTAATCCTATTCACCCTTATAAACTTTATAATTGCACTACAAGGCTTAATTCTTTTATCATCAAGGATTGTGAAATTATTTTGATATAATTGAATAACATATTTATGCATAATACTTTTTTTATACACATTATGTACATATGTATTTATATAAAGGGTACTATGACTATCTATTCGCAGCAACCTATAAATTAAATTAGTGCATATGTGAATATAGTAATAGTAAAGTTTCTGAAACAGATACGTAATTAGATAAGAATTGGAGTTAAGAAAAACGGTTCAAATTTGCAAGTAAATGAAATAATTAATCTTTTATTCGGTCTCTGATTTGATCACAATATAGCCAAGATAAAAGTTTTGTTGAAAAACGCTGTCAACAACTCTACAGACGAGTAAATTTTAAGTCCAACTCAGTGTAAAATTACACTTGCCTACTTCATGGTTCAATTAGACATTAAGTCAGCAGAAGATTGAATTATTTATTTATTAATTAACCCAATAAAACTAGTCTAAACCTACTACCTGATACATTGCAATTTTAATTTATAAACTAAACTAAATTATCTTTTATTATAGTAATTACTTCGGTTCAAAATTGTTTTTTTTTTTCAAACCTTTTATTTACATAATTAATCTGTTCAAAATCGAATTTCAGAAAATCCTTTTTACCATAAAATTTTATAAAACACCCCCATAGATAAAATCATGGTTCAAGTATAGGTATATTATGTTCGAAACACATCTTATTCGTAAGGAAGAATATTCTTTATTATGTATGTTTGTAACAAAATCTTGAGAAAAAATAAAAATGAATGAACATGAACTTCTACTGGTATACACAGTACTTACTCTCATGATATTGTTTCGAGTAGATTTTAAATGCCTATTTTTAGACAACAATTCTTAGCTTATGTCAATTACTTATAAAACTGTCTAAAACAAAAAGATTGAGTTGTTTTTCTTCTCTCGAAAATGAATAGAATATAAATTTTTGTTTTTGAAATTTGATTAAAATTTTTTTTTTTTTTTTGGAAACTTTATTAAAAAGTTATTAAAAATCAACTTTTATCATTCGAAAATTTTATTTTTTTTTTATCATTTTATATCCAATTGAAACTTTATAATTAGAAAATTTATAATTTCAGTATGAGTATACTGGTTGTACATAAATTAATTATTATTTATTAAAAAAAAAAGGTAGGTAAGTGTTGAAAAGTATAGAACATAATTATAATTCAATTTTGAGATAATTTTATTTAATTAAAAAAAAAAAATTAAGTCTTGTGGGTCTTCACCCAGTTATAGAAAACTTTGTGTACCTACAAAAATTTGCTAAAATACAAGCTCAAATATTATTAATTGTAACTGGCTGATTTCTTGATCTGCTAGTTCCATTTTATATAGAAAATTTTTTATTTACTGCTGCAAAATTAAAAATTCTGTGAACCTTAATAAACTTTAATGGAAAAACAAAATTATGAGAAAAACTTTATAAAGTTCACCAAATAAAATTTTTTATTAAAAGATTTTAATTACATTTTATATTTTACAAGCTTATCCTCGAACTCATTGGCCCTTATCATGGAACTCGCCTTCATTTTCGACTCGACGCGAATCTCAAAATCGCTGCGAATCTTTTTCAGTAACATGGAATTCTACGCTTTTTTGGCGAATGTTTTTAATCTGTCAGTTTATCATAGATGTAATTTATTTAGTGTAGGTGTAAAAAAAACCTTAGTCTCTTAGTTATTCATTTCATTCGATAAAAAAAAAGAAATGCAAATACTTACTTAATTTCATTGGAATGGATTTTGATATTTTCGAATTTATAGCACTTCACGGTGAGTCGGGAAATAGGTAAATTAGAAACAAAAGAAGAATTCTAATTCATCCTTTCAAATTCTGGAATTTTAAATTCTTTAATTTTTTTGGTTAGGCAAAACATTTTTCTATCATTATCATATTTTAAAATGTTAGGCATAAACAATAAATAACATAAAGATAACAAAAACATAATATGTATTGTGAGAAAAAAAAAAGATATCCAATTCATCAAAATGTATACTTCATTTATCCAAAAATAAGGGTTTCCAGACTATTAAGGCGTACAAAAAATGGTCTTATATACACCTATGTCACTATTTTGATCTCTTTATTTATTTTTTGAATTCTCTTTTTATAATAATTTATCTTTAATAAAGCTGAAGTTCTATTTTGCTGCAAATTATAATTTAAGAAAAAAAAACTAGCTGTTTTTAAACCATTTTGACTTAAATTTTGAAATGAAAATATTACAATGTTCTGCAAATTATTTAACGCTTTTTTTAAATAGTTAGGGTAGTTCTTTTCGAAGATTTTGTAAGACAAATTTTTCCTTGTAGCATTGAAATGTATTTTCAATCAAATCACAAATAGAAAAAAACATTAGCACTTGAAATAATACCATTTCACTTATTTAATTGGCTCCATACTGGAATAATAAATAATTTCTAATATTTAACTGAAAAATAAATAAAAATCCAGTTTTTTTTTTTTTTCAATTCATTTTGAAATAAAATTTATTAAATGAATTTTGAATCAACGAATTAAATAATTTAAATTTCGAATCATGTTTACAAGAAGATTTTTGTTAAATATTTTTTTTTTTTTTACTTTAATTTTCATTAGATTATGTTATTTAAAGAAATTTTATTTTAATTTAAATATTTTTATATATATATATATATTTTAAATAAATATAATATTAATATCAATATTTTATTAATATCTGATTACAATTGGTATTTTTTTTTTTTAAGTAGAAGGCAATATTAATTAAAGAAAATCAAATTTTATTAATTTTTTTAAAAATTTAATTATTTTCTTAAAGATGATAAAATTTTTTAAAACTTTTTAAAATTCAAATTATCAATAAGATTCATGGTAAGAAAAAACACTAATAACAGAGAAACAATATCTAATATTTTATTTATGACTTCAAAATTCGATTTATATGATAATTAATTTATTTTAATTTAGGAAATTAAAATTTTTCATAAAATTTTATTTAAAATAAAATTTTGAATATTACTTATTAATTTTTTATATAATAATAGCATTCATAAGATCAATTTTATAATTAGAATAAAATAACAATGAAGATCAGTTGATTTCAGAGTTTCCATTTTTTGAATTTAGATGAAAATAGAAGAAAAATAAAATTCTCTGTTAGTAATTTATAGTAAATATTAAATTTCAATCATTTTTTGTTTATAATGAATTACAAAACAAAAAAAAATATTAATTATAATTTCCATATTCGTTTAATTAACTAATAATATGGATTCGAAATAGAAACTCAATTTGAAATAAAATATTGCAAATATATAATATATATAATTCTTTTAAATCTTAAGGAGAAACTTACAATTGCTTCACATTAACAATATGTTATAATTTATTACAACCTATAATTTTTTTGATTTAATTTTTTTTTTTTTTGATTCAAAATCAAAATGTTTAGATTATTTCTTTAAGCACTTTTTATTTTATATATTTTATAAAAAAATTAAAAACTTTATCTCATTTGGACGTAATTAAAATATTCATAATAAAAAAATAAAAATTGCTCTGGAGAAAATAAAATATAAATAAGTTTTATAAATGTGTATTTTTAATTTTTATAATAATTTTCAAATAAATTAAAATTTAATTTTTGACATTATGAAGTTTTTAAAAATAGATTGGCCGAATTAAGATTCGTTTTTAGAATGGAATTACGTAGCTTGTTACTTAATTTTCTCATCTTAGGAATAAATATAATAATTTACTGCATAATTACATGTTAAACCATACATGTTAAACCAAATTTTAATTCCAAGACCCCTATAGCCGAAATTATTATAAATTTCGAATTTATATGATTTTCAAATAATTCTCAATATTATACACAAAACTTTTTTATTTCAGTAATAATTAAACAAATTATTATGTAAAACTATTTACTGAAAATTTTGACAAGAAAGTCACTATCTAGGAAGCGTAATATAGAAAATACTTAAAGAAGTTGTATAACTAAATTATAAAATTAAATCATGAATGATTTTTTAAATTTAATTAAGATAATAATAAAATTTGATTTTTTTTTTTTAAATGATATCAAATTAAATATTCTAGATTTATTTTGTAAATGTTAAAATCACAATTAATTTGAATATTATTTAAATTAAAGAAATTTTATTTAATGATTGTTTATAGGTCTAGATTAAAAATATAATAATTACAATCACATTTCTTAATAGCAAGCATATATTTTTAAAAGCTTTCTTAAACTGACTAACATCAAAAGGTTTACAGAAAAAGATTTGTATTGTATGAAAAAAGATAAGCATAACAAAGGCATAATAAACGAATATTATTACAAAATATGGTTTGACAGGTTTCAGATAATAAATTTCTAGAAGGTAAATTAACCACAAAAAAAAAACTCACAATTAACTAGAATTGCAGCAACTGCATTCATTATCCCACATTTTTTCATTGCAAATTCATCATTAGTACCGTTTACTTAAAAAGAAAATAAATGCAGGGTACAAATCTTTCTTCAGTGAAATAATATTAGAAAACATGGTTTAAAAATTTCAAATTATTAAGTGAATTTGATTTTTTGTATCCTTCAAAATCTATCATATATTAAAAAAAATGTTTAATCTTATCTTCAACTTATTTTTTATTTACAACAAAGTAGGAAAGTTATAGCTTATGCTCGTAGAAGTTCAAAAACTTTTTAATTTTTTTCTTGCATAAATAACAAAAAAAAAAAAAAATTAAGAATTACATCAATTTTTCTCCTTTAGAATTCATATAAATTAAAATAAATCTATTTAAAAAATAAAATAAATATCACTTAAATTAAAACTTAGAACTAGAGAGCAAAGTGATCACGTCATATTCACACCAAGAAGTCGACTGGAATACTCATACACAACATAACTTATAGATACAGCTGGCAGAACCTTTATGAAATTTGGCGTAATACCACGATATAAACCAAAAAAGCCTTCAGTTTTAATTATATTCCTAAATGCACCCACCATACTTTGTGATTGTGTGCTAGTTTTAACAACAGCTGAAAATTATAAAAAAAAAAAATTAAGAAAATTATATTTATTAATTTTTTTAAACTTTAACATGTTACTTTTGTAATAAATGTAAGTCGAAAAAAAATATTAATATGAATATTATGCAAATTGTTTACCTTGTGCCTGTAGTCTTGTCCTTATTAATGCTAATGGATAGGAACAAACTTGACCTAAAGTACTTGATGCGCTACCACAAGCTAATAAAACCAAAAAACTTGGCTCTTCTTTGTCATAAGTTTTAAGATATTTATTTTTTAATGTCTCATAAACTGCCAAATCAATTCCAGCATACGGAATAATGCCTAATATATTTGGAATGTAACCTCGATAAAATGAACGTAGACCTTCGTGTACGAAAATTTTATTAGCTGCATCAGCAATTCCAGTATATTGGCCAGTTTTACGTAATGCTAATCGTGTTTTTAATACTTCCATAGGATATATAACTGTTTGACTGAAACCACCAGCAATTGCACCGGCAGTAAAACGCTCTGCTATACTCAATTGTCGCTTTTCATCACCACGAATTAAACGTTTTATTTTTTCATAAGCTGCAAATTTTAAAGCTGTTTCTGGTGCAATTTTCAATACATTAATACCATTACCTCGCCACAAACTTTGTACACCACCTTCTTTAAGCATAAATTTAAAGCAGTCTGAGATTCGAGATTTGTGTTGTTGAACCTGTTAACATGATAAAATTAATTAATGATTTTAAAATTAATCTTGAAGTGTTAGAATAATTATTAAAAATTAAAAAAGAAGTTTATTTTTACCTGTAAAAATACTTTTATTCTATCTAATGGTGCGGTACACGTTCTCGAGACAGCTCCGGCTACACCACCTGCAGCTAAATGTCTCCACCACATGCCACTTTGCATTTCACTTTGTGTAAAATCATCAGGTACGTTCATATCCTCTCCAATGTCAAGGTACTGTGGCAAAAAAAATAAAAATAAAAATTATAAAAATATAATTATTAATTGATTCTGTCATTTATTAATAAAATAAATATGTATTTTTTTTTTTTCTAATCAATAAACAATAATTACTACAACATTTTTTTTATTTTTTATTTAAGAACAGCATAACCATTATTGTTGTGCAAAATAACGATTTTTTTTTTCTTTGCTTACAAGTTACAACTATAAAATTAATTTTTTTATTTTTAACATTAACATGTTCTTTTTGTTTACTTCAGAAACATCAGTTGCAAGAGTTGTTAACATCAGTGTTGAGTTTAAATATTTAAATTAATAAAATTAATTTTTTTTTTTAATAACTATATTTTCGTAAAATAAACAAAAACAAACAAATTAACAAAAAAAAAAAAAAAACCAAAAAAATAATAAATAAAATTAATTTTAAAAGAAAATTTTTTTTAAAATGATTGAAAACTATTATGCTACTTTGACATTGAATGAAACCAGAAAAACATTGAAATTTTTTTTTTTGTAATTTTTTTTTTAGTAAAAAGTTCTATTTTGCATTATTATTATTATTATTATTATTTTTTTTTTTTGTAATCTAAAATACTGAAAAAATAATGTCAATGTAGTTCAAAAAAAAAAAAATAATATTATTTTTATTATTAGATTTGCTTAAAGCCAACACTTTCATGAAACTATTTTTATGTACCTACAAAAAGTCAAACAGGAAAATGAAATTATTGAAATTTTCTTTTTTTTAGAGTAGTATATAATTATTGTCACGTGCAAGTGTTCGGCTTAATGTTTCTTTAAGATTTCACACGAGTTTTTGTTGAGTTTTTAAAATTTGGACAAAATGAATTTGAAATATATAAATTGCATTAGAACTTGAATATTATGTAAATAGAAATTCAAATCGAACTTTTCGAAATAGAGGAAGTGAATACAGTTCACTCATTAGTCTCAACTCAACTAAATCAACTATCTCAAATATGCGGTCTAGTACGAAGTTTAAGCTTACATTTAATAGCAACTAAAATAGATAGTGGATGTCACTCTAAAATGGGAATTTAAAAAATGAAAACTTATGAAAATTACATAGATGTAAAAGAACTAGATAATTTCTTCTTTATGTATCAAAAAAAGTGGCAAATGAAAATGTGAAGTTTAATAAGGGTCGCTGCATATTCAATTTTATATTAATCAATTTAATATACTACAAAAATCTAAATGCCTATAAGAGTATAATAAAATTAAAAAGCTGCTATTTGTTATGAATTAAATAATTAAAAATTCTCAGACAAACATGTATTTAACAAAAAACTTTAAACAATAATGTAAATAATGTTTAATAGAGTGTAAGAGAATTTGTTTGTCATATATTTTAGCTCTTTGATCCAACGAATATGTAAAATATAAATAAATTTTCTCATTATTTAAATACATTATTATTCTCACTTTTCTTGAATATCGTAAATGTATTATTGTTTTTTTAAGTTTTCCCAATACTAAAAAAAACTTTTTTTTATTCTATTTTTATATGTGAACTGAATTGAATATTTACGATGAACATAAACACAAACAGTGTATGATTCTTCCGGTTTTATTTAAAAAAAAAAAAATATATGCGTTACACAACATTCTCTGATGATGAACAAAAATATTAATTTTTCCTTAAAACGTTTTTGGAATTTTCTTGAATTTAACCAAATTCTTAAACCAATAATAGGCCTGGCGAAAACTAAGTTCAAAAAGTGATTGATGCGAATAAAGCAAATTGTTTTTTTTTTTTTATTATAATGCTTTGATTGATTGAAAATTGATTGAAACAAATCTAAAGAAAATTTATTTATAAACTTTAATTTAGGTTTTTTTTTTTTTTATATACCACAATTCCTAGACATTTAAGGAATAAAAATAAATTGATGTTACATGACAAATTTAGCAAGAAAATAATTTAAAACAAAAATAACTTCTTGCATTACGCAATCAACAATTTGTTTGATTAACATTTTGCGGCATCTATAAAAATAAGAAACGCATAAAATTGAAAATTTTTATTGGAATAAAAAATTTTATTCGATGATAAATGAAATTGATTTTAATTTTAAATTTTATTTTTTTAATGTACTAAAAATATATAATAATTCGAATTGCAATTTTCTTAAAAGTTTATTATTTTAATTTTCATTTTAATAGTTAATAAACTTTTTAGTATCCTTCAAGGCTCAAATTTAAGTTTAAGAAAATTAATCAAATACATTTTGGTTTTCTGATTTCAGGAATTAATAAAAAAAATAAATTATAAAGAACATTTTAATTCTAATATTCAGTTGTTTTTATACAATTTTTTTAATAAATAAGGAAATTTTTTTTTTTTGTTTTTATTTTTTTTACGTATTTTCCTTTTCATAGCATTTTCGTAAAATCAGATTTCTAAATAATTTTCTCTCAAGGTTCATTCATAAATAAAAAAAAATCATTTAAAAACATAGAATAATTCATTGAAAAGAAAAGAAAATAAAAAAAAAAAATTGTTTTCTTTTCTCTAACGAATAAGACATCATAATCATTAATGCCTTAACTATATTGTACATAACTGATACTGATTGGCATTTGATGGTGAAATATTAATTGAATTAGGTCAAATTGGGGGAGAAAAAAATAAAAATATAATAATAAAAATAACAACCATTATTGAGTTGCCAAAATAAAAATAAAATTTAATTTGCCCATAAATTACTTCAGAAAAATTGCTATAACAGCAGCAGGCGCACATATTACTTCATATATGACTTTTTTTTCATTCATAGAAAAAATTTATATATATACAATACATATATAAAAAATAAAATAAAAAGAACAAATTTAATACAAAAATTAAATAAATTGATATCTAATGGAAAATAAAATTTCTCAATTGAATAAAAATTATAACTTTCAAAGTGTATTTATTTTTATCACTTTTTAATGTGCCATAATAATTTAAGACAGTTATAATTATCATAAATTTAACAGCTTTAACAAATTGTTAACAAATTAAGTAAATACATTAAAATCAAATTTTGTTTTTATTTATTTATTCTTTATTTTTTTTTATTACAGGATGTTATAAATTTAAAATTATATTCAATAATTCTCAGAATAATTATGTATGAATAAATTTGTATTATTATGTTTATAACTAATTTTGTGTTTTGTGAACTTAATGGTTAAAAATAACGAAGCTTTATATCAGTACGAAACAATTTAATATCCTTTGAATCATTTTAAGCAATGTCCTAAAAAAAAAAAAGTTGATCATAAAGGGGCTTTTATCCTTTTCCCCTCCTAGATATATCGATTATGATAGTAAAACACTGATCAAGTTGTAAATATTAGTAATTAATTAGCTGTTTAGAATCGAAATTATTCTTATCTCTTGGACTATAGTGCTTTTTTATTATAAAAAGAAATGTAAATCAGGATGGTTAATAAATAATTTGAATTTGATTTTAAGCAATGTGTTTCATAAATAAAAGTTAGAAATTCTCACTGAAACTCACTAAAATCTTCTTAATATATAGAAATAAAGCTCCCAATTTTTTTGTGGATTTATTAATTTTGTACTAGTCATATTTTTCTTTAATTTTGGTGTACAAAAAAAAAATCACAATTCCAAATCGCTGAATTAATTTTAGAGAATTAAAAAAGCATATCATTGACTTTAAAAAAGTTGAATGAAATTCCTTAATTCAGAAACAAAATAAATAAATAAATATTTATTTTAAATTTTCTGCATATTTGTATTCATTATATTCAGCGAATTAAAAATGATAAGTTATTGTATGATTGTAAAAAAAAAGTTCAAGAAAGTTTTTTTTTTTATCATGTAATTTGGTGGATAATTTCATTAAGACAGAATTTTTTCAACTTTAGTTAAAAAATTTAATCGTCTTTAGGATTGTTGACAGTATTTTTCAACAAGTCCTTCAACCTGGTTGACAATCATCAAAACCGTTTTAATATTTAGTATGAGTATGGATACAAGTTGATAGCCAAGTTGAGTGTAGTAATGTAACTTTTAGAACGTAAGTTTATCATCTTATGTTGAAAAATTTTAAAAGACCGGTTGAATATTCAATCCTATTTAAATCATGCTTACTTAATATTCAGTTGGAAAAATCAAAATGTTTGATTACAACTTCCAGTGTTAACTTCTCTATCTTAAAGAGAAAAAACTAATTTTGTTTTTAAGTTCACATGGAAAAGTTAATTTATTTTATATGAGTACCTAATGTGTTTTAGGTCTGTTTTTGACATCATCCACTTTATCAAAGGAATAAAATTAAATCAAAAATCATAATAATGAAATTATATTGTTGTTTTCATAATTTTTTTTTTTTTTAATATAAAATTTATGTGAGGTACCTTAATAATAATGAAAATCATAAGAATTTAATTCTCATTAAAAAAAATATTCTTTTCTTTTTTTTTTTTATTTATTACATATATATTTATTAAATAACGTTTTCTCGTGTACAAATTCCAATGATTAATTTTTGGACGTCACTAGACTATGATGAAGCGTAATAATAAAAAAATAATAATAATGAAAAAAAAAAAAAAAAACACAACAACTTAAAATAATGAACCATAAAATTTTCATAAAAATTTGTTTTTTAATTTTTTACCAAACACCACATAATATTTGTAGATTAAAATTTTAAGTCAATTATCTTCAAAATTAAAAGAAAATTACATTTTACACTCTCAAAAAAAAAAATAATAAAAGAAGAAAAATAAAGTTTATTTTCTTTTATCGTTCAAAATTAATGAACAATGAAAATTTTTCTATTTTATTTTTGTTTAATTTAATTATTTTATTATTTATAAAAATTTATTTTTTCTTGCGTCACATCGTTCTTTATGTTATCACACTAACTGGAGAGTTTTACGTCTCTTCATCGGAGTAAATGTTACAAGTTTTTTTTGTTTAACTGATTTTAATATGAATTAAGTGGCAAGTGTTGTAATCAATGTTTTAAGTTTATTTCGAAAAGAAAAATATACTAATAATATAGATTGCAAATTTTTTTAGTTATAAAGAGCTGTTTTTTTTTTTTGTTTTATAGTGCCACTTTAGAAATTTAAATGATAACGCGGGGAACTTTTACATTACAATTTGTAAATTAAGTTTATTATTTTGTTTTGTAATGAAAATTGGTGGAATACGTGCATTTTTGCATTCAACAAAATCGGATATGTTAAATGTGAATGAAGACTTATATGCGATGAAATTCATTATGATTCTGTTTAACTCAAAAACACAATTGGATTACAAAAATCACATAGAAATGAGATTTTTTATCTCCTCTTTATTAATTATTTCATCAATCTTCATGTATAGAATTGTTTTTCATATAATATAATATTATATAACATTGAAAATATTGTCAGTGTCAAGAGTGTCTAAAGGAAATTTATACTTATCGAATTCGACTTTAGAACTTATAAATTTTATTTACTTTAAAATAATTTTAATTTCACTATAAACAAAATTAAAATTAGTATATTGTTAGTGAAAATTTGCGATAATTTTCATAGAAATTAAGGTTAGAAACCAACCTTCGGTTAAGTTCATTATCAAAGAAATTGTTTTATAGACATAGCTTTGTGTATTTAATACGTTCAAATATTAATTTTTGCTGTATATAATGTTATTGAAATTATTGGCTTTAATAATAACAATTGCTAAATATTAGATCCAAATATTATTAAATAAAATATCAATAATAAAATAGTAGACATTTAGTCTAATTTTATATTCTTTTTTTGTATACTATATATAGGTATAGAAATTAGTTAGTATGAAATAAACAATAACAGCTTTATTTGTTACACAAGACATAATTCTAATTATTGTAATTATTATAGAATCGATAATAAGAATATAAGTGTATAAGTCTATATAAAATTTACATGCTTCAGCATTAAGGCATATACGGAATAATCCATAGATTTCTGAAAGGTCGGATACAATTATATAATTTATGGAACCATTTTCTATTATGCATAACATTTATTTTACATTAATTTAGTTAAATCTAGTAAAATCTAATTTTAAAATATTAAAAAAGATTGTGGTTAGTTTAGTACATTTATTATAACATTTTACTGATTAAGTGCAAATTAATATTTTTATATTTGTGAAATTATAAAAAAAAAAGAAAAAAAATATTGGACAAAGTCCATTTAAAAAAAAAAAATTAATTATACAAAAAAAAAAATTCCTCATAAATTAGATAATCATTTCAGATTGAAAATTTTTTCTGTTTAGAATTTGGAATAAACAATCTTGACAGAACTTTTTTTTTTAAATATTATAAATAAAGAACTTTGTCTCGAAAATTGTTTGTCTGTAAGATAAAATTCATAAATATCTTATACTTTTTTACCTATGTGTGAATATTTTGATCGATATAATTTTAAGTCTATTTGCTTGATTTATTATTTTTGACATAAGCTTTATTTTCAAAGAGATTAAAGCTTACATAAAAATAGAATTCAATAGGAAATTTACAGTGCTATATTTAATTTGGTGCCTTTATTTTTTTCTTTAACTATTTACTTTATTTATGTAGGCAATTTGCGGCAAGCTTGCTCTAGCAAGAAATTTAAATTAATTCAAACATTTTTGTATGTCACAAAAAAATAAGGTCTTGAGTTAAACTCAGTTAAGATAAGGAAAAAAATTTAAAAACAATTTTTTTTTTAAAATCTTTCCATATAAATTTAAAAATTTTTAAAACCAAATTTTTAAAGCAAAAAAATTGCAACTATTTTTTTGCGAATTCCGTGACATCTCACAAAAAAATTTAATCAAATCAGTAAATAAATAATTAGAATTTGTATAAACAAGGAAATATATCCGTATACGGTGTATAACGTATTTAAATGTGCACAACATATTTGTATAATATATACAGAATTTTATTATTCTTTTTTTTTTTTATATACATTTAATAACATATATCCAATCAGTTCTTTCATTGCAATAATACCTTGAATTAAAATTAAGCGATATCATTGTATAATCAAATATTTAAATGAGAGACATGATTAAAATGCATCATCACAACAATAATTGACACAATTTCAAGTGAAATAATTTTCCATTAAAATAAAAGAATAAATATAAAAATATGATATGAATGTGTTTTTTTTTTGGTTTCATCATAATACATTTCATTAGTTTGAAAAAAAACAAAAAAAAAAAAAATTTCAATTTCAATTTTTATTTTTTAAATTGGACTTTTAATTTAATATAATCATAACTAGAAATTTCAGTAACAGATCATAATATTTTATGGAAAATTTTGTTATGTGTGTAAATGACCTGTTTGTTGTGTTTGATAAATATTATATGTACATTATGTATATATAAAATATACATATCATATTTGTTTATTGTTGTTGAAAATAAAAGTTTATATGATAACACTAACTAATTAAAGTTACGAATATCAAAACGTAAACAAGACTGTAGTTAGCTAACTAAATAACAAATTTATTAGAAAAAAGAAAAAAAAAAAACATTTAAACTTGTTGATATTTAAATATTTTTCCAGGATAATTGACAATTAAAAATGTTAAAGATCAATATTCAAATAGATAATGAATATAATATTATTTACCAAACTTAATTAAGAAGCATTTTTAACTTTTTTTATATTATTTCAAAAGTTAATCAAATTTTCAAACTAACTAATAGGAAAAATAATAATATTTTTATGCCCTTAGCAGACTAAAGTTACATTAAAATTATTTAAAAAATAGTTTTATAATATATTTTACTGAAAATTTCTGACGGCAATTATTATGCATTCGTATATTTTCTATACTAAAAGAATAATTATTTTAATGAATATATTTTATATATAATATATGAACATTGTATTAATATATAACATATTGTATAGATTATAAGGCACGTGAATATTTTTTATGTAAATTTTTACGCTATTTTTATATATAGAATTAGGTATTTATATTGTTTTTTCGTAACACGGTATTAGTGGGAAATGAGACATTATATTTATATTCTATCATATTAAATTTATTCTATTTTTAAATTTTTTTTTTTTAATTTGCATAACATCTTGAGTACTTTTCGCATACGAGAATTTCAGCATTAATTTGAATTTTCATTTTGAACTCTTAAAATAGAATAAAAATATACCCAAAAGGTCCGAGGAGATAACGAGAAAAAATATTTTAATTTCGTTTAAATGCTTTTGGGATTCATTTAACCAAATGAACGGAAAATTTAGTTACCACGATGGAAATTTCGAAATGTGATAAGAATATTTTTATTATTTTTTTTTCGTACAAATGTATGTAATAATTTATTATATTTATGTACAAAAAATAATAAATATATACATTATAAATATAATTTAATTAATAATTTGTTTATTTTTGCCTGTGAAAAAATATTATTGGACCAAAAACAATTTTGTTTTTTTTTTTTAATTGATTAGAAGTTCAAATATTGTTTGTTAACAAAAAAATAAATAAGAAGACAAAACAATAACAATTTATTTGAACAGCAGCCGATTCCGATGGTGTGGAAATTTTAAAAATCATAATCATGTTACCACAACACGATGTCATATTATCAGCTGATAGTTGCTAATTTATTTTGTTCCCGACATTTGAAAAATATTAAATTTTTTTTTTTCTTCTTTTTCAATTGTTACGCTTAAGCTGCTAATCAATGAATAAATATTTTGAAATATGCGTGTGATTGACATTAGATAGATATGATTTAATTGATTTTTTTTTATACATAATTTAATTGATTTAATAAATTTTATCAATCGAAAATATTGATCTTTAATTAAATTGTTAATGGAAAATATAACGCAAATAAGGAGTTTATTGAATCGGAGTCTATATATTTCCAAAATTGGCCAAAATAATGCTTGTTTTTAATATTTGATTTTTTTTGTTCGCTCTTTTATCAAAAACAAATATTTTATCTAAATAACTTATTAAGAGATTCTTTTTTCGAATAAATGTTTTCTTTTATTTAAAGATTTACTGTCATTTTGAAACTTTCGGATTTATGCAAAACATTAAAAATCCTAAAAAAAAAAAAACTAGTTCCATAAAAGCAGCAGTCATTCTAGCCTTTAATTATATTCAACAAAACAAGATAATTATGAAAAAGTCAAATTATTGATTTTATAAGAAAATTTATTCAATAAGAATTCTAATTTTAGATCTTTTTTAAGATTATTTATAAACTAGCTTGATGCAAGACTTGCTTAGCAAATGATATCATTATAGTATTATGTAATATGAACAATCTAATTTTTGAATATTTCAAATACATATATTATTCGAATTATTTGTTAAAACTTTTCTGTCTCAAAAATAATATTTAATACCATTATACATTATGTACAATACGAAGCATTTCAATAGAAGTCGTAGTAACTAGAGACAGACATAGTTATAATTTATATAAAACAAATTATAGTCAAAAATACTTAAACTAGAATAAGTATAATAAGTATATTTTTAATCTCTATTGTAAACAATCATAGCAGTTAATAAATAAGTAAATAATTATATAAAATAAATTTTTATTTATTTTTTTTTCATTATCACTAACTAGAGATTTCCTGTTCCTAATTTATATTGAAAGCGTGGCCAAATATTAAACAAAAATATTATATTAATGGCGATAAGGAAAATTAAGTGAAAACAGGAGGATATGAATTAACAAAATATTTAATAAATTAATATTATTATTTTTTGTCTAATTTTTTCATAAAACTGGTAAAAATATAAAAGTACAAGAATGTGGATAATAATAATTATTAATAATTATTATAATAATAATTGAAAGTTGAAAATAATATGCTTGGCATACAGCAAAAAAAAAAATGTAATCAAGGTAAACCAGTAATAAATTGGCATTTTATAATTATGGTATTAATTTTTTATAAATTGGAAATAATGCAAAAATCATAGGAGTACTGAAAATGAACCAAAATTTCGAAAAATGTATGCATTATTATGCAAAACATATTTTTAGAATGTTGACAAAAAAAATAACAAATTTTTTGTTATGATCATAAACTTGACCTTCACTTCTAATATAATAAGAATTGTTTTGACCTTCCAAAATAAAAATTAAAAATTGAAAATAAAAAACAAAGAAATACAAGTTTAAGAATTTTTCAATTTAAAAATAATGAATAAAAATAACCTAAATTATATTTTTTTTGCACAATCCCATGACTACATGTCATTAACCTAGGAACAAAAAAAAAATGTTTTATTATTTTTTGTAATCAAAATTTTCATATCACACTATCACTGTGGTTCAAGCTATTATAAATTTAGAGTTTATTGAATTTTGAAAATAAAATTAATACGATTATTTGTGAATATTATGTTTTTAAACGAACATAAAAAAAAATCATAATTTTTTTTTTAGTAAATTATTTCTTAAAATTTTGTTATGATCGGAGGGATATAGAAAGTATGTACTCTTTTAGGTACTTAATATCTTTGTTTTTCAAAATAATAATGAAAATATGTGAAAGAGAAAATCTTATGGAATGAATCTGTAATTAATTTTTATGATAAAGATGCGTCTCGTATTTCATAGGTACTAATGTAAATTAATTATAATATTATCTTATCGGCTTTTTATTTTTTAATTAACTAAAATGTAACTACGTTTAAATAAATGAACAAAGTTCAAGTAATTTGTTTTAAACAAAACTAAAATTTTCCTACACACTATGCACATTATACTATTAAATGACTAATTTAATTCATAATGTCATCTCTTATTTAGCACACAGAAATAAATTATTTTGATAGTTTAGTTATAGAAAGATTAGATTAAAACATAGCTGAATCATAATTTTAATTCAAATTTAAAATAATAGTAATAATAATATTATGTGTGGGGTATTCCATGAATTTTTATTTTTATTATAAAAACCACCAAAATATTATTTCAAAAAAAAATAATAAAAGAATGTAAAATTATTATGTAAAACCTTCATTGATAAAATGTAGGTCATTAAATCATAAATTAAATTAAAAAATTTGAAGAAAATGAAATAATTTTTTTTCTTGATTTACTTAAGTTAAATATTTTCATATATATAGAGTTTATTAATTCAAAAAAAATAAATAAAAAATATTTTTTTAAATTTATTTTGAAACTTTATTAAGAAATGTCATCATAACAATATCATTGACTCTAAAAAAAATTGTTATCAGAAATATAATATATACCTATATTCGAATTTAAAAATTTCAAAAATAAACAAAAATTCGCATTTATTTTTTTTTCTTTAACAAAAATATATGAACATATTATGTAGGTCCGTCATATATAAATAAATATATACAAAGTGAATGAATTATAATATCAATGAATAGACAAAATGTAAAATATCTTGTTGCCATGCAAACTTTATCTTTAAGAAAAATTTCATAAAAAAAAAAAAGACCAAACATCAAAAATTTGTATGAAAAAGAGCAGGAAACCAGCACTCCAATACATTTAAGTTAAAAAAAAAAGCAATTTATAATAAATATTTTATAAAAAAAAAAATGAGTCTCTCAGGTTTATATTAAATTTTATTTTAAATTGAAAAAAAAAAAAAGAAAAGAGCGAGCCCCTTTTTTTTCATAAGTAATTGAAATAAAAACAGCTGGTTAATTTTTTTTAATAGTAAATATACCTATACCTGTTTCTATAAAGTTATATACCTACCTCTAGTTTGCTTTTACATTTATGAGACAAATTAAATTACATTTACTAAAGATAGAGAATCTCTTTAACAAATAAAAAAAAAAATCTCTTAAAATATCTGAATAAAATAATTGATAAAATTTTTGGAAGTTGACCGCGCCGAAAATAAAAATCCCAATCAAAAAAATATCCGGTAAAAAGAGCTTACAAAAAAAAAAATTCCATGAAAATATTATGAAACACAACAAAGTTATTTTATTGAACTTTATCTTTTTTTTTTAAATATTTTTCTAAGATTATGAAAACGGGGACTTTTCCACTAATTCTTTTCCATTTATAAGTAAAATTATTTATTTCCTGTAAAGTTCTGCTGTAGGTATCAAGGATTACAGATTAAGTTGAACCTTCAATTTATGGGAAATTTTTTTTTTTAAACATTTTTCTTTGTTTTTCATAGGCATTATCTTCCTAAATGATCTCTAAAATATTGAAGTTCCGAACATTATGCATTTTACTTGATCTTCGATGATGACATCAATTAATATTTGAAAACAATTTTTAAGATTATTTTGTTTATTATTTACTATACAGAATTTTTGTATTTGATAATTGTTTGATAATTTAATAATATACGGAATTATAAAATAGAAGAAAATATTATTATGCCAATTGCCACAGATTGAAATTAAATGTATAATATTGTGTAAATAAAACAAAAAATAAATTGTATAGTGTTGGAAAATTTCATTAATTATACGTCACATATAAATGAGATAATTAATATTAATTAGAAACTAGTAGGTATAATAAAAATTATGATGTTTTATTATATTCTTTGAAAAGATTTATTCCTTATCAGTTGCCACGATAGAGACAGATGATTTTCCAAATTTTTTTTGTTTTGTAGTAGTAGTCATTTTATAATGGAAAATATATTAAATGTATCACTGTATCAGAACGTACATAAATTTATATTAAATGTATCACTGTACCAGACAGTGAACCAGACACTGTACTTAAATTGATTTATGTTTTACATGAAAAGATTAAAATCTTAAATTTTGACAAGGATCGAACTTTGAATGTAAGAAAATTGATAAATATTTAAGTTTAATAAAAAACAAATTTAAATTCAATTTTCCTGAAACTTATTAATTATTTTAAAAACACAACAAAGTTACAAATTTTTTGCAACCAACTAAGCATTTCATTGACGTAATAATTGAAGTAAATATTTAGAAAAAAAAATACAAAACAGTTTTTAATTATCGATCAAAACAAGCTTTATCGAACGAAGCAAGTTTTATTTGGGATCAAAATTAATAAAATTTTGAACTAAATGTCAATAGGTGTATTCAAAGTGATTTGATTAGATTTAAACTGAAGATACTTCAAATTGTGAATTATATTTAATTGTTTTGTTTTTGAATAAAATTTCTTTATTAGAATATAGCGCATTAAAACAGAAGGCTTTCCATTTCAAACACTGAAGTTTACAAAAATTAATAGAATTTTTTTTTTTTCAATTTCATCAATTTGAACTTCACCCATTTAATAATAATAAAAAAAAAAATATAACAATGCATTTTATTTTTTTATTTTTATTGTTTATAAACATAGTCATTTAAATGACATTTAATACAATTAAGTACTATTAAATTAAGTAATATTATTATATGATGGATTGTTAGATAATCGAAGGAAATTTAAAAAAAATACGTATTATAAAACAAATATTAGGTACAAAATCGCAATATCTTATAAATGATATTTTGTATAAGTCTATTACAATGTGAAAAAAATATTTATTTGCTTTATTCGATCTAAAAATATTAGAAGAAACATTATTTTAAACCCAAATTTTTGTCATTTATGTTTAAAAGATCTGGACGAACATTTCCCACATTAATTTTTCTTGAATAAATTCTTTGATAAAATTTTTATCGATTACCTATATCTTTTCAATATTATAATTAAAAAAAAAAAAAAAATTAAATTAACTAAAAATAAAAAAATTAAATAAAAATATTTACCCGATAAATCATATCTTTAAAAATTATAACGAAATCTTCAAGCATATCACCGGCAACTGCCATTTTATGGATATTTTGCGACATTTTTAATAAATTATTAATTTTTATTATAAAAATATTAAATTTTAATTATTTATTTATTTTTTAACAAAAAAAATCTATTAAAATTAATATTCAATTATTATTTTTTATTTTAAATCACAGTTTAAAAGTAATTTTATTAGGTCTATATTAATTCAATTTTTTATTTTAAATAAATTAATAAAATTATTTTCAGTCTTGGGTTTTTTTTTTTTTTTTTTTAGTTTTTAATTAATGTGATTTTATAAATTTATCTTTTTGAATTTTTTGCGCTCGAGATTTTGTTTTATAAAGCTATTTTATTTTTTTTTTTTACGTATTTAATAATTTTGTTATTTTTTAATTTAAAATTTTTTTTTGACAGATAGTTTTATTTTTCCTGTTCTAAAATATCTTATTTAAATTTTTGACAGCAAAGGTTAAATTTTTTGTTGCAAATTTTGTATAAAAGAAAATAAAATTAAATTAGAAAAAAATTTAATAATTTTCGTTCGTCAATTTTTTTTTAAAGTTAAAAAAAAATATTTTTCATAGTTTTTGAATTTTTTTTAAATATAAAATTAAAATTATTTAAATAATTTATTTTTATGATCATTTTTTTTTTATATTCAAAATTATAACCGCTCAATTTTCTTTTATTTTATTTTATTTTTGATGTAGAAAACGTTTTTTTTTTTTTTTTTAATAAAATGCAAATTTTATTTAAAAAAAAATATCTTCAATTATTTTTTCTCTGTATTATTTTGTGTAGAAAATTCTAAGAATATTTTTTTTCTCAGTGAAATCGCAATGAAAATACAGAAAAAAAAAACGTCTACTACTTAGGCGAGTAAAAATTCAACTGAACTTAAAATAAAATTGTTTTATAAATTAATAATAAATTTATATACTTTTTGAATTTATACTTTAGTAACAAGCCAAAATGAAAAAAATTTTCTCTTTTTTTTTTTTTTTTCAGAAAATTAAGTATTCGCGCCAGAAATACATTAAAAAAAAAAAAAGAAGAAATGTCTTGTAGTAGTGAATCTCGATTTTTATAATAATAATAATATGAAAGTGCGACTTGTAATTTGACGTACATAATGTAGTTTTTGTTGTTGTTGTTGAGGTTTAGGAAAAAAGATTTTTTTTTTTGGCACAAAGTCAGAAGAGAGAATAATATGAAATGTAATGTATATATATTTTTTCGGTGAATATTAAGTAATTTTTTTATTTACTTTTTTTTTTCTTTTTGCCAGCAGATACAGATACTTAAAAGCACGTGTGTTTTAATTTTTTTTTAATTATTCACGCTACACTCAAGAAAAATTAGGTTGGCTTTCTTCAACTGATCTTTCAATCTGATCAACATAGGAACTTTTATACTGAATTATAAAATCTTATAGCAACAATAACTTGTATAATATCAAAATCTTGTAATATCTATTTAACAAAATCTATTGAAAAACTAAATATCGAATTTAATGTTTAAAGACAAAAAACATAGAATGTACAATTTTAGAATTATGAAAAATAAAATTGCTTAATAGTTCATTTTATTAATAAATTAATTGAAATTTTTATTTTGTTTTGCGATAAATTCAATTCGTTTATAAACTTTCCTTTTATAGGTAGGTACTCATCATTTTGTTGATGATACTTCAGAAGTTTAGAAGTAGTACATACACATACTAATTGGCATTAAAAAAATTGATTATTAAAATTTAACATATAATTTGTTAATATTAGATTTTGTTTTCAAAAATTTTATAGTGAAAAATTCTAGTACGCCCGATTTTGTTTGAAAAATTTTGTAGCTGCAAGATTCCACACAAGAACATATTTATCTATTACAGGAAAAAATAATTAGAAAAAGTTTAAAAAAAAAGATACAAACTCCTAAATGAGAAAAGGTGAAAAAATAATTCAACCAACAACAGCACAATGTTCCTGAAAAATTACTTATAAATATTTCACAAACAAATTTTATCTGTAATTTTCACTACTTTGTAGAAACTGAGGATTTCTGTTATTAAGAAAGTAAATTAGTTTATTATATTAAAGAAAAACTTATATCAAAATTTCTGGTTGGTAATGATAATGACAGGAGAACGTAGGTACTATTTGAAATAAAATATTAAGTGCTAAAAACAATTTAACGATAATATACCTCTATACCTATGTAATGTATCGAATCCGAAAAATTATTTATCTTTCAGAAAAAAAAATTCTTCAATTTAAATATAAATATATAGATTATGAATGCTTTAATTAAAACAGCCTTTTAATCCTTTTTTCGTAGAATTTAGTTTTTTTTTGTTAATTAAAATTTTTAAATAGATAATATTTAAATTATAATTTCAGAATATAAGCAATTTTTTTTACAAATAAGCATAAACTTCTAGGTGATTTTTTGAATTAACAAACAACAGTTTACGTAAAAAATTTATTCTACACATTAAACACTTAATTAAAAAAAAAAAACAAATTATTTACTTTGTCTATATTTCTGTGAAAATATCAAAAAGTGCCGAATAAGAATAATTCAAATAAGATTTATAACAAATACGGTAAAAGAGTGACTTATGTCTACTTCGAATAGTTTAAAACAGTTTATTCATGTTAAATTCGTGTTAAATTTTTTGAATCTACATCTATCTATGAAAAAGAATAGAACTCTTCTTCTAATATTATAGTAGATATTGCAATAGTAAAAATTGTATATAAAAAAAACTGTCCGAAACGAAACACATAGATAATGTAGGTACATTGTACATAATATACAAAAAAATTAAACACTCGTTGTTCACAAAAATTATGAAAACATAAATGATTTAAGTGAGGACTTTAAAAATTATTTTTGTGTATGTAAAAAAAAAAAGAAATTAGCTCAGAAAGAAAATTTGTTATATTAAATAAATTTACCTACACTATTATAATAAATTATGACACAATAAAAACTTGACTTCTCACACGCAAAACTTTCAACTTTTTGACAATATCTCCAAAAGGAAAGAAACAATTATTAATCAAAGTTTTGTCTTAATGGGATACTGAATAAGAAATATGGGCACCTGAACTTATTTCAAATATTTCTTATTAATTTACAAATATTAAAAATCAGCAATTTGTGAATTCGAATACTTTGTCAATATTCATTTTGTATGCTTCTTACTCCGACTAGATTCTAATTTTTTGTGGACTTATTATTAAGCCTGTGCTTAAAACTTCCGCTAAAAAGGTAAATGGTCCAATTTTCATCAATAATAAATCACTCTTTGAATAAATATTATTTTTATAGGACAACGTCAATTAATGATTATGTTTAATTTTTATATACCTTAATAGCTTCCTCTGATTGTTAGAATGCCTTTTCATTCAATAATTAAATTAAATAAATAAATAAACAAACAAACAAAAATAGAAGACAACATAAAAATAAAAATACAAAAAATTTACATGTATTAATAAAGAAAAACAAAATTTTAAATGGGTCTCTATCTAGTTTTTTAACTACAAAAAAAATTATTATTTCTAACATGCCAATTTTATGTCAAATATGATTTCGTTTAATAATTAAAATAAAAAATTAGAGGTAATTTTAATTTTATTATCGACACTTTTGGATATCTTTTATTTTTCTTTGAAAGTTATACGAGTATACTAAAAATTTTGTTTTCATTATAATTTCCGAATAAATATAATATTTAGATAGCATAATTATAAATTATTAATGAAATATTAAAAAAAAAAAATGTATATATATATAAAGGAAAAACAAACAAACAATATATATTTGTTTTTCTTTTATTATTTTTTACTTACAGTAGAATGCCGCCAAAATTTAATTAAACTATGAATATCAGTTGATGGTGCCAATAATAAAAAATCTCTCCATTCATTATAGCTAATATTAAGACTTCCATCTTGATCCATCCTATTATCAATAATTTTTTTTTCAATTTCCAGAAAAAAAAAGAAAATTCGGATTTTTACATAGTACAAAATGCCAATTGAAATTATGTATAATTTTCATTTGTTAATTTTAATAATTATAAGAACAAATATTGTATCAAGTATCCTATTCTTTTTTTATTTGGTAATCTCAATGTAAGAAAAAGAAATTCTAATAATGGTTTGTGATGACAACCTACATAATAATAGATTAGCTTCTAGTAACTAGAAACTAGTAGCTAGAAAGATAATAAGTTTTGGAATCCTTCCTTTTCATACACATAGCTAGATTTCGCACAATGCGGGAACTTACATTATATACGATTTTTTAACATTATATATTTTTTATTTTAGTAGTGTTCCTAATTATATATAATGTACCTAAATTATAAATTATAACTCTGATTACAGAATTTACACAAATTTTTTTATTATATATTTAGATTGTGGCTTTCTTAACTTTCAAATTACGTTAAGTTCTTTTAAATGACATCAAAATATCATTTAGAAAAAAAAACAACTTACTATCGCAATAGTAATAAATAAACATATACAAAAATAAAAAAATATATATATGTAGTTATTTAACATTTTTTTAACGTTATTGGGCTGCATGAATTTACAACCATAAGAAAACGATTTGTAAAAGTTGTTCGCATACGTTATGAGTAACATTCAAATAACTCTAATTAAAGGATATTCCCCTTGGAAACATCAAAATATATTTAATATTTTCATTTTGAACTTAATTATAAAAGAAAAGAATTCCTCTAGTTTTACCTTGGTTTTGTTAAAAGTTTAGATCACTTGGGAATATTTTTTTAGGATACTTGACATAAATAAATGTATTAATTAAAAAAAAAAGAAGTCAAATTTATTACAACACCGAAGTTTAGAAAAAATTATAAATTAATTACATTTGTTTTTACGACATTAAGAAAAAATTTCATTAAATAATTAATATAATTGATAGATAGATATTTTTATAAAAAATAGTAAATTTTAAAGAAAACAGATATTAAAATGCTGAAAAACGTTCACTACATTTTTAAATCTTGTGAATATAATATCATTATTCACAGTTTAATTGAATTTAAAGTTGCATTACAGTTTTTGATGATAAAAAAAATTTGAGTTTTACAAACGTTTCCTTTGCTGGTTTAATGAATAATTAGATTTACTTTTTTATAAAATTCCGTTTAAAAATTTGAATAGGTCTCATTAAAATAACTTTGATTCAATAAAAAAAAAATATGTGTCGATTATTGTCTAATTTTTTTTTAATAAAACTTATTACAATTTAAAAAAAATTTAATAAAATTTCAAAATAAATAAATCATTATATGTCTGAATACTATTCGTCCTGTGAATTTCAATTCTGTTAAAACTCATTTATCGTAAGGACATATATTAAAAAAAAAAAATCTGATAATAAATAATTACAATTATATTTGAAAATTATGCACATTTTATAATGTTTAGTTTTCAATTTATTCAACTCCAACAAAATTGTATTTAGAAATCCATAATTCATTTAACCTTTAATTTATTTTTTAACGAAAACTTTGCAAAACTCACAATATTTTTATTATCAATTATTTAGACTATTTTTAGTTAATTAGTTGATTAGTTTTTACAAACAGAAAATAATAAAATGAAAATAAATGTGTTCATGAATACTTTATATAGCAATAGCAATAGCAATGTAAAGCTCTCACCTTTGAAGCAACTTCATTGCTTCGTTTCTATGTATTTCAATGCCTAATTCTGAAAATGCTGTTATCATTTCTTCCAAATCAACTTTACCTAAAAAAAAAAAAAAATTAATTTGTTAGTGCACATAAAAAACTAATAAAATAAGATCTTACCATCTTTATTTTTATCCAAGCTAGAAAATTGTAATCTTAAATTTTTTTCATGTTCACGAACATAATGTATAAATTCAGCCAAGCCAACATCCCCGCTGTCAGTTTGATCTGATTTCTTCAAAAATGTCTAAAAGAATAAAACATATAAATTAGATAATGTAAACATATAAATTAGGTAATTTTTTTTTTAATAAATTTTCAATAAGTTCAACAGTTTTAATTTTGTCAATTTCATTCATCAACATTATTTATTCAAGTAGATAGGTGTACGAATCAATACGTAAGAATGGTTTATTTTAATTATAATGCATAAGTTTTTTTTAAATTAAGAAACTACTTATTTAAATGAGAAAATGGTTTAAGGATTATTGATTTTTAGAAGCCGTATGATCCGAATGATTAAATAATAAATTTAAAAAATATATCTAGGTATATGAAAAAAGAAAAAAAAAATCAAAATTTATGGCTTTCATTAAAGCTCAATGTAATTAGAATTACCATAAAACAAAAGTACTAAAGCATTAAGAAAATTAATAAACTTGTTTTTTTTTCTTCATGTTTTTGCAAATGTGAAACGTTACATAAAAAATATAAAAATCCATGTACTATGCAGCGATAGTCTTATTTTCGAATCATGAATAACTAATCGTCTTTAACTATTATTACGAAAAATAGTGATCAAGAATTCGAAACACAAAATAAGTATAAGTATATACTAGGGTGGTCCAAAAAATTGTTTTTGGATTTTTCAGTTTGGTCACCCCCTAAATTTGTAACATGTATTCATACCAATAACACTGTAAAATCTCAGCAGGCTAGCTTAAGTGGAAGAGGGTGCTCAATCAATTTAAAATTTTTGAAATTGTTGAAATTTTTGTAGCTTGATTTTTTGTTGCATAAGAAATTTGCGTGTGGTTAATGACACTGCGGAGAGAGGTATTAAATTATTTGGAGATTTCAATACTATTCTCACTAAGAACGAGGAAGAAAAACAATTTGTACTTCATGTCGTTGAACAGAACCGAAAAGTCGTTTCTACTGAAACATCCAAAAAAAATGATAACCAACTTAGTTTTTTAGGTTGAGAATAAAGAAAAGTAGGTAATTAATATTATTTCAATTATTGTGTTATTTATAACATTTTGTGCATTTAAATACTAATTTTAAATAAAAAAAACTTAATTCTGATATAAAGTTTACGTTTTCTTCTAAATACTTTATTCAGGATCTTTTCTTAAAGTTCAGATATTTCAAAGTCGATGAGCATCCCCTTGTATATAAGATAGGGACCTAAAATTTTGAGCACATAATAGTAATAGTTCGTGTAACAAAATGAGGGGGTGACCTAACTTCTACTTGCAAATTTTTTTTTTCCATACAAACATGGACCACCCTAATATACTTACTTAATTTAAAAAAATTAATGTCTCGCCGTAGATTCATACAAAAAATTTTATGATTTTATAAAATTTTGTCTTTCTCGCTTCTTTAGAATTAATTTCAATAATTTTCCAAGAGACGTTTCTTTAGTTTTGATCCAATAATTATATTTTCGATACTTTAAGTTAAAAATCCAATCACACTTCGCTGCTTTTTTTACAAACAACACCCTGTTTTTTTTTTTTTCATCGATTTTACTTTAACATTTTTGTATATGCTTTCTAGCACACGCAAAAACTTTAAAATGCTTGCTTAAGCTATTTTTGATTTTTTTTTTTCTTGTATAGGTAGTGAAAATTTAAGCATTAAGCAATAATAATAATTATAACAACCATAAGTATTATAACAATAAAAATTTTTTTTTTTATGTAGGAATATAAACAGAAAATTATATAGATAGGTTTCTATCTATAGGTACCTATCTTATAAGAAGAAAAATTTTTATTTAATTTCTAGGTCGATCGCAAAATGTCACAACGCATTATGAATTCTCTAAATTTAAACAATTGAAATATGTATTTGTTAATTTTTTATTTGTTTCTTATTTTTGGAAAGCTAAAAAAAAGATTCAAAAAATACATACTTACTAAAAAAAAAAAAATTCAATGTAAGTATAGGATTTTAAAATTAAGGTCAGATACCGATGATTAAGACCAAAATAGCTAGGTAAGTTTATATAGGAAGGTAGGTACTTAGATAGATAACCTAAGAATAAACCAATACAAACTCAATACACTACTTACTTAAATATTTATGTATTTTTTTTTTTTTTCTCAGAGGATTTACACCGGGAAATTTTGTATTATGAAGAAGGCGAAGAAACTATTAATTCTAAATGACTTCATATTTAAAAAAAAAAACATTCGCACGAAAACTATTTCTACCGGTCTGTGTCCAATAATACACTCCCTTAAAAAAATACCTGTCTAAAATTATTTTTGAATTAGGTAGGTGTTTAGTAGTGATATTTAGGAGGAACAAATGGTACATCAGACTGAAGGCAAGAAGTAATAATGTACAAATTCAAAACAAACAAACCCTATTACAGCTTCCCAAAACCTAATACTTACATACCTATAGCAGTTATTTAATTAAATACCTATAGGTAGAGCAAAATTAAACTGCTGTCTAGGTATACTAATTCTCGTGTGTACTTACATCTCAAATTTCTTTGCTCAAACGTACCGGTTGTAAAAAATTATACGTAGGTGTAGGTGTATAACTATAACTCAAACTCACCTCAGCATATTTACTCGACAATCCAAATTCTTTTAATTTATCTGATAAATCATGAATATCTATTTTTCCATTATTATTTCTATCTAAATTTTTAAATAATTTTTCTAGGCGCTCTTCATCTTCTTGGGGTAATTCAGTAATGGCTGCATCCTCAAAATCAACCAAAATTTTTGCAGTATTTTGTGTATGTGTATTCGGCATTATGAATTTGGTTCTTTCCGATATAGTTCGCAATAGGAAAACCTTTATTGACTGAAGCTGTTAGTTATTCGATTTTTTTTTTAATATTAAAAATTTTTTTTTTTTGTTTATATTTCCTGCTTTTTTTTATTTTGTTTATTTTTTTTTTTTCGATTCGTAGACGAGAAAAGTCCTTGAAATTTTAACTTAATTAGTCAGGTTTTTATTTTTTGCTTAAATTGTGCTCAAACAAATTTTCTGTTTGAGTTTTTCCAGTTTTCACGAATTTTCTTCTGTATACTTAGTAGTGTGTAGAGTAAAAAAAATTTTTTTTCGGAAAATTTGGTGAAAAAAAACTGCAAACGTTTTCAGAATTTTCTTCTTGTAGATTTTTTTCTATTGGAATTTTTTTTTTTTTGTGGTTTCTTTTCAGCTTTTTTGACGAATCAATTTTGCACTTACAAAATTTACAAAAAAATAATTTATTTTGATTTCTTAAAATTAATAATTATTCCCATTCTATTATTTCAATAAAAAAAAAAAAAAAAATTCAAATTTTGAAAAATGTTATCCGAATCCGCGTTTTTTTTCTTTGCCTTGATTTGCCTGAAGGTTTTTCTTCGTTTTTTTTTTGTCAACTCCTACTTTTTTAAATTTTGAAATCACTTCAAAAAAAATTATTCAAATAAGATTTTCGAAATTTTAATTTAATTTTTAATAATTATTAAAAAAAAAATTTTAATTTTGAGTTTTATAACTTTGCAAAATTTAAGTTTTGCAAAAGCAAATCAATCACATCAGACAAATGAAAAAATAAATTTTCTCTTTGCAGATTAGTTTTTTTGTATCTATGACAGCTGTGCAGCAAATGATGTATCATCTGTGTAGCATACTCTTTAATGCGATTTGTATGTTAAAATTTGTTTTGAATATTTTCTGAAGTTAAGCCGAAGTTATATTTGCATTACTTCTAAGCTGCAAATTTTTTTGGCACTACTTCAAAATCCAAAAAAAAAAACTCAACTAGGGATTTAAAGTTAAAGATAAAATACAAAAATTGATATCTTTAAATTTTAAGAAGGAAAAATTAATCAATTATCAATTATCTTTAAATTTTGCGTCTATCAAAAAAATAGTGTTTCATGTGTTTCATTCATAGTTTTATTTTCCCCTTAATTCTAGTCGGCTAATTACAAGAATAGAAGTTACAAAAAAATCTCAAATCAACTTCAACACAAAATCTGCAAAAAGAACTATCTTTTGTTAAAAAAAAAACTCAACGTGTCATATGTCACAGTGTTGTCAAAAAAATATACGTAAAAGAAAAGAAAAAAAAAAAATTGAAAAAAATTTTTAATAAAAAAATTGCAAAAATATAAAGAAATTTTAAACTCAAATTTAATTCAAATTTATTTATTTAAAATATCTATTTAAAAAAAAAAGAATACTACTTAAATTTTTATTTTTCAGTCAAATTTTTATGAAAAAAATTTTAAGAAAAAAACTGAAGACAAGAACAAAAGGAAAAAAAAATTTAATTTTTTTTTTAAATCATGGCGAGCCCTCGAACAAGACGTTCTTTACAAGAATTGAAGCCAAATTTGGAGAACAATGTAATTTTAAATAATTTTTTTAATTTTATTACAATTTTATTAAATTTTTATTTCATAAATTTTAGAGTTCACTCGCACTTCTGAAGAAATAATTTTCAGCTTTCATTTCATAAAAAAAAAAAATGCAACAAAAAAAAGAATTTTATACCTAAATCTTGACTGGATTGGATGATTTCGTGGTTTCTTTTGAAAAAAAAAAAGTGAAAGTGGTTTTTTTTTTTTAATTTTTTTTGAATTACTAAAGTCAAGTTAAACTATCTGACGGTTATGTAATGACAACAACATGGTAACTGATTTCACTAATGCCTTGTTCAGACAACGACTAAATCATGATTTCGTAATCGTGATTTGGTGTAGATAATCATACTTTGAAAGCCTGTGTGAACACGATTATGAACGAAAACAAAAAAAGTAAACAACATGAAAGCAAACAAAATAAAAACATAAATATTATTTGCTACTCAAATTTTTTTGTTTTGTAAATAAAGAAAATATGTCAAAAATAAAAGTCAAAAATAACTAGGAATGAGTGGAAATGGGTAACATGGATGGTAAAAAACTATAAACTCATCCCTGAAATTTTTCATGATTTTCGATAATCATGATTTCCGATGACACTTTTTTTGTATGAGCAAATCATGGAAAAAAGAATGATAATCACAAAAAGTAAGATTATCATGATCAGAGTTCATTGTCTGAACAAGGCATAATTCTAAAAAAAAAAAAAACAGCTCCCCGGAGGTTATGTGAACCAAGCTTACGACGAGGTTTTACATAAGAGTTTATAGTTTTGATATTATTAGTTGGAAGAGTTGATTCAGGGTTAATGCGAAACTTCAAAATCTGAAAAATTCCTAAGATTTTCTAAATTCCATAAATCTTGACAAACAGGATTGAATAATCAGAACAAATCATTGAAAACTACAAATTCTTAGTTTATTAATTGCACGTATATACTTTATTTTATCATCTTCAGAGTATCTTGTTTATCTTGATACAGTAAAACCCTGTAAATACTCAGGGAAAATCTTGTCGGTAGGTATCTAAATTCAGGAATATTGGATTCACAAAAAACTTGAATTCAGTGCCAGAAATCTGAAAATATGAAGTTTTAAGTTATTTTCTCTCTACTTTTAAAGTTGTTTTTTCTCAACGCCAGCAAATAAATTCTGCGTAACTTATAAGACTATTAAACTTAGGCTGAATGAATTTTTTCCACCTGAAATATTTTTGCATATTTATTATTTTTTATTTTATTCCTTTATTATACAATCAGGCAATGCCCCATTGCGACAGCTAAAATAACATAAGGCTTTAAAATGTAAATATATTACATGTGGAAATCTACCTTATATATAGGTATATTGTTTAATAGTGAATCACTTCAATATTCAATTAATATAAATGTAAATTTATAGAAAAAAAACTCATTAAAATATAACTACTAGTAGTATCCATTAATAAAGTATGTATGTATTTTGGAAACGTGTAGTTTTCAACAAAATTTCCGAATATTAAGTTAAAAGTTTGACTAATATGTTTGAATTTTGATCACAAGTGTTCGAGTTTATTTGCTTAAGTGTTTTATTTTTTAATTTTGTTTTTACTTATCTTGTTTTTTTTTTTTTTTTTGATTAATTTACTTTTAAAAAAAACATTAAAAATCAGTTAAAATTTATTGCGTAGCTATCGTGGTATTTAACGATAAAACTGCATTTACGATGACGTTGCTATGATCAATATTTTAATTTGTGGATGGTTAATTAACTGGACTTAGAAGAGTTTTATATCAACTAAAAAAAAATAAGCGAAGTTGAAAAATTAATTTGTTCAAATGAAGAATTTTAGTTTTTGTATCATGTTGCCTTAACACACACAGAGTGATAAAAATCGAGTCTGACGATATTCTTGGCATGTTATCTATATATTAACGTTTATACATATAATTATTGAAATTGGATATTGTATCATTATGATTAGATAATAGATAAATATAAAAATAAATGGATGAAAATAATGGATTTAAATATTATGCTTATTGTCAATATTAATTTTAACTGAAAAAAGAGTTGAAATAAATAATAATAAAATGACTAATAGCAGTTAATAAATAACTAAAATTTGTTTTATTCTTTTAAGACCACAAAAAATTGAAATAAAATAGTTTAGGACCTTCTTTTAAAGATTTTTTTTTTAGTGAAAGATATACATGCGCTTATATTTTTTTATTTTTATAGAAATGAATCGTCCTTTATTAAATGGTAGGTAGGTACTCAAATTTTTAAAATTTACGGACCTGTGACATTACACCCAATTGGACTTTAAGTGGCGTCGGTTTTGTTTTTGAAAAATAAGCTCGACCGAAATTTTGTTTTATTAGTTGTGATAATCAGCCCTATGCTCCAATGGGAGATAAATGGAATTAGTAGTAGTAGTAGTTGTGATAATTGTTTGAAACTTTTGTTAATTTGGACGAAATTGAATGATGATATGTCATTCTTTTGAGAATATGATTTTCGAACAAATCACTTCACAGTGTGTTCGGGAATAATTCTATATGATAGAGTGCATTGATAATTTCTTAATATTTTATTTTTCTATTTACAGAAATGTTTCGAGTGCGGGGCACATTCTCCTCAATGGGCTTCTGTAACATATGGTAAATAATTTTTCTTTTTGTTGTTTTCATTTCTTTTGCGCAGATTACATTATATATTTTAATCCAAGTTTTATTTAGATTTTCTTATCCAGCAATCTCTCCACACATTCACTTTTTCAAAAAAGATTGTTTTCCTCATAATTTATGTTAATTATTATTATTTTTAGGAATTTGGATTTGTTTGGAATGCTCGGGAAAACATCGTGGTTTGGGTGTTCATTTGTCATTTGTACGATCGATTACCATGGATAAATGGAAGGATATTGAATTGGAAAAAATGAAAGTTGGAGGTAATCGTAATGCTAGAGAATTTTTGGAGGATCAACCAGACTGGAAGGATAATTTATCTATTCAACAAAAGTATAATACTAAAGCGGCAGCACTGTATCGTGATAAAATTTCAACTTTAGCACAAGGAAAATCGTGGAGTTCAAGTGAAGCTCAAAAACGAACTTCAGCAACTGGTTTTCAATCTTCTCACAATTCGAACAGTACAAATTTGACACATTCCAAATCGAGCGGCTCCATTGCAAATTATTCGCAAAACTCTTCATCATCATCATCCGGTTATCAGAGTAATGGAAGTTATCAGGACGGTACCGTAAGCTATCAAAATTTAAATTCTCAAGAATTTAGAGATCAAAAAGATTCATTTTTCTCCAAACGACAAGAACAAAATTCTATGAGGCCAGAGTGAGTTCCATTTAATATTTTATCATTAGCCTAATTGCTTAAATTTTATATGTAATTATTGCACAAAGTTGTTATTGTTTTATTTGGTTTAAACTAGCTTCTAAGTGATTTTTTTTAAAATCTGTAAGTTATGAATGAAATAAATAATGTTAATTTTTCAGAAATGTACCGCCAAATCAAGGAGGAAAATATGCAGGATTTGGTTACACAAGAGAACCACCACCGAAAACCCAATCCCAGGAGATATTAGATACAACACTTTCATCCTTAGCTTCAGTAAGCATCATATTTGCAAAACTTAAAGAATATAGAAGAGCAAAATTTAATCCATATACTTAGGTTTAAAAAAAATCGCTTACACTTTTAAGTATTATTCTGGGCTTTTATGCCTTATTTTTATGCACTCCATATCTGTTGAAGAAAAAAATCTTATTATTTTCGAATCGTTGAAACGATATTTCTTTTTTATTTACAGGGTTGGAGTTTACTTTCATCAGGAGCTTCAAAAATTGCATTGACAGCAAAAGAAAAGGCTAGTGAATATGGAAATATTGCTAGTTCCAAGGTAATTCCTATAATATTTTTTTCCCATTTATAATTTTATTAATTTCTTATTTATTTATTGTACAAATGAATTTTTTGCTAAAGTTAAACTTTCTTTTTAATTCCAAATGAATATCCAACGTAAAGCTAGTTTTTTTTTAAAATGTAGTTAAAGATCAAAATTTTTTTAACCATTATTGTTTACTCACTTCAATGTTTTACGTACTATACATTTTTACTTAAAGGAACCCGACGAACATGAGTTTTGTTCTAGATTTTTGGTCTTGGAGTTATGTAAAATTTTGTTTTTGGATTTGGTTTTTAAATGTTCATTGTATTTATTATTTTATTAATACTTATTTTTAATTTATTTATTACTTTAAAGATTCAAGATGGAAATTTGATAGATAGCGTAAGCACTCAAGTGCACACCTTAGCTTACAAGGTTTGATTATTTTTTTCATTAAGTTTTTTTAATTTATTATTTATTACATTTTATTTATTATTTATTTGAAAAAAAAAAAAAAAAAAATACGATATAATCCTTATTTATTTTAATTTTTTCAATTGAGAGAGAATTAAGTCTATTATTATTCAACATATCTAAATACTATTCATTGCTTATTAGTAGATAGAATTTTTTTTATTTTAGAACTTAACTTTGAAGAACAAATATTCTGGAAATATTTTTAAAGGTTTAAAGTTTGAAACCATGATAAATATTATAGAATTTGAATCTTTGTAACAATTTCAATCGATAACAGTGATCAGTAATAGCTGTCAATAGATATCTTTATAATAATAGTAATAGAGATAATAATAGAGATTTTCCTTTCCACCACAAGCTGGTACTTATTTTCAATTTTTGATTTATTGTTCACGTATGTATCTTCGTTACAATAAGCAATCTTACAAATTTTTAAAATATTTGTGAGATTTACTTCCCCATTGTCTGCTCAAATTAAGTTTCTATGTTTTATACATAATAACATCTTTAACTTTTAATAAAAAAAAGTAGATTTCTAAACTGTTTTTTATTTTTTAAGGTGTCAGATATTGGCAGACGCGGATGGAGTAGCATTGGAAGTGGTGGCGGAGGCAGTAATTTATCATCACCAACAGGCACTGGAGGCGGTTATTCTGGTTTCAATGAAAGTCATTCCATAAATAACGATAGCTACCAGAATTTTGGACGATCACAATCCTCTGGATGGGAAGATAACAAAAACGGTGAGAACTGGTGTTGGAATGAAGATCAAAATAAATCTTACCAGAATTCTCATTGTGGTAATAACGGTTCGAATGATAAAGATTGGACGGGTTTTGAAACAAATGGATACCAATCAGGAAGTACAATCAAAACTGAAAATAAAATCAATGCGAGTAGGAAAAATGAAATGAAATTGCCAAAAAACAGTGATAACTTGAATAATTTGGATGTGAAGTCTGTTAAGCCTAAATCCGTTAAACCCAATAAATTAGAAGATGATGCATGGGATTTGCTTAATAACTAAAATTTGAATGGAAAACGTAAAATATTTTATTTTCTTTATGTTTTTGCAATTATAAGTTAGAAAGTTTTTTTTTATTACATCCAAGCTTTATTGAACTGAAGTGGTCCCCTGAAAAAGTTAACTACATATTTCGACAAGAGAATAACTTATCAATTTTAATGAAAAACTTAGGAGCTTTGGATTGAACATTTTATTTATATTTTTTATTGCAGAAATTTCCAAATTTTTGTCTTTCAATCATGTTTTCGCATTTAAAAAATATATAACTTTGATGATTATGTCTTATATCCTCATCTTTGGCTGGAAAATAATAGGTCATTAAAGTAGCATTAATGTTTGGTTGAAGGAATTTACGAGATTATTATAATATTTCAACGAAATTTTATTTTAAGTGTTATAAAAACTAAAAAAAATAATTTCCTGTAACTATATTGTAAGTTTTTGCCAATTCACATTGCGCTATTTTTAACTCTATTTGGCAAAACAAATATAAATTCACTATGTTCACAAAAATTTGCAATCAATTTTAAAGTCTCATATTTCTTGGAACAATTTTTTTATTTGGGGCGGTAATTTTTTTTTTCGTATGTCTTATTTTGTTTTAAACCAGGACTTTATAATTCCAATTCTATTATATTAATTTTTTTGAAACTTATTTACTCAGAAAATTTATCTTCTTTGTAAAAATAATTTTTTTTCAAAGCTTGTGATAAATTTTTTTCAGTTCAATTTCTTTTACTCCAATTTAGTGTAAAACTTAATATTATTTTAATCTATATTTTTATCATATTTTGTAAATAAAAAAATTTTTAGAAAAATTGAAAGAAAAATAAAAACAAAAACCGAGAAAATGAAAAATGAGTACAAAAGAATTGTAAAACTATATATTAAATGAGAAATAAAAGAGAAATCATTTTTCTGAGATAGTGAAAAATGTAATATAGTGGGCTTACACTACTTCACCGTAAATGTCAGATGATAGTAGACATACAATGGTCTGTTATTAACTAATACTTTAGATCACTGATGCCCAAGCCTATGCTCGCGAGCAAAATTTTTTTTTTTTATACTCAAATGCATAGGAATAAAAAAATGTGTAATCATTTTCAATGAAAAAAAAGAATCGTATACTCGCATATAAAATCGTATACTCATTTCATTATTTCGTATGCTCACTTTGATTCACAAAAAAAAAAAAAAATTTTTTTTTTCCTTTTTATTTCTAGTCTTTTTAAATACACTGTTAAAAATATAAAATTTATATTTCTTACTCTTTTAGACTGGAAGGTCTTTTATACAATTTTATTTTAATTTTTTAAAATCCCGCAGGAATCACTTTTTATATAAAATATTATTAGAGTACGATTTAAATCAATTGACCGTTGAGTTTTTATGAAAGGGTCAAATTTGAATAAATTTTTAAATCAAGCTTTTTTCTTCAATCATTTCTCCTTAATTTTATATCTCTTTCCCTTTCTGGCTCATACAAATTTCTGTATTAAGTAAAACAAAAATCTGACAGAAAAATCTTTTGTTTTAAATAGAAAAGGAAAGCTTTTAAAAAAAATTTGTCAGTTGATGTGAATCGTAATATATCAGCTTAAGAAGCATTTTTGAAATTTTTTAGGATTGAATTAAAACTCAAAAAAAAAACGTAATTTTATTCAAAAAACATACAACACACAATTTAGTTTTCTTAATTATGTCTTTAGAAATAATTTTTTTACAGTGAATGTTTTTTAAATAAAAATTGGATTGGTGTGATATGAAAAAAACCTTAGTATTTTCTATATGCTCTAAATTAGTTCTAATTTGGGCTTCGCTGCTTTAGATGACATTCAATAGCGAAATCAGATATCTGCTTACGGTGAAGCTATGTTTTAGATAGTGAAATATACTAATAAATTTCTTCTATATTTTTACCAAAACTCAAATGTTTCATTATGATATTGTAAATCTACTTATTTTCAGTTATCCAAAAAATTTGTTAACAATGCATAAAAATTAATTTTTCTCATATTTCTAAGCTCGGTTTTAAAATTTATGTTGATTAAAAATATTAAAAAATATATATTATATTCAGATCAATAAAAAATGTCAATATTTAAATGAAAAATTATACAATTATAAAATCAAATATTAATATTAAATAAAATTAATAAAACAAAATTGTATATGTATTTAAATAAAATTTATTTATATTTTAATTTAAGTTTGTGGAAGACTGTACCCACTCTAGAAGGTATAGTAATTTCATCTAATCTTAGTGAAATGAACTTGACATTATAACTTTATTCAGTCCCTATTTATATCAAAAACCAAGTAAAAAAAGAAGAAATATTAGGTAATCTGGAGAGAAAAACTTGTATAATTCCTCAGATTTAAACTTTAGTTATTATTTATTTGTGATTTTAAAATCAAGAGGGTTTCGATTATCCTATTCTTGTTTCTATTCAAATTAAATTAGGAATACATAATTATTGAAATTTATTAAAAAACAATTTGAAAATAAGATTTTCGATCATGATTCATAATAAATTTATTTCAGTAATTTCAGATAATTAGTGGCTCATCTTTTTGGACCTATAAAGCTACAAAAATCGACAGTCAAAACAAATTAATTATTTTTATAATCACTTTATCTTCTGTACCTTAGACATACATTTATTTATTTAATTTTTTTTTGTATTTTGAATACTAACATTAATTTTTTTTAGTTGAAGGTGACATTGAACAAAAAATTTCTAGACTCTATGAATGACAAACTAAATAATAATTAATTAAAACAAAAACATTAATGTGAGGATCATGTTATCACAAAAGTCACAGTTCATGTTAAGTGAAAACAAAATGAAGGCTTTCTTAAGAGAATAATTACCATAAAAAATTATTTAAATTCTGGATGAAGCAACAGAATTTGAGTAAATTAAGGGATAGGAAGAAATTTTATGAATGAATTGTCTCAAATTTATTTTTTTTATGTTTTATTCAGATATTTGTACACAATAGTTATGCACGCATTCCAAAATGTTGGATAAACTTTAAAAAAATCTAACTAATCTCTAAATTTTAATTTTTTAAAAACTACGCTATGCGTTCAAAACAAATTTTAATTGTTTTTTTTTTAGTTAGGAATTATTTTCGAAACGGAAATGACATCGAAATCCTAGGAAGATCTTCAATGATCCTTTTCATTTCCACCCTTATGCAGATTTGCTTTGATAGCTTCATCATACTTAGATTTAAAGACGACAAAGAGTTAACAATCTTCTTTTATGAAGAAGATGTAAAACCTGCCTTGAATAATAGAATCAATAATAAAGCATAACACAAAACAAGAGGGCAAAAATGAAATTGTCATTTCCTTATTCATTCAAAAAGTTATTTTCATTATTTTTCTATTAAACAACCACAATTGTTAATAAAAATTGTCCAAAATATACATTTTTAATGACTCGTATTATACAAGTAAAAAGTTCTTAGATGGAAAAATCAAATTTTGGACAATTTTATTTGTAAAATTAGTTCATAAAATTTAAATTTTCTAGATCTATATGTTAATTATATATACAGAAACATTCTTTCACCAAACAACACATTTAACGTTTAACACCAAACAAATTTGGAATAGATTTTATCTTTTTCCTTGAACAATTTAAATAATCCTTATACATGTCGGAACGTAAATAACGAGAATATGAGTCAGTTTTCATTAAATGATATACATGTGAAGCAGCAACATCAAAGCACCATCTATTCGGTCCATTTGGTGAATTTAATGCTTCTCGGGCTAATTCTACTGATTTTGAATCAACATTAACCGGAAATGGTGCATCTGGAGCTAAAAACTCTTGCCAAATTTTATTAATTGCTTCTTTTATTTGAGACTGCGGTAAAGTTTTCATTTGCTGAACTGATTCCCAGAATCTGTAAAGAGATGAGAAGTTAAGTAAATTTTGAAATTTTAAAAAATCAGGCATCAAACTAACTTTAAATTTTCACCACTGTATTCTTTTTCTAAGAATTTTGCGAATTGTTCTCGACCAATAGGATCACTAATCAATTCCCTTAAACTGAACCCCCAACGTTTTACTCGTCGCAGTGGCACTTCTTTACTGTAATATGAAAAAAATTAATATGTAGCAAATAATTTTAACAGCTTCAAATTGTAAAAATTTACGTAAATCTTTCGGCCTCCCACATTTCAGTATTATCTGCTTGCCATGGATTTGGTAATTCTGGGGCTGTTATAAAATAATCAAATTCACAATATTGCTCAAAATATGAAACCAAAGTTTCTGCAGCTTTAGAAACTTTTATTGTTCTACGATCGATTTTTTGCTTCCGTAATGTAATTATTCGATTCACTTGTTCAATTGGATTATTCGTTAATGCTGCACCGGCACTTCCAGTGCCATGGCTGGATGAACCGCCACGTCGATATGCTTTTTTGATATCAATTTCTGTTGTGTTAACACAATTTGGTATTGGGCGATGAACATCCCAAAATGCTCTCTCTTGTGAGTCTAAAACTTTTCGTTCTAATTTATCACGTTTTTTTGCCACCTTACTTTGAGATTCAGCCTAAAAATTTAATTGAAATAAAAATGTTTTAAAATGTCTTACACAAATAGGTAAGTAAAGGTACTCTTGAAAAAGAAACTTTCATATATAAAAGATACTAACTTGCATAAATATAAATTCCCATTTTCTTGAAAACATTTTTTGTAGTTTAGCTAAATTTTCAGCTTCATAATCTGCTAATTCTAATCTAGTCTTATTTTGCATTGTACGTTTGCATAGGTATACAGCATAATCAGTATTTTCTGGTTCCCAGCAATTGGATGGCCAAAAATATGGTGTCTGAAATCTATTAAAAATACTTATCTAATGAGAAAATTCTAATATCAAATTACATATATAAATAATTCATAGAAACTATTGAGAAAAACAAATAATTAATAAAAATGAACATATTCAAGGGCTTAAAGACAGAAATCTTTAACAACTATTATACCAGTTTTATATGCTTTTTTTAGGAATTAATTAAATTTTATTATAATATTAAGCATCGTTTATAATGTCAAGTAAATCTAGCAAGTAAGAACAATTTTAATTGCTAAGCCAATTAAAGCAAGTAAAACGTTCTTACTCGCATAATTTACCTTCCAGATGTAAACGGTGCTTTAAGATATCCTTTTTTTGCTGAGTATTTCATTCTAAATTTAACTTTGACATATAGAAAAATTATAACATCATTCCACAATTCGCAAAAAATCATATGTGCATCATCACGGCCGGCTTAGGAGCGATGCAGATGTGGCAAATGCATAGGGCGCCATAATTTAGGGGCGGCAAATTGACCGAAATTTTTTTTACGTTTTTTTAAATTTTATTTAAATAATTTAAAAAAATATTTTATAATTTATAAAATGTTGTAATATATATTAATAATTTGGCTAATTTTAATACAAAATACACATAAGGCTAGTATCTATATTTATAATAAATATTTTACATATCTTTAGCTGTTTACAAGTTTTTTCATCCATATGGTTTGAGTTTGAGCTAAATTCATATGGTTTGAGTTTGAGGCATATAATGTAGAAATAATATTGGGGCGGAAAAAATTTTTATGTGCACAGGGCGCCACAACTGTTGAGCCGGCCCTGGGTATCATTATTAATATCAGACATGATCTAGATGCAATAATATCAATCTAATTCTTCCAGGATTACTTAGAAGTACCATAATTTGAATAAATTACATATCAGCAAAATATTAAAATTACAACGTACATATTTATATTTTTAAATTAAATTTGGAAAACATCTTTTTTTATTCAAAATAAGATATCAAATTAAAATGAAGACCATCACAGGTGTTGAAGGTAAATTGATGTTGACAAAAATATTAAATTTTTATTAAAACTCAATTATTAAGTTATTATTGTTTTAATTTTTTTCTTATTTTGTATTTATATTTATTTTTAGTCTTATATATATAAATATATTTTTTTCCTGTCAAATGATGTATATATTTATACCTGTAAAATGTTCCATCATTTTTCACAGTCAATTGATGATCATCAATTGGAAAAATATAGCCATGTGATGATAATAAATGTGCAAAATGTAATGCTTCGGTGACATCTTCAATATCTAAATTTTTTAATATCCATGCAATTAGATCAGCACCAGTAAATACTGTTGGAACTTTACTTAAAAATGATTTAACTGTTCTAACTTGAACTCCAGAAGATTCGGCTTGCATTTTTTCGATAATTGCTTCCATCTTAAGTTAATTGAAATATAAATTGTATGTAGGAATTTAAAATAATACTATTTGCTTAATATTTTTAAGTTGAAATTTAATTAAATCTTATGAGTTGAAATTATTATGTTGTATAGAGTATCTTTCATGTATATCTCTGAAAGTATAGCTCATAGCTTAAAGTACTTAGCATTATTTAAAATAAGACACTTCTTTGATTACTGATATTTATATATTAAACTTAGAATTAATAAAATAGTATATCTAGCTGTAAGGTTAATTGTATTAAGATATGAAAAAAGAAATATAAAGCATATAATGTCTAATCTAAATGTAGTTTAATTTTTGATTATTGTGATTACTTCGATAAAAATGGATAAACTATAATTTATGAGGTTCCAAAAAGATTTCGTGCAATTAAAGTTACAAATTGTTTGTGAATTTTTCAAACCACCCAGGCTAAAATTATGGTATTATATTCTGATTACTTTTATTTATTGCTTTTTCAATTTAGAAAATCTACTACACAAGGAAAATCAAGAAATCCACAAACTTTGCACGACGATTTCAGAAAAATTAAACTTCCAGGAAAGCAATTAAGTAGAAAATATTTTTTTTTTTATTAAAAAAAGATTTTCTTTTTTAAATTGGTTTCTTTTTTTTTTTAGATTAAAGTAATACTCTTATAGATTTTCTTTTTTTTTTTGATAATATAAATTTTTTTACCAGCTCACACCTAAAAAAAAAAATTTTTCCGGACATTTATGTATGTTTTTTTTTTTTTTTCATTACAACATTACAAGGAAAACAACAAATTTATGTTACTAATAAGATATTTTTTATTTATGTACCCCCGACGTTGAAACAAGGATTCAATTTTAATTTTTTTTTTTTTTTTACCTTTTTATAGACCAATATGTTTGGTGCATCTTCATTATTTTTATGATGATTAACTACTACTAAATTAGTTGAATTCGAGGTAGTTGTTGAGATATTTTTAGCATTATTCGATTTATCTTCTGAAGTCATAGTTACCATTTTTTTTCCTATTTTAATTAAAAACAATTTGCTGCTGGGGCGCAATTAATTTAAAAAATAAATTCCTCAATTAATTCCTTTTAAAAATTTCAAATTTAAATTTTTTTATATGATTTATTATATGTACAATTTTTTATATATATATATATTTTTTTTTTGGTTTTATTTTTGATATATTTAAGATTTTTCGTTAACATAAAATTACCGTGATTTTTCTTTTCGATTTCATTTTCACACCGTTACTGAATTCGATATCTTTTTTTTTTACTTTTTTTTTACTTTTTTATTAAAACATTTTCAATTTTCCTTTTTTAATTTTTTTGTATTCTATAATCAATTCAATATATTTTCTACAATTTTTTATTTTTAAATTTAATTTTTCATTAAACTAAATAAAATAATTTATTGATAAAAAAAATAATATAATATAATAATAAGAGTTATCAGTTAAATATATTTTTTTATTCTAAAAGAAAGAAAAGAAAATAATTATTGATCGATTAGAAAGGACATGCGTTTTAAGGACAAAGATTTTTCCTTTCATGTTATTTAAAAGAAGGATGGTTTTTATTTTCTATTTTTGTTAAGGAAAGAAGAAAACATAATATATAAGGGGTCTTGCGATAAAAACATTGTATTTAGTTGAAAATTTATGTTCTCTAGATATTAAATAGATTTTTGAATTTTATAATAAATTTGGAGGGAAATTATATTTGAATTAGATATTATTATTTTAATAGTTTTTAGCTTGTTTTCCATCCAAAATTAAAAAATCGAACTACATGTTTTCATTATGGATCTACCCACCTGTCTGTCCGACAATTAAATGCTTGTATCTTATTAAACTCCGTACTTTATCGATTTCGATTGTATCAATACCAAAATTTGCTTAATCTTGATCAATTTCATGCAAACTAAAGAATTCTGAGTTTGGGAGCTTGAATATAGAAGAAGGTAGAAATAATTTCCAAATAAAATTTACATGAATTTAAAATTTTTAAAAGTTTAAAAATATTTTGGTAGAATAGATATTAAATTAGAGAAATCTAAATAATGGTTAGTTCCCGATTGTGTCCAAAGATTGGGACTGGGAGCTGACAATGGATTTCCAGGAAAATTGAGTACGAAAGGAATTAAAAAAAAAATGTTTATTCGGAAGAAAAACCGACTCCCGTATACTTCTAAATTTTGATTTGATTAAAATTAGAGGTTTCTTTTAAATTTTTTTATTTTAAATTAAAAAATATGATGTTATTATTGAAGAACCCTATATTGTTACTAAATAAAAATCAAAATAAAGTTTTTTTTTGTTAAATAAACGTGAATTTTATTTAATTATTGTATTGGAAAAAAGTTGTAAAGATAACATTTTTGTTAGATAAACGAGTTTTGAAAACAAAACTTTTTAAGTGAATATTTTAGAGCTTCAAGAACTCCTAAACCTTTATATTTACTCCAAATCAGTCTAAAAAAAATGTTTAAGCAATAAATAATGTAAATTTAATCGTCGGCATACACTTACAAATAATATGTAATAGAGTGTATAGAATAAGATATAAAAATAAGCTGAAAATTTTTTAATTTCACTGGCAACAAAACTTCTGAATAAACTATATAAATTATATAGAGAAGCTATGAAGTCCTTTGAGATATATATATATGTAGGTATACAAACCTAATTGATTCTCTCTTGAAAATAACAAATTTCCAGTCTATTTATCAAATTACTTAAGCTCATCATAATTTATTTATTTATATATGTACATATTATGTTGCTTATTTATAGGAAAATTGTTTGTACATGTATGCAAACGATAATAAATACTGATATTTGTATATACTTAAAGTGTAAATATTATTATTATTATTTCGCTTAATCACTTTGAACTTTTGTATTTAATATTAAATTCGATAACAAGTTAAATGATTAATGAGATGAAATAAAATAGAAAGAAAGCACTAATATTTTTTTAAAAGAAATTTATTTAATCAACAGAGTGATGGAGGATAGACAAATCGAATAACCATAACGTACGTAGTAAATTATATATTATTAGGTTTAAAAGTAAATATTTATTTTTACAACATGATAAAGGAAATTAAATACTACATATTTATAACTATAATAAAATAATCCTGTTGTAGTTGAATACAAACTTTGTACTTGAATCACCCGGAACAGCAGTAAAAGATAGCGCAAAAAATGGTCCACTGCGGTTATCCTTGTTCTCTAAATAGATTGCCTTTATACAATAAATAAATACTAGATATTTTCTGACATTTATGACAGTAGATAAGGAGTGAAAAAATATTTATTTGTTTTACCTATTCCTCACAATTTTTTTTGATATTGGCTTAGGCTAATGCTATATGAATACAATATCCTTATCAACATCGTGAAATTATTCGGCGATGTGTGTACTTGATACATAAGCATTATGAAATGTAAATTATATTACGGCTGATTATGAAATTGCAACTCAAAACATTGTGGCAGGAATCCAAATCAGCATGCTCATCTAAATGTTTTAATAGTTCTTCCTAATTTGAGAAGAGTCTGCTTGTTGAATAGCTAAATGAGCCATTCTCTAAATCTTAACTTTTTCGACACACTATTAGGAATTAAAGTTATGAGGTGATAATTTTTACTTCGAAAATAAAATTACAATATATTTTAGTTTTTTGAAAAATTTGAAGATGTTTTTAATTTTATTAGAATTTTTATTCTACAATAATTTTCTCAAATTTAATTTCAACATTTCATCACAAAAATATAATATTTACTAATAATTTGACATTTATATAGTTTTTAAATATATTTTATTTTTTTTCAAATATTAATGTATTATATTTATATAATAGCAATTAAATTATGTTTTTCTTTTTTAATTCTAATCTTCGTAAGTTTATAACTTCATCATAAGATTATAGAGAAGTCAACATTAGTAACGTCATTGAAATAACGATTATATAATAATTATATCAACAAAATTTTTAATTTTTTTTTTTTTAATTTTCTGGACTGAAAGTAAAATGTATGTTTTAAAAATTTCAAGTTTTCAATAAAACAGTACAAGGAGTGATATAATTTTAACAGTGGAAAAACTTTATTTAAAAAAAAATAAAATAAAAATAATTCAAAGGCACAGATAGTTTAGAAAAAAAAAATTATGGATTCAAATCTATGAAATCCAGATTGGAAATCAATTATGTATATTTTTAAGTAGTTTTTTATGTTCATTGAATAATACGATGGTGTTAAAAAAAAATATTTAATTTAATTTGATGAATGGTTTGGGACGGATAAAATTGATTCATTTTTATTAATGTGAAAAATTTATATTAGTAAAATCAGTAAAATAGGAAATGAAATATCTAGAAACTTGAAATAAAAAAAAAATTCAAAAAGTTTTAAGTTTATCTTTATATTTATATGGATCATTCTATATTTTTATTCAATTTTTTGTATTCCCACCCAAGAAGAAAAAAATAAATGTTCTCAATAGTGAGATCAAGATCATTATTTAATTAATTTATATATATTTTTATTTGATTTTGTAGAATCTAAAAATCTATCTATATTTTTATAAATATTTTTCATTGATAAAATAACATGAGCTTTGGAGATAATTCTTTTTATTTTGCATATTAAAGTATTAATGTCTTCAAAAGCTTTATTATTATTGTAACAAAATGTGAAAACAAATATGATAAGAAAACTATGTAATTACTCATTTATTATTATTTACCCTTTTTATTTATTTACATTATTCAAGGAATGTAGAAAAAATGTAATAATTGTTAATAGTATCAAAATTATGCAAATTCTAAAGCTCACATTATTTTGATTTTCTGTTTTTCTGTAGAAATTTAAAATTTTTGTATACATTTAATGAATTTAATCTAAATATTGAAAATATTTTTATGATCTTTATCTAAAATTAAAAAATCTTAAATATATCGTATATTAAAAAAGAACGAAGTTTTTTTTTTTTACAATCAGTCCCTATTGAATTACAAAAAAAAATATTTTTATTTATAACGACACCTTTGTCCAAAGAAATATTTTAAAAGTAACATATCAAACTTAACAATATCATATTATTGGTAATTGATTTTTTATTGAATGAATATAAATTGATGAAACTATTGAATTTCGAAAAAAAAATTCTTTTTTTGTTTTCGGAAAAAATTCAATTATTAAATACACGTATAAAAAAGCTTATAAAGGTAACTAATAAATGGAATTCATAATTTTAATATTTAATTTCACATTTTTTTGTTTTTTTTTTTTTTTTTATTTTTTACAGGCATGTCAAGAAATTTTTTAATTTTATTTTTATGTTTTTAAATGAATCCAATTCTCAAAGTTCCCCAGAAGTAGCTTGTTGTTGCAATGTTGGATTGGTTTGCAAATTGTCTACGCTCATTTCGTTATTGAGTTCACGCTTCAAAATATAAAACATTGCCATTGAAGTAAATATGAACAAAAATATTGCTATCCATTGTAGTTTTTGTGAGAATTTTATTTGATACTCAAGTCTATCAGTTCTAGCAATTAAATGACCAATCTGAAAGTAAAAGTAATTTTAAAATGATTAAGAAGTATATACCTAATAATAAAAATATTATATTTATTTTGAATAAGGAAAACGCCAAAAGAACCGAATTCTACATTTTTATGTGTGGAATAGTTTTCCAGTATATTTTTAAATCTTGGTTTGGATTACACGAAAATCATAAAATGTTAATAAAATCTTTATGTTCTTACTGCTGAACTGACTCCGTCATACATTTGCTTATCATCATAAGTAGAAGAGGTAATTCGTCCATTTTTGAAGCCATCACCAGTCGCTGATAATGAATTGATTGGTAATGTGCATCTTAAACGATGCTGTTCGATTAGTGCGCTATTTGGTTGGGTATTTTTCCATAATTCATTGATTGCGTTTTGAATGTTATTAGTATTCATTTGAATATCAGATGGGAATGCCATACACATTACTAAAAATTTATCTTTGCTCATTGCCGATAGTACTTGTCCTTGTTGGAGAACAACATTAATAGTTGAAGAACCATTTGGAGCTAGAAATCCAGAGCTTGGCCTTACTCGAAATTTTTCTGGAGATGTTGTTTTTATCTAAAAAAAATACTTGTATTATAATATAATATGTAATGGTTAATGTATAATTTACGACTAGAAGCTTAAATTTTTTTTTTATAATGATTAATTTTTTATTTTTTTGATCTTTTATTTATAGGGCTCAATATGAATTTAATTTTTTGTAATATTAATATACATTTAAAATTATATTTATTACGAGATTATTGTTTTGTATTTTATAACCATGTTTTTGTTTTAATAATTTTAAACATTATTCTCTCAAATGCATAATAAACTAGTGAATATAATTATTATTTTCAATTTCTTTTTAAAACCTATATCAATCTTTTTAAAACCAAATTTCAAATCATATTCTAATGCAACTTATTGAGTAATGCTTACTTTGTTAACGTTATACCTAACCCTACTTAGTAGTCATAATGATAATATTTGTTTTGTATTGTGAAACAACTGTCCCGAGTTTCATAAAATCATTCACTTAGGTATTTTTATTAAAAATTAATTATATTTATAAGTTTACAATTTGTGGAAAATCAATATTTTGAATTTTCCTTAGTTATTAAATGCTATCTTATTTTTAAAGTGGTTGTAGGTTGGCAGTTAAATAATTCATTTTGCAATTTTTATTAATTAACAACTATCTAACACTAAGAAAATATTCACAATAAAGTCTTATTAAACTACATTTACTTTATGAACACTAAAAATAATCGAATTTACCTTATAAGTGACATTGTTTGAACTAATGTTTGTTATTTCAACGCTTCCAAGATGTTCATCATTTTCTTTTTTAACGAATATAATGACATCTTCCGGCTTGATTAATAACATTTCACCTAAAATTGAATAAAAGTTAAATTAAAACAAATATGATTATATTATATATTTTAATACAAATTTCAATAAATGAATAAAATAAATATTGAATAATTAGGAATCTAAATAGTAGTATGTAGGTGTCTTAATAAAGTTAAAAAAAAACTAGAATTTTCCGATAATAAAATGGTATGGTAAAGAACGATATTACATATTAAGTTAGACTTGAATAAACAGGGGCAGGATATTAATTTCTTTTTGTTTTTTTTGTTATTAAGAAAAATCTAAAGCCATTCAAATGAATCAATGAAACTAGCTCTACTTTATAGGCGTCAAGAAAGTTTCTTTACCTTAGGCATATTTAACAATTGAACCTTTTTTGGGTTGATAAAAAATTCAATTTATGAATTAAAAAAAAAATATTTAAAAAATAAATAAATATTTTGGTTAATCATTCAAAATATATAAAATATAATTGTTTATATAGTTAAGTGGATACCTTCAGTGCCAGATGCTAGAGTTGTAGAACTAGGTAATTCCGACATTTGTGTTGCAGTGTTGCTAAAATGTACCTTAAAGAAGACGTTAAAAATAATACTGATTAATTGAATGAAAATAATAAAAAAAATTTCTAAAGTTACAAATTGCATTTTGCTTCTTTTTTTTTATGTATTAAATATAGATTTCTATTTTTATTTTCCATACGGGTGCTCTTTAATTAGTTTTTTTTTTAAGTAGGTATTTTTAGATTATAATAAAATAATTGAAAGTGGGAAAATTGTTTTTATTTTTCCTATTGTCTCAAACAATTAAAAAAATGAAAATCTATTTTATTTCTTCAGTGAAGACATTTTTTTTTTTTTCATTAAAGAAAAGTGAATGGAAAATAAAAATTAAAAAAAAAAAGGTTTTTAGATCATTAGAATAGTTTTCAAGAGGGAATTTTGTTTGGAGAAGTTATAAAGAGATCGATCTAGACTCTAGAGTACCTATTACAGAAAAATTTAAAAATTTACTGCAAAAATCAACTAAAAGAACAACAACAACAGATTTCTTGAAGAATTTTATGTTATGCAAATTATTGCACTTTGAATTTTGCACAATATTAAATGCTTGCCAGAAATTGTGTGCAACAAATTCACGCCGATAAGTTCCATTTATATGCGATAAAGGTTATAAGAATTAATTTAATTAAATAATTGAGCTAAAATTTGTTAGCACCTTATATCTTGTCCCAAAATTGACTCATTGAAGAACCTGATAAAGTGTAAACTGATTTGTGTTAATCGTTTTTAATACACAGACAATATTCTGAATTAAATTTAATGATAAATTAAAAAAAGAAATTGTTTTTTTTACAATAGAGAAACCAGGTTTATTTAAAAAAATATATATAAAAAATTTTATATGTACATAATGTTCATTTGAATATTTTAGGAAATTTGTTGATAACACTTTTGTCAACAAATTTTGATTAAATTTTGCTCTTTTGTGACCTTAAAAAATGTTTTTACAATATTTTTCACATCTCATGAAGTCATAACAATATTATACTGGTAGGTACTGGTAGGTATTTAAAGATTGTTTTTCTAGAAATGTTCTAATTAATATTATTAGAACTAAAGTGAAAATAATGAGTAATGTTGAGTTGTTTCGAGCATAATTGTACATATACAGACTATACAGTATACATATACAGTACGATAAATATTACAAAATCATTGTAAACAATAATCTCTCTCAAGATTAAAAAAAAAATCATCAATTCAAATAAGTTGCAATTTCAAATAAGAATATTGATCATTTCTAATTTGTCACTAATTTTGCCGTAGAGATTCTGCCCACAGATGAACAATTTAAATTCGAAATGATATCTATAGTTTTGTATGTTTACTAAAAAAAAGTAGTTTATAAATTATTTCTCATTCATAATTTAATTAAAAAAAAAAAAATGGATTCTGTTAGATTTTAATTGCGCTGTCCAAAATATTCGTTTCTATTTTATTGAGTTACAAAAAGAAAAATAATTTCCATCATCAAAGATGTTGTTTTGATACATTTTTCTTTAAGGTGAAACGTAATAAAACGCCTACATAATTTTTCATCCTCCTGAATGAAGTATATTCATCACATTGACCCAATAGTTTACTTTAACGAAATTTATGTTTCTTCTTCGCTCAGAAGAACCTATGAATGAATGCATTTTTTTTGTTTTTTTTTTCTTCTTCTTACCAGCAAAGATTTGAATGGAAATTTCCTTTTTCTTCAAAACTTCAAAATTAAATTAAAAAAAAAAAAAAATTTGTTTCGTTTTTTTTTTAATTTTTATTTTTAATGAAGAGCCGACAAAAAATCTCTAGATAACTAAGTGGCGCGGCACAGATTTATTACTGAATTTTTTTTTTTCCAAAAAAAAAAAAAATTATACTTTTTCTTTTATTTATTATTTATTTTTAATATATAATAAATATTATATTATTATTTTTTTTTTTTTTTATATAAAGTTATAAATTTAATAAAAAATTTGATAATTTTTTATTTTCTTATTTTTTTCTTTTTTTGATTTTTATTCCAAAGATAATTTAATATTTTTTATTTAATTATTATATATTTTAAATTTGAGAGAAAAAAATAATTTATTTATTATTAATTCAGTAGTGGAGGCTTCAACTTTTTAAAATAAAATATTTCAATGGGAAACTGCATTAAAAATAATATTATTTCTTTTTGAAAAAAAAAAAAAAAAAAAAAAAAAAAACCAAATTAAAGAGTACTGTGTAGCTATATTTTAATAACAGAGCGTATTTGAAGTTTAAAATGATAGCACAGGGTCCAACACTGATTAACATATTGTACTGTTTACATCATATTTAATTTATGTTTCTAAATATAGCTACTGTTATTTATATTTATTTATTTATTTATTAAATATGTTAAAATAAGCTTTGAAATATTTATGTAAATTGATTTTAAATGTTAGATTAATAAATTCTTAAAATTTAAATCTGGTGAGTTCTTTATTATTAGTTAAATGATTTACTTTTCCGGATCAAATACTTGTATGGAAAAGTAAATAAAATCACTAAAATGCCATGAAATTATGAACAAAAATCTCTATAAAATGACTTAAAATTCCATTTTTATGAACAAAAATCCCAATAAATTGGCTTACAGTTAAATTTATATTAATAAATCTATTACAAAAAAGAACAAAAATTCAGTAAAATGCCTTAAAATTAGAATGATATAAACAAAAATTCAATAAAATACCTTAAAATGTTAAAATCTTAATAAAATGTTTCTTAAACTAATCTAAATGTTTCTCGAAATTGTTTCATTAAGGTAGTAAATTCAGAATGCCTTTTCAATATCTACAATCTTTTCACTAGACATTCCCCCAAAAGTTAAATGATTTTCAGATAGAATTACACAATATTTGAATTTTGCATCACATTGCAACATCTTGCAGTTCAATATTATGAACTCGAGAGCCCTAATGCTAATTTGTATCTTAACACCAGAATTATAGATATTTATATTCATGAATGTATTATTTAAATATTGTTATATGTATGAGTAAAAGATATTTTTTTTTTCAGATACAGCATGTACATGTTTAATTCAGTTGTGTTAATATTTAAAATTAAAAAAAAATAAAAAACAGAATTTTTTTTTGCAAAAACTACATTTTTTAGCAAAAAATAGTACAAAAAAAAAAGAATGTTAATATTTTCATTTTCTTCGATACCATAAATTTTTTTTCCAACAAATTTTAGTGTAATTATCTAAAATAATATACCTATGGTATTTTTAAGCAAATCTAATTTTTGTTAAGCAACAAATGTATTTTTTTAATGATCATTGGTTTTGGAGAAACCTATACATGACATACCTGTATATAGTGTATATATGAATGTTCACTTTAAATTTTTTTTCCTAATTTTTATCTACTCCTTCTAATGAACCACTGAAACTTTTCGGAATTTCTAATGTGCTTACGATCAAAAGAATGTTACGAAGAATATGTCGCTTTTATTCATTTGTATTCATTTATCGTACAGAATAAATTAAATAACCTCAGATAACCTTAAAGTTAAATTTTACCTACATACAATTACATTTGTATGTAAAAAAAGATAGTATAATAAATAACAAACTTTATAGTAGCCTCAGATAGCTTACTAATCGGCAATTAAATTTTTATGCCATAAATTTATAATATATATAGTCAAATATCATTCAAATTAATAATTTCCATTCTGATTTTCGATCTTAATATGCTCCCAAATTACTAAAATTTCTGTCTCAAGGGATAGATACTACGGATTCGGACATAACCGGAAGAAGTAATTTTTAAATGCTTTTAAACACCCGATAGGCATAACATAAATAATATTTGAATAAAAAAAAAATGTAAATGTGTTAAGTGTTTATCCTTTAGTTTTTGGTTCTGGTATTTTTTGGTGTATGTGAATAAGATACTTTTGTTTATGCTCTCTACAATAAAAAATATACAAAAAAAAAAAACAATTTTTTACATTCGTATTTTTTTTTATCATAAAATGACGTACGTATAATACTACTGCGTATATGTATAATATAAAAATGTACATAGTCGTATTTATTATGTACCTAACTTTGTAACTACATAAATACCTATGTATTTATTTTGTATTACTTTTTTTTTATATAAATGTGGCTGGTTCAGCTGTCACTTAACCAGTTTGACATCAGATACATTTTAATACCATCTGGTGGAAAATTATTTATTTAATTACATCAAAAAGAAATGGTACATATTATATAACATAAACCATGGTAAAGTTTTCTCAATTTATTTACAATATTTTTGATTTTATTTGGTAAAATGAAGATATTTATGAATATTTTTTTTTTTATTATTATTAAAAAATAGATCTGGATATTTGTAACTTGTATGGACCATAATATTGACTTAAACTCTTCATTTATTTCACAGTTTCAGTTTCACATTATGACACTGAGCGAAATAAGGGAAAACTCCAAACGGAAGTATCTTAAACTTAAATTGCTACTCCTGGAATATTTCCATGAATATTTTTAATTGTATTTCTTCAAACAAATTTATAAATTTAAAATCATTGAAGATTATATTACGTCAGGTCAGATTCATATTCATGTGTATAAAAGTTTTTTTTACTTTTAATGTATTTAATATGAATGGAAATTTTTTTTAAGGTTTTTTTTTTATACCTACTAAATTTAGTATCTTTATTAAACCAGTTTATTAAAACTTAACTTTTACATAATATAATGTATATATTTTTTTTAAACCATCAAATCCATCATCCGAATTTAATTAAATTATAGAATAAATTAGTTGTAAACGTTGTTTCAGGTATAAATAAAACGTTAAATTTGGTAAATATGTATAGTATAAAGGCTGTTAAAACTTGCAGCTATCCTCCAAAAAAAAGTAAAAAAAAAGCCGCGGAAGAGGTCACTTCGATAAAAAAAAACAAAGACTGTTTAAAAGTTATTGGAAATTTATATAAGAATAAATATGTCCCAAAAATATATTAAAATATATTATTATAATTATAAGAATAATAGATTAAATGTAGAGGTACAAGGTAGTACAGGTCGGGAGTTTTAATTTAGGTCAGGATAATTAGATTTTTCAATATTGCTACAGGAATCAGATAAAATTTTAGCTAAGCATAAAAAAGGTTTAACTTAATGAACCTAGTCTTTATTTCCATCAATCGTATTAAGTAGAAATCTGAAAATGTTTAGAACTTTAATTGGAAATTTTTGTTTTTAAATATTTTCATAGCTTCTAGCATGTAGGTAGTTAAATATTGCAGATTAAATAGTATATATACCTAATTAAAAAGATTCACTTGAGTTGAAACAACTGAATAATAATAATAATTATTGCTTAAATGTATTTTTCCAAATTACATTTTAATAATATTGTGATTTTTATCTCACTGTAATAATAATTTTGTTGGGGGGTATTTTTTTTCGATAACCAAAACGTAACAAATACCATTTCAAAAAATATACTACGTTGACTACCTATAATGAGTAAAAACATTTAAATCGGAAGATTTGGACGTCGTTGTTGAAGAGTTTATAATTAAGTTAAAATTATTATTGAATTTTTGACAGCTATTTAAAAAATATAGAACATTATATCATAAATGAAGTATTAATGAAGTATGAAGTATTATTTGAAATATTTTAGGATAATTTTTTTAATAATCGATCTCCATCATATATCAATTATCATTGAAATCTTCTTTCATCCCCAACCTAGCCTGATTGTTAGGCGCACAATTGGGAGCTTAATTTTTTTTTTAGTTTCCTTCAGTCGACATTTACTCATATTCTCTCATAGATCCTTGATCGGTTGAGAGCTTCTAATTACCAAACCCGAGATTCTAATTAACAAATCTGTCGGAGAATCATACTTTTTAGCTTTTGGCATTTAAACGATCGAAATCCCACAAGTAGTTTTACAGTTATAAGTTATAAGCATTTTAGTGGTCGACGGACATATTGTCTAACAGGCAAGCATAACATGAAAATATATAATTCGTTTTTTCAACACACTTTGCTGAGAATCAATGGATCTTTAAATTCTTTAATTCAATTCCAAATTTTTTACTTTCAGATAAACGATGCGGCATGGACTCAATCCATTCAATTTCCCGGCATGAGATTACAAAATGCTGGCTTGTGTTAACAGCAGGAATACTTACTGATGAGAGATGACACAATAAATTTTACAAATAAAAATAAAACAAATACCAAAATTTATGAATGCACCTATATGTCATTTACTACAAAGAAACATTACAAAAAAAAAAACTACTCCTATAATTTATTAGAGAAAAAAAATGTTTACTCTGGGCATCGTTAATCGTTTCACAAATTCCGTTCCTTTTTTATTTTGATTAACTGCAATGTATTTATTTTTTTCTTAACTAAAGTTTTGTTTATTTATTTTATTTTTATTTATTTATTTTTTTAAATAAAAGCTTGCACAGACAAATTTATTTTTTGTTTATTTGTTTTCGATATTTGCAAGATATTAAATTTTTTTTTTTTAACTTTTATAAAAGTTTTGAATGTTGTTATGAATTATTTTTTTTTTTTTTTTCGTGGATCTAGGAATTTTTTTTATTAATTTTATTTTATTACAAAAAACGAAGGTATTAGATTTTATATAAAAACCAAAAAAGGAATATCAAAAAAAAAAAAAACAGGTTAAAATTTATATATTATGTATTTTTTTTTTTATTGTTTTTTAATATTAAAAGCGTCGTCGTCGTTGTTGTCGAAAATATTAAAAACATAAACAAAAAAAAAAATAACGAAAATTAATATAATATAAGTAACAAAACAATAAATGAAAAAAAATAATAATAATGTCTTTAAATAATAAATCGCACGTAATCGAGAACTTTTGTATAAGATCTCATTCGTCTGCAAGCTTTCAGATACAACTAAAATCAAGAAGAGAATTAAAAATTTTTGTATACAAAATTCCAATTCCTATATACAGAAAATAAAATAAAAAAAAAATTGTGTATTTTTTTTTTATTTTTTGTTTTTTGAACCGAAAAGACAGAAGTTAACAAAAGAATAATATTATATATGATTATTTTTGAAAAACATTTTATAATCTCTTTTATTTTAAAATTGAACTTAAAAAGTAAAAGTTATGTCGCGTCGTCTACGGTTGATAAAATGAATTGATACTAATGAACTTAATTAAGTTTTTTAATTAAAAAACCTTTAAAAGAAGTATGGAGTACGTTTTCAACATTTAAGATTCTTTAATTTTAAGATACCTTGACCACAATCACGGGCTCAACATATTTTTTAAGGTTTCTTCAATATCATTATACATAACATTTAGTAACAAACCATATACAAATACAAATAATTTTCATCGAAATCCATACCCTAGTCCGAATCCTTGGGCCCTTTTTTGCGTTTTCTTAACTTCTTCTAATCGACATCTATCTACCCATATACTAATTTTCATTAGACTTATATAATAATTAAAATTTAAAAAAATTTTGTACGAAAATTATTCAATCAGTTTCGGATACGAGTAAAGATATATAAAGCGTATTTTCTGAATAATTTACTTTTAGAGTTGAAATTATTGACAATTTAATAAATGGTTTATTAAATTTTTCGCTTGAAAGTAAAATAGATAATTTAAAGAAAAGTGTTTAAAAGAAGAACTTTAACTTTTAAAAACAAACTGCTAATGTATGTGTTATGTTTTACAAGTTTATAGAGTAGAGCAAAAGAAAATGTAATATTAACTTGATTGAAGTGGTAGAAAAAGCCCTTATCATTTTAAACATTCTCCTTAGAAATAATAAATTAATATATACTAGACTAGTCTAGATAAAGTCTCGATTTTAATAATAACATAACTAAGTATTCATATGTAGGGTTTCCACAGTAAAAATGTAAAATTATGTGCTTTTATGGACGTGATTGAATGACGACGCGAGAATGAATGCATACGTGTAAACGTTCGACGTGTAAATGTTGACGTCTATTGACAGCGGTTTTGAATCCTTTGACATAAAGTAAGCATCTTAAAAGCGGTCGGACATTAACTCTTAACATTATTAATCCCTTTTTAAACTACAGAATTACTATCAAATATTATAAATTTTGACATGTACATAGTTATGTTATTCTGAAAAAAAATTTATATATAAAATATATATACATGTTTTTAAGTTAACCTTCGATAAATTAAAAAAAATATGTGAGTCTCGGGACACGCGGAAGAAGTGAAACTTCATGGCAAGTAGTATTTTCTGGGGAGGCTAAATAAATATTTAAAATGGCCAAGTGCACATAAGACATGACGCCAATCGATTTTTTCGACGGCGACTAGTTGATTTTTGTCCTTCGACTGCTGCGGCCCGTCGACTTAAAATAACTTGTTTTGGGGGAATTCGGCGGTTTAGAAAAATTTGAAAAAAAAAAAAATTAAAAACCAGCTACTACTTAGAGATAAAAACATTTAAAAATTCTAAAATACTTTTTAAGATCAAAAAGTTTAGTGGCATAATGGCTTTTAAATTATTTCAAAATGGCTAGAATTATGGCTGCATGCCAACACTGATTGCCAGATGATTTCTACTATATTTTAAGCTGTAAACACAATTGCGCTTAAAACTATATAATTAGCGACAATAATGTATGAAAAAACAGCAGCGTGGCTTAAATCATGTTTTCTTTTTGTTGCCCGAAAAGTTTAACCTAAAATAACTTTTTCAAATATGCCTGAAAAATTTCATGTTTATTAGTACTTTTTCTGAAAAGTAATTGGAATAAAAATATTCTACGTGCATTGCATTAATGGAATTTAATGTCAAAAATAATTTATATTAACAACTCAATTACAAATTACTTCAAAAAAAAAATCTGTTTTAGTTAAAAGAGCATTTTCAAATATGCCTGTTGACATTAGTATTTCTTCCGAAAAGTAATTGTAATAAAAATATTCCTCCTGCATTTTATTAGTGTAATTTAATGTCAAAAATAAATCACACTAACAAACTAATAATTACATTAAGAAAAATTAATATCAAAAATAAATTATCCACAAAAAAGGTGCATGTGGAACATTTTTATTCAGAATACATATTTGTATTCCAAAAACTTTTTGAAAATTAGCACTAATAATTAATAAATTAAATGTTTGTTATTAAATAATTTAAAATAAATTATATTTTCCTTTCAATCGAAAAAAAAAGTATTTTCGACTTTAATTCTGAACCAATATAGAGTAGGTTATTGCGCTGATAAGCTTCATTAAGTTGTTAGCGGCTGTCGGTTTTATCATCAGCTGACACATAAATTTTTTCTTTTTTCTTTTTTTTTGCCTTTTTTTTTGACAATAATCGTTTCATTTTTGACAATAATCGTTTCATTTTTTGGCAATAATCGTTTCATTTTTTGACAATATTCGTTCTATTTTTGACACTTACATTTTTTTCACTCTCAATCACAATGCCTCTAAAGAAGTTTCACTTCAAAAATAATTATAACTTTTACGTTAATTCATAAATAACTGGCAAAAGAATAGTATAATTAAAATAAGATTCTGTAAAAAAAAAAGTTAATAATTATTGATAAGTAGATGTAAGATTTATAACGATTTTGCATACAATTTCCTAATATTTTAAGTCCCGATGAAGTTTTAAAATTTTAAGAAAACTCTACGTAAAATAAATTTAACACACATTAAAAAAAAAAAAATTTAATTACTTACAATTGAATTATTAGTTCCATCCTAGAAAAGGTCTTTTAATAAAAAATTAAAAGTTTATTAAAAGTTTATATACCAACAACATGTATCGTATTAATATTTTATGGGTTCTATTAGGTTATATTATGCTATTATGCTAAACCGCCAGCTGATATACATATATTTAAAAAAAAAAAACAAAAATTTCTCTATGCATACATATTCTTACATATGTATTAGGTATTATAATTTTAATATATATACATTTTTTATATAAAATATAGCTTCAATTATCATATAGTTATGGGCCAGTTATAAATCGAAGAAATTTTGAAATAATAAATATAATACAAATACCATGAAGGGCACTGCATTTATAATAAATAATTTTTAAAATTTAAATTATATTTTATTTCACCCTATACGTATATGTATATCCAATAATAAAATAAACAAAATTATATATAAAATATATACATCATACGATACAAAGTTTAGAACAGGGTTTTTAAACCTGTTTTTTGCGACCTAACAATTTTGTTTGTTCACACTGGATCTATAGATCCTTCTTGAATCCATCTATATATCCATCTATATATCTATATATTTTTTTTTAAATAATTTTCAATCATAAATAAAGTGCTTTTATTATCTTTACCACAAATCAATAATTTTTTTATACAATTTTCCGCGAATTAAGCAAATCTCGTACGTATAGCCTTCTGTAGTGACTTTATATTGAAATTTTTGATCGACAATTTGAAAAACTCTGGTTTCTACACTTAAACAAAAAAATTATAATAACAAATGAGCAATATATACATACTGTAATATGATTTCCAAGATAAATGTGCAGACGTTAAGAATATAAACGGTATTTAAATGTTTAATAATATATTATAATATTATTATTATGTATATAGTAAATAATTATAATAATTGTTTTTTATTCAAATATATAACAACTTAATATTAAATTTATGTATAAATACATATATTATTATTTATATTCAAAAGCTCTTATATACATTTGCTTATTATACATAAGTATATATTTTTGGCTACACATATATGTACACAACATTTGTATATTTAGAATAAAATAAAAAATTGAAGAGCAAAATAATAATTTTGTGCGGGTGGAGTATTTTTATAAGTTTTGTCCATTATCAAATTTTTTTTTTAATTGAAAGTCAATAATAATAAACAAACTTGCGCCTCGTCTATGGAAAGGGTTAATCTCAAAAGAAAAACTTTTCATTTGAATATTTAGTGCTCTTTCTTTATTATGTGAAAATATTTTATACCTAAATCTTATATACTTTTAGCTTTTAGCTGAAATTATGTGCAAAAAATTGTTATTGCTAAAAAACTTTTTTGGTTGAAAGTACAAAGTTCCTAACTAATGGGAGGGCAGTGTTTATTCAGTTTTTATTGTTGATTACCGTCGATTATGATGAGTCAAATAACAACTTTTTTATTCCTTAGATGCGAACATGGTATATAACACAAAAATATTTAATCGACATTAAAAGATATTGAATGATGTAACTGATGAGAAAACTTCTCAACTACATGAGTAAATTATACTTTAAAAAAGCTATTACACTTTTTGTTTTAATTGATTAAATTAATCTCACATACATAGGTTCAACTTACTAATTATGATTATATAAAGTCATAAGAATGTAAAATACGTGATTATCGGATGTGTAACTACAATTGTATGTATTAAAAATATTTACATTTTTAATTTTTTTTTTTTTTAAATTAAAAATTATTTTTAATGTTAATTAGGTAGAGAACAAAAATAAATTTCGTTTTCTTGAAAAGTTGTATTAAATGAGTCAGATCCAATTCAAATTTACCAACGATTGAAACTTGAATAATTAATTATTTATATAAGAATTCATAAGAAAAGAATATTCTATAGCTATACTAAGACTAGATTATGATTTATTTAGTTTCCTTTCATATTTCATAGATATATTTTAAATGTTATTAAATGTATTTACATATGTATACTCCGATTTATTTTGGCAATGCTTTTTTTCCTTCTTGGTTTATTTTGTTTGGCACTTAACAAAATCAGAACTTGTAATGAAGACAAAATGACGCCAAAAAAATTCTAGTATTGTTTTTTCATCTTTAGTATATATTTTATATTAAGTTAAAAAATAGTACATAATTATGTTGATAATAATGAATATAACTAGCATTGAAAATTTGAGTTATACCGTAAACTTAATCTTGAATTTTTTATGTTGTATACCTAAGGTTTTTCTTTTGCATTATTAGGAAAACTTCACCATTGTATCAAAAAAAAAAATAAAAATTCTTTTCTTTTGGTTTTGAATAATAGGTGGTATATATTACGTCGGATCCCGAAAGAATTCTTCAAATTTATTATATAAGTAGTTTGTGATTTTAAAAAAAGTTTTTTTTTTGCACAAAGAATGAAATAAATATGCAGACATTTCCATTATATCGTGAAAATTGAATTTATTATTATGATGTGAAAAAAAAAAAATTATTGTTATTTCTTTATAAAAATATTTTCATGATTTTTACCCAAATGATTGGAAAATATTGTATGACTTTGACTGAAGAAAAAAATCTTTAATTTAACTTTAATCTTCACAAGGAAAAATTTTTAAAGAGTTTTATTTTGAACAGAAATTTTTGTTTAGGTACTTAAATTCAATTGGGTTAAATTCCCTTTTCCTACATTTTGTATTTTAATAATTTACAAAAGATCGAAGGGATTACATATGTTTCGTAATTTTTACACAGTTTATCTTCCTTATTTGTTGAGTAAATCAATTTTATGTTCTTGATAGTTTTTTGTTTTTTTTATTCTAACCTTGCATATGAATTTGCTAATAATACGAATAATATTTGAATAACATTGTTCCCAGTATTATAAAATAATAATAATAATCAGGATTAAATTTAAAATATTTCTATTATTTGTAACCCGTGAGAATTTAATAAACTCAATAAATATGATAATACAAAAATTGGCAAAAGATTTATGATAACGATAAAAATATAAAAAGGGAAAATATCTAAAGGTAAATGATATATTAATAAAAGGACATTCATTTTGAAAACTAGGTGAGGCAAAAAAATAAATCAATGTTTTTCTGCTTGTGATATGATGGTTGTTGTTGGGTGGTTTATATTATATTGGATTATTGAAGAAGTTGTGATTTTATTTGAAAACTTTTTTTTTTTTTATAATGTTATTGAGTAATATTAAACTAATAGTTCTTTCAAAGGACATGGAAGACGATAGTAGTATAATTTTATTTTCATAAATTTGGTACAAAAAACAATAATAAAAGAACTAAAAAAAAAAAAAACAAACATTCGTTCATTTGTTAATAATAGGTCGACTAAGCATATATATTGTTGGTTCAAGGATAAGTATAATTTTATGCAGGCATCAAAAAGTTTTAAACACTCTGATTTTTGTAATAAAAAAACTTTAATTAAAAACCTCCATAACTTGATGTTTTTAAATCAATTCTATAAAGAGAGAGAACTCTCGTCTTTTCACAAAAACCATGAGCAAGATCCTTTAAACACTAAATTCTGTGTAATGTTGTTAAAATTATCATATATAAGTACTTCTTCGTATTTTAAAACAACTCAACAACAATAAACAGTATATGTACGTACATTCATAAAAAAAATTAATGCTGCCACAGAGAATTTTATCATCAGCTTTATGGAACATAAAATAATAAAATAAGTTTGACATTTACATAATTATTCCGTATATTTATTTCAGCTCTTATAATAAGGTGTTAGGATTGAAAACAAAAAATTTTTTTTTTCATTAATCGTTAATTGATTTCAAATAAAAAATAATAAAAATAAAATTATATTTTGTTAATTATAATAATGTTAAAAAAAAAAATATTTTCTACTCACTTTTTTTATCTCATTTTGAGTTACGTTATTGTTAGTGATGTTATTATTGTTATTATTATTGTTATTGGTTTTAATATTTCCCGATACAAATTTGAATTCGTAATTATCTTTTCCACCCCAAGATTTTAATGCTTGATCTTCGCTAACAAATTCTTTTAATCCTTTAGAATTAACAAATTTCATAATTGCAACAGCTTTTGGCGGCAATAAACCTTTTATAATTTTAAAAGCAGCTGAAAATTAAAAAAAAACAATAATTATATACAAAATAAAATTTACAAAATAATTAAAAACAGGTTTAGTTAAATAAAATTATGGAAGAGATTCAATAGAATAACTCTAATTTCCAAGTACTCCAGAACTCACTCACAGAGTCGAGATTTTCTATATATAGTAGAAATTTTGTACTGAAAGGTAATACATTGTCTTCACTTCAGGTTAAAACAGTTTCAATCAAACACAGAGAACGAAACTACTTTTTGTGTAAAATACGTTTCACGCTAAAAAATATTAGGAAAGTATATTAGGAAAGCATATTAGGAAATTAGCTTAGCTATAAGTGGTTTAGATATATTTATTTAAGTTCAGCTGTAATAAATTACTGGAATTATAAATAACACACTTATGCGTTGTTTATGGCTACCACAGTAAAGTAATTTTTGGAGGAATGTTCCGGAAACCCATTCACAGCTAATTTTATCTGAAAGTAAAAAATCAACCACAAAAAATATAAAAAAAAAACAAAAAAAATTTTTTGACAGGAAAGGTGTTGTAAAAAAATATTGATAGGTAGGAAACGTAATGAAAAAGAAACAAAAAAATAATTTTGTGAAGTAATGAAATTTTTCAGATATCAAGAAAAAATAAATTCAATTTTCTTAGTTATTTGAAAATATTTTTAAAAAATTCTTTTTACGAAAAATAGATAAAATTAATATCTTCATTTTCAGTAAATTTGCTGAAATATAAATAGAAAAATAACATAGAAAAACGGTTTTTACGGTACCATTTTTTCAGATAGGTCAATTAGCTATAAACAACGCATTAAGTTGTCAAGAAACAATCATCTACATATTATATTACCATTTAAAATCCATGGCATTTCAAAGATTATAATATAATTTAATGAATGTGGATAATAAAATTTAAATGTATCAATAATTTTTCTTGTAAACTCTATATCCATGTTGCTTAATCCAGCTCCAGCCATATCAAAAAATAATGTCATTTTATCATAATTAGTTTCTTGATGATATCTTTCTATCCAATAAACTAAAAGTCTAATTGATTCATTAAGATCTGTGGAACCTTTTTGATGCAATTTTGTTCTCAATATTATCATATATTTTCCCTCAATATCTTTATTATGAACAAATAATGCACCCGCATTCATGTAATCCATTTTAATTGTATTTTCATTTATTTCATTTGTTCCGAAAGTTTTACGCCAAATACATGTTTCCCATAACATGTTTAATGCTTGCTTCATATCTAAATCCATTTGTAAAAGAAATAATTCCAACCATTTGTTGCACGTTTTCACCCGTTCCACATCTTTTGGATGAAAATTTCCTATAATTAGATTAGAAGAATAAAAAAAAATCATAAGTTTGACGATAATTCTTTATTTTTAGTAAAAAAAAATTTTCATATTTTTCTATTATTAATTTATTATAAGTCTAACATTAAATTTTCTTTAATGTTGTCAAACATTTTTTGAAAATTAATTGCATTTGTTGAGTAAATAAATTGGGTTATAATAAGGTAAAGTTTGGTAAGATAAGTAAGACTTCATTCAATTAGAAGTTTATCTTTATATACCTATGAGAATAAGTGTTCCTAAAAGAAGAAATGAGAAGATTAAATAAGGTTTATTATTTCGATCAATTCATTTATACATTAATTTAATAACTGGATTATTTAAAGTTGATAATTATATGAATTTTAAGTTATTTTAATTTTTAAATTATGTTATAGTATGCTTTATTTCAGTTGATTGCTAATATAAAAACATATTTTTAATTGTACACATTTCATTTAAATATTAAGAATATTATATTCATTCTAATTAAATAATTCATAGTTAAAGTAAGTGTTTTATTCAGTTTAACGCTTATATGTATTATTAAATCACTAATTCTTAAAACATTATAATCAGTACCCACGATATTTCTACACTGAAAAAAACAGAAAGCTGCGGCAGCTATATTTTTGTGGATTTTTTCCTATATATATATATATATATAGTTAAAATCGAATTAGTGAATGGCGTTCTCTAAATTTGCTATTTGTCCATATATCAAGGAAAAATAGCTAGTTCATATGATTGTAATACATATTATATATATTATAAAAATTTCAGAAACTCATATTGTTTAGAAAAATTTTTTGTTATTTATTATTTGTTAAAAAAAACAATAAAATTATGATTGTCGAGTAGCAAATTTTGCTAAAATTCATTTGCTATACATTGTCGGACGGATTATTATGTATTCAATAATAAATGAAATATTTTGAGCAATACTACCAGAAAATAATGCAGTTCTTATATAGCGATAATTGTGGTAATCCAATATCGTTAGAAAGAGAGATAGAACAAAAATTTATTAAACGAAAAAAAGAATGATTGTAAGCTTTTGTTACGACAATTCCCCTATAATTTATTTTAATTTGTACTATAATATATACAAGATATAATTTTTACATCAGATTATTAAATATTTTCAAGCTCTCTCTCTCTTTCAGTGTGGGTCATCCCACCCATGAGCCGAGAAATACTTTATTTCAAAGTTAATTATATGCACGATTAATTTTTAAATAAATACTTTGTTATAATTTTCTATTTTTAGTGAGAATTGACTGATTATTTTCATTTTAAAAAATTATGGTTTCAATTAAGTATAAAAAAAATAAGTTCGATCTTTTCTTTTCTTGTCCTTTAATTTTTTTTTGTATGTATAATATTACATATTGTCTTAAATTATATCAAGTGACAAAAATAAGTAATACCAATGTTCTAAAAAAGTCTCATTCAACATAATATCTCTAAGACTCCAATTTCATGAGATTTTATGAACTTTTTGGCTGATCAGCTTTGTTAGAACCTAGATTTAGGTTTAAAAAAAAAAACACATTCATAAATATTAATTATATTCCATTGCGTCTAACAAACTCTCAGACATTTTATTACATGATTTTATTTAAAACACAAACTGTGTCCGTTTGTCTGTTTCTTTCATTCAAAATTCAAAGAAGAATTATGTCTGGTTAATTGGATTTTGTAATCTAAGATTAAAGTTAGTATGAGGAGATTTAAAAAAATGGATTCAGATCTAAATTATTATACGAATCAACGGTAATTGAAGTTTGTATAAACGAAATTGAAAATTTTGCTTATACCGTAATTCAAATCAAGGGTTCGATATGTGGTCTAAAAATAGATTTTGATAAATATATTTAGGAATATAATGAAACAAAATTTTATTCAATGTGTAATTAAAAAGGAAAATTTCTCAAATAAACAATCTGAAATTGACACACGATTTAAAGTTACACGATTTTATTGTACTAAAATAGTAGATTACAATACATGTTAAGAAAATTTGTTATTACAACGAGTTGTGTATACACAAAAACACATAGACACGAGTCAATACTTATATCACGAGACCGTTAGGTATAATATTGGCAAGTGTCTATGTGTTTTTGTGTGTATACACAACTAGCTGTATAACAAATTTACCGAGCTAAATTTAAGATTGTAAATACAACTTACCGATCACATGCGCATTAAAATAATTTATTTGTGTTAGAAAATTTATTGACATGCATATATTTAACTAAAAATTAAAATCATGGGTTTCTCATAAAACAATTATTGATATATTCCTTTAATAATTTTCTCCTTTTTAGTACATATTTAAATAATAAAATGGTGTAACTTAAAACACTTTTTTTGTTTCATTTTTCTTTTTTAGTTTTATTTGTACACAATTTTGTTAATAATAAAAACAAACAAAACCAAATGTAGCAAACTACAAAAAAAAGTTCAATGTTACGGTCGATTGCTTCAAAACTGTAATAATAATGAATGTGATAAAAAAATTTAGGTATAATTAGTTTTAATTGTTTGATATTTTTTATTAATTATAATTATGGCTACAAGTTAATTTTTTTTCCTAATTAATATGATCTATCAAACATTTGGTACTTCATTGAAATTATATGACTTTCTGGTTTTGGTCATAGTTATATGTTAGAATGCAGTAGTAATTTAAATTCTATGCATTAGATAAATTTTTAGATTCTAGTTTTTGTAGTTTTTAAACTCCTTACAGAGCTTTAATTGTAAATAGTATCGGGGAATCATTATGCATTATAGACATTATATAGAGAATCAACAAAATGTGAAAATAATTCATTTTCTGTGTCGATAATTTTTAAGTCAGTAATATTAGCTTTATACCATTATTTTTATGCTGCTCTGAAAAACCTAATGAAATATGTAAAGCTGGATTTGAGTTAGGTACATCTAAAATAATTCAAGTTAAGCTTGGCGACTTTTTGATTTCTTTATTATTATTATTATATTATTACTAAAATAAATAGTTTTTTGAAAGAAATATTTTAATTTTTCTTTTTATGTTTATTCGTAGCCCTTTAGACAGAAACTATTAACAGAACTGCACCTATACATTTGTGAAAATCCTTTTTCCTTTATTTTTATTGATTTATTGATTTTCCCATCATATTTTGTATTTTATAAAATTCATATTCTTTAACATCTTGTTTACATTAAAAACCGGTATTATTAAAACGACAGTTTTAGTCATTCAATCAAATCATATTGTTGTATTGTTATTTCTAAAATCATAATATTATTAGGTATTAAAAAATTTAAAGAGTATATGTCGGTACGTAGGAGGGAAGCTTTTATAATTTTATAATATAATTTTGGTAAAACTTCATTTTTGTAGCAAACCTTGAACTAAACCGTCTATAAAAAGGTGAAATAATAATATTACATTTATTTAGCAAACTTCTTGTCTACAAAAAAACAAAACTTAAATATAAAACTTGGGTTAGAAAATTCTAATTTTTTATTAATTCTATGTTTTTATTAATTGGTTTATTCCGATTTGTCTTCTAGTATAAAATGTGTAGCTTTGTCACGATAAAATATATGTCGAAAATTTTAGATTTTTGATTAACTTATATTATAGATAGTGTGTTGTGTTTGAAGTTAAAAATGAAGTTTTAGAAGTTAGTTCCAATGTGTTTTTTTTAACAAATGAAGGCATATCGGAGCCTTATTGAAATGTAATATATTTTACTAAAATCAATCATTTATCTCTGAAAAGATTTTAATATCCAGAAAACCGCAGAAAATTTAACACTTTTTCTTTCACGTATTCATCTGGACCGGGTATGCTCAATTTAAATAAAGCATTATGAGCATTTTATATAATAAAAAGGACAAAAATTATTAAATTGCAAACATTTTTTTATTTAATTTTTAATACTTACCATCAGGTGGTGAATCTTTTTCTAATTTTTTAAAAAATAAATCCCTCAAGGCATCGATTTGTTCGATTGTTGGTGTCATTGCCATATTTGATAGTTTTTAAATTATTATTTTTTTTAAATTAAATTTTCATTTAATTTTAAAGATACTAAAAATTTTACTTTTTTTTTATTATTAGTTAGGAGAAGAACATAGTAACACTATACTTTGGTAATTTCAAGTTTTAACTAATTTTTTTTTTTTAATCAATTTTATTAATGTCTACAGAATAAAGTTCAAAATTTTATTTGTTTGAAATTTGAAATATATAAGTTTTTTTTTTGTTTGTTGTAAATATATTTTTTATCAAATTTTATTCAATTTGTACAATTAATCATAGTATAAATTTGAATGAGTATGGAAATTAATAGGGAAAGAGTACTAGAAAATATTTTTTTCCTTAAGTACAAAATATAATTAAAATAACTCTTGAAAAAGTTGAGTTTATTTCTCTTTTCCATAAAAATTGTTGTACAGATTCGAGCTTAGATTGACAGTTGACAGAATTCAATTCAATTACATATGTGCAGGAATTACTGCGACATTTTCAATTTCAGATGAGATTAAAACCTAACAAATGTATTATATTCGCCGATATCTAAAAATTTAGCGGGAAAATTTAAACCGAATAATTGGTATATTTAATAAAGCCTACGCGAATTTTTTTTTATAACTTATTGAACTGCAAATCAATTTTATGCTATGACTAAACTTAATTTCGGTTTTTCACTAGCGACATTTTTATTTATGGTATTTCATATTTTTGGTATTTTTAGACATTTTATACATTTTAAATATTTTAGCTTCTAATAAAATTTTTGTTTTCAATACAAAATAAAAAAAAAAAAAATTATTTTTTTAAGCACGAAAAATTTTTTTTTTGTAATTGTCACTCTTTGAATTTCATTTTTATTTCATTTTCTTATCATAAAATAATTTATTTATTTATTTTTTTTATTTCGTACAGATAAAGAAACTAAAAAAAAATATTTGTTTTAAAAATAAAATTGAAGAGAATTAAAGTCGTCGTCGATCGATATTGATAACATAAAAAAAGAAGTGCGATTATCTTGGGATTTTCAATTCATTTGTGCAAAATTATGAACATGCAATACATTGGTCATTATCCTAACCAACTTTTGAGTAGTAAATTTATTTTTTAATATAATATACTTCAAATGGACAAAGAAATTTTCAAATTAGACTTATAGGTTTTAATAAGTGACCGCGTTAAATTCTATCACCCGAGTATTTGATGATAAGTCTTCTATAGATTAATTGAGATTGGATAGTTTGATATTTTTTGTTTAGTTTCTACAAAGATTCTCAATTTGTAAAAACAGTCTCTATAATAGAATTGGTTCATAGAACCAGCTGAACGAATTTTTTTTAGATTAAAAATTATATTATATAATCTTGTAATTATAGTAAATTGTTATCAATAATTCATAACCCTAATCGCAATTATAAATAATTCATAGGTCTGCGCCAAGCAATGAAACTAGATTTTAGAGGAATACTAAAAAAAAAATAAAGTTGTTGCAAGGTCATTCTATTTTCAGACTTAATTAATCCTGATCTCAAAACTTCGATGTTTATTAGATTCAAATATATATTTTTAAAATATATATAAAGCTTAACAATTATCTGTTGAATACTAAGATAGAAAGTTAGATCGAATAAATAGATAGTATGGTGCAGTGAGTAGAAAAAAAAGCTCGAAAATCTTATTATGACAAAAAGCTGATATATAGTTGATAGTTGTATAACTAAAATATTTTGTGAAAAAAATATATAACCTATTCTAAGTTCTTAGTACATACTCCAAAATACGAAATCTTAAATATTTATTTCCGGAAAATTGACAAAATAAATATTTAAAATAGAAATATATTATTTATTATTTACTATGTACAAAGATAAATAAAACTATAGAATAATGAATTGTCAAACAAAAAAGAAAGAAATATATTATACAAACTACACTATTATAATTATAAATTTCAATGTTTTTTTTTATACTATTTTTTTTTATATAATTTTCAAATTGTTTGCGCACTTCTAATCCGTCTACGCGTATCAACAGTTTAATAAAAACTAAAAGTGTTTTTTTTTTTTTAATTTTATTTATTTTCTTAATATTGTTAGAAGAGAATATTTCTATTATTAAATAAAAATTTTGTTGCTGTTATTTTGATTGAGTAATTCAATGTTTCTTTTTATTTTTTTTTAACTTGAAGGTGAGATCTTGAAATATCTTTTCATATCATTTTTTAGATTGCAAGTTGCAAGTTATGATTCAGTTTTAAGAATAATTAATTTAATTAGGAAAGAATAGATATTCGCTATAATTTTTTTTTCATGTTTGACTAAAATCACAAACATACATGACTTGTATAAGTTAGCCTATAGCCTGCTAGAGGAGTGAATACCAATCTCAAAACTGCTTAATTTTACCTTCATAAATAAAATAAATGAAAACAAAATTACACCGAATATCTCCCAAGAGTAAAACAATTACCCCTTCTAATAATATTTGTCAAATTTGAATTTATTGTTATAAATTGTCTAAATATAAATTATAATATAATTAGAATTACAGCAATTTAAGAGGAATTAAAAGAAACAGCTTATTTTCTTTAAAAATGTTTTTTGAGAAGAATTCTAATATTTTGAAAAAACTTTGGAAACAAAATGTTTTGCAAAGAGTACGGGATTGTTTCTCGTATTGTTGAAATTGATGTCCTGTACGTGTTATATAATAATTTAATTTTTATCAACTTTGGAAATATCTATGTAGGCACAAACTACAGTACGCGTCAATTAGATTTTTTTTTCCATATATATGTAATGTATGTTTCGAAAACAATAGCTGATAAAGATATAGTAAAATCTGCCGTAATGCCCGTAATAAATATTGTAAATATATGGAAGAAGAAAAAAGAGTGTGTCAAATGTGTACAGTAAATAGATATTATGATAGATAAATATATGATTTGATTATGATGAATTGATAGTTTTAAATGCAGATGAAGATCATTATGTGCTTGTAGTACCTACATGATTATTTTTATTATACTAAGAGATACAAGATATTATATTAATAACAGACAATAATAATATGCTGATGGTCTTTTTATGTTGTTGAAACAAAAATATAAATTTTAATATTTTAAATTTAATTATTCATAATTCTGTAACCGCATTAAATTGTAATTTATATGATTATGTTTTGCCGCATTTGAAGAAGCTAAACTGTCTGGCAGTCGCTCTTTTTTTACTTTTAAATTCAGATATGTATATCTAGTTACCTATGATGTCGAAGCAACTATGAGCAGAGTATATGTCAGATGATATAATAGTCCATTTAAACAATTATTTAGTAAGGTTAAGATGTAGCAAAAGAAATTCGAAGGAAAGGCATATCATCTTTATATTGTCTACATTATCGGTAAGATGAAAAAGTTAGCTGATAAAAGTTTTCTGGAAACTTAATAGAAAACATTTTTTTTTGCGTTCAACAATTACAATTATATTATAATAATGATAAAAAATGTTATTAACTAACTAACCACTTAGTGAAAAATATACATATGTATTTATTTTTATTACTCATATGCGAATTTCAGAAACCAAGGTATTTTATAACAAGCAATAAAAAAGTAATATTTCTTAATGTTGTTATTATATAGTTTTCATCCAAAGTCGAAATGTATTTAAGAAATTTTTAAACTGCAGACAACAAACAAGTTTTCTGTACTACCCATTTAATTAAAATGTTTGTATAAATATATGTACTTACGATTACGAATGAGTTATAATTAAGTTCTAATGAGTATTTTTATTTCATATAACGTCATTAACTAAGCTACATACTACGAATTCATAAGAAAATAGTTATCAAATCATATATTTTTTTGTAACTATAATTCTCCTGTTTAATTTTACATTATATTGTCGATTTGAGGTCTAACAATTCAGATGTTCTATATTTTCTTTATATTAAAATACTCTCACGTTTTCTTTTATATCCAATGGTCTTGGATAAGACATTGGAAACTTGCGAAAATTGTATGTAGTATATATTTTAGTGTGCATTGTGCATTTATTTTCAATTTTTATTTCGATTTGAATAATATTATTGCACTAGCATTTATGAAGGCATTTGAATTGAACACCATTTAGCATTATTATAAATATTTTGTTTGCCGTCAGAATAACATATATAATTAAATGGAATGATATATTAAAAAATTGTTTTGAGTTTATCCACTAAACTACATCTACATTAATACGAATATTTATGCTAATTAAATATCTATATTTTTTTAGTGTTTTATATACATATATGTAGGTTTATTATATATAAAATAAACCTATGTATTTATATTTACACATTTAATTTTATGATTTTTATTTATAAAATATTTAAAATACATATTTGTTTTATTTTTTATGCATTATTTGTATATAACAATAGTACTTGAAAAATACATGCAATAAATATAAGAATTTCATCTGCTGGAAAAAGTTTTAACATAAATTATCTAAAAGCACAAAACATTTCCTGGAAAAACTCCTGAAATTTCGAATTCCGAAAACTTCCTTGAACAAGAAAAATTGCTAAAATTTCCATTCAGTTGTTCAACAGTGTCACAGTAGGTCAGATGTGAAGTTTTTGGTTCTTTTTCGTAAACAAAATTTTAATAAATTTTTTTTTAATATTTATACATTATATTTAAATATAAATTTTTGGTAAAATTAAAAAAAATAAAAAATGAAATTCGCTGAACATTTGTCAGCACATATAACTCCAGAATGGCGAAAGCAGTATATTAATTACGAAGTAATTAAAAGTAATTATTTATAAATTTTATGAAATTTAGAAAAAAATTTCATGAAAATTTTTGACTTTTCCATATGATTGTCAAAACAAATTTTTTTTTTTTTAGAAAAAGAACTTTTGCAAAGCTTTTTTCCGAGCATGCTCATTTATATCTAAAGGAATATAGTAAATAAATAAAATAGCATGTGGAAATTTTAAATTGTTTGTAAATAAAAAACAGCTGTTTAAGAAAATAATTTTGAAAAGGTATATACATATTTATATAATGTCGATTATTCAATAGTGCAAAAGAATGTATTTTATTATATGTTATAATCATATATTGTAATAAAATAATGTATGTATTTACATTTATGAAGAATGTTATGTTGTTTACAAATAAATTGTAATTTCATTTCTTTTACAATTATTATTTTTCTAATACATAAAATTTATTGTTTCTATTCTCACGCGCCAAGAATGAAAATTGTCTATAGATTTTTATTTATGAATGAATTTTTTTTTTACGTACAGTTCTCATATTGAAACATTGAAACTTAATACAAAAACTATTTAAATTTGTCAAATAATTTTAAAGAAAACCAATTGTTGTTTTTGAAATTTAAGTTTTTTGACATTTTAAGTTTTTATTTTTTTACGTAATGTTTAGGTTCCTTATAAAGTGTGATAAATTACAAATTAATTTTCTATAATTTTAGGAAATGAAGGCAATGTTATATGCCTCCGTAGAACAATCACCATCAGCTGAGTTAGTTGATCCAGAGGTTTTGACAAGATATTTTGCAAAATTTGATGAAGAATTTTTCCATTATTGTGACAAAGAATTGGCCAAAATAAATACATTTTATTCGGAAAAGATGGCTGAGGCAACAAGAAAATATGGAAATTTACGTAGTGAATTAAGTGAAGCACTCGAAGTTGGATTAGTTAAAGATAAAAAATCGATTTGGTCAAAAAGAAATTTACTAAATAAAAAAAATGTACCGGCTAGAAAATTGATAGACTTAAAATTGGCATTTAGTGAATTTTATTTAGGTTTGATTTTATTACAAAATTATCAAAATTTAAATTTTACTGGATTCCGGAAAATTCTTAAAAAACACGATAAATTGCTCAATGTTGAATTTGGTGCCAAGTGGCGCAAAGAACATGTTGAAATAGCTCATTTTTATGTTAACAAAGATATTGATCGATTGATTCAGGAAACAGAATCTGCGTTTACTCAAGATATAGAAGGAGGAGATCGTCAAAAAGCTATGAAAAGACTGAGAGTACCACCACTGGGCGAACAGCAAAGTCCATGGACAACATTTAAAGTTGGTTTATTTTCGGGTGCATTTGTTGTATTAATGGTTGCTGTAATTCTGTCTGCAATATTCCATGATTTAGGCTCAGAGTGGAGAAGCGCCTTAAGTCTGTTTCGGGGTCCATTATTAATTATAGAATTCCTTTTTTTATGGGGAGTTAATGTATATTTTTGGAGATCATCTGGTGTAAATCATGTGCTAATATTTGAATTAGATCCAAGAAATCATTTATCAGAACAAAATATAATGGAATTGGCATCTATTTTCGGTGTTATATGGACAATCTGTGTTTTATGTTTCATTTATAACAAAGATTTAGGAATTCCACACTATTCGGCGCCAATTTTCTTGAACACAGCGATGGCAATATTTTTGCTCAACCCAACGAAAACGTTTCGTCATGAGGCACGATTTTGGACAATCAAGGTTTTAGGACGTATTGCACTAGCACCATTTTGCTATGTCACATTTGCCGATTTCTGGGTTGCTGATCAATTGAATAGCATTGTACCAGTGTTTTTAGACATTCAATATTATTCTTGTGTGTTCAGTAAAAATCCCAGTTGGGAAAAACAGACAGGTGAGTGACAATGAAGAAATTTGTTGATTTAATTTAAACACTTTTGAATAAATTTTAAACTAAATAAGCACAAGAAAGGTGATATGAAATTAATGAAATATAACTACTTTCAAGTCAGAATTGACAAATAAAACTAAAAATCCTGTATTTTATTTTATAGACGTTGATACATGTTTGGATAATAGATCTTTTGTACGACCAATGCTAGCTATGATGCCTGCATGGTAAGCTGAAATGAATTATAGTTTGTCAACAAAATATCTAATTAAAAAGAAATAATTATAATTTTTTTTTTGTAAATAAGGTTCAGATTTGCACAATGTTTGCGACGGTTTCGTGATACTCGTGAAGCATTCCCTCATCTGGTTAATGCAGGCAAATATTCTACATCATTCTTTGTTGTGATATTTTCGTTTCTTTACCAAAAAACAACAGGTGAATAATTCCTAATTTTAAAAATTAATTTAATTGAAAATCAAAAGTTATAATTGTTAATTTTGTGTAGCAGCTTCTTATGAAAATATTTAGATTTTTTTTTTATTTTGCTGCAAATACGTTAAACTTTTGCAACCTTATGTGAATTAGAAAAACTCTAGACAGAGAAAAGCCTTTAGCATCGGTAATAAAATATGACCAGTACGAAATTGTCAACGGAGTTCGATGTCTATTATTATACCCTTGGTCAATGTTTAATAACTGATATTTTAGTGTAGAAAATGATTTTTCGATTCTCTATTTTTCTAAATTCTAATTAATTGTAACATAGATTTTTTTATTTGACTTTCGGGTGATAATCTATATTTAAGGAAACTATTACATACAATGTACAAGTACATATAACGTAAAGATAGTTATACTCTTAAACAGTTATACATATATTTCATTGAATCATCTCTATGTTATATTTGTTTTGGCTATAAAAACATTCTCCCCAGTAGTGATTAAATGTCAAAATAAAATAAGAAAAATAGAAATATAATGCCAATCAGTTTGTAAAATAAATTCATTTCAGCATTAAATATCTTTATTTCAAATAAATTCATTAAAATCCGTCAATTTCTATCAAAAAATGAAGGCTTAAGTAAACATTTAATAAATAAGGAATGTATAAATAATTTTCTTATATATATATTTAATTATTTTCTATGTTATGTATAAGAATTTTTCTTAAGAAAATAAAATGAAATAAATGAAATAAATAAATTTCGTTCGTTTGGTAATTTATTGAAATTGACCAAAAAGTGTAGTAACAAGTTACACTATAAAACATTTATGTCTTAACAGTTTCTGGTAAAATACTTTTTTTCTCTTCTATTTAAATCAAGTTCGTATACTAGAGTTTAAGATTCTTCTAGTTTAAAAGGCTTTTCATGCCGAAAAAGAAGTTTAATATCTACTGCATATATAGTTTAATATCTACTACATATATATACAATGATAAATTCTGTACATTATACTAATTGGACATAGAAGCCAATTTAATTTTTTTTAAGCTTTTTTTATAGTTTCACTTCTGATAAAATCAAATTTATTTCAAGCGATTTTACATAAATATATTTTTATTTGTATAAAAATCATTTTTATTTTTTTTTTAACTTTTCCTTTTTCTGTCCAATTTAACATTACCGGCTTTATTTATTGTGAATGAAAAATGAAAGATAATTTAAAGGGGAGGGATTTTCTTTTTAATTTTTTTTTTCTTTTAAATTTGTAGAAGAAAACACTTTTTGACTTATAAATTGTTATCAACATTGTAAAAGATAAGATTTAAATTGATTCCATCTGTTTGAAAACAAAGTTAGAAAAAATAAGAAAATTTTAAAATTTAAAGTACATACTTGCCAGTGAAGAAATGAAATTCTATGATTTTGGAAAAATTATTCTTTCGCAAATTAGAAGATCTCAAAAAATAAAATTGAAATTTTCTGTCAACAAAAATTTTAGATTATGAAAACATTTTCACATTCCATTTGTGAACGATTTCATGATAAAATAATTTTAGTTTTAAAAATAGTATTGTCTGCCAAAACGTTTTGTTCACAATAATTAAAAATTCCAAAAACTGAAAATCAATAACTATTTTATAATTATCTCGCAAATGAAATATGAAACTCGTTTTCAAAATTTAAATTTAATATAAGAATATTTTTGTTAAAACTTCTAAGATCGTCCTCTATCCTTATACTCTCCATCCTTACACCAACTAAATTTTTTTTAAGTTTCTTCAATCGACAACTACTTATATAATAATTTTTCTGGAAATCTATTTGCAGCCGCAGTCCTAATTCTTGGACTCTTTCTGATCAAACTATTTTTTAAGGTATCTTATCGAGATCTATGGATCTATTTATATCCACAAATACAAATTTTGATTTTGTACAAAAATAATTTCGATCATTGGCCAGTTAAAAGCTTAGTAGTTTAAAAAACATTTTACTGATCGACAAAAACTGCGAAATATTTGCAATTGTTATATTTAAATATGTTAAAGCAGCCGCTGTTACTGATTTTGTATATAAGTATGTAGTTGAAACTCATAAAAAAGGATTTTATTTTAACTTATTTGCTTATTTTATTTTGCTTTTTCTTAAAACTTTGTTTGTTTTTTGTTCTTTTTGGTTTTTTTTTCCAAATTTTTTAAAAGGATTTTCAATAAATGACAATAATAATAATAATAATAACAATAATGAAAGTAATTTTCAACTGTTATCAATTTTTAAAGAAACATATCAAAACTCAACGGAAAATCCTTGGTTCTACTGTTGGATAGTAGCATCAATTATTTCTTCATGCTATTCTTATGCGTGGGACATTAAAATGGATTGGGGATTGTTTGATTCAAAGCCTGGTGATAATAAATTTCTACGAGAGGAAATTGTGTATTCATCAACAGTAAGTTTTTCTTTATTAAATTTATTGTTTTTTTTTTTTTTTCACAAAGTATAAAATAAAAATAAGATTTATAAGCTTTTAGATAAATTTTTTTTTTATCTTTTCATAAAAATTTATAATATTTGTATATTGATTTATTGCTCTCTAAAAAAAATATGATAGAAATTAGATTGAAATGCAAATTGTATACAAATTGCCAATATATACTATACATATACAATATACTTATTTGTTGACATAGGGAAAATAAACAAAAACATTTTTTTTTTGTTATAATATTTGAAAATAAAAGATATACAGACCTGGTGGAGACCTTTATATTTTTTTTTGATTCTAGTTTCAGGAAAGCTATTAGGAAATTTATTATTCCAGAGGGTATACGTATAGATAGTGAAAATAATATGAAATATTAGGAAGATTTTATTGAAAATATGAAAAATTTCAAGAGTTTATACTTATGAATTTGAAATTTTAGCTTTTAACTGAATTTCATTTTTATCTGAACTCTATAGTGAGATTCTTATATATGTTAAAATGGTAAATTGGTAATGCAGCTATTTTGACCACACATCACTTTGGACTAGGCGTAATATTTTATAATCATTTTTTTTTTTTTTTGATTAAGCCCAAAGTCAAATGTTTTTTTGTGTCATAAATCATGATTTCTCAATGTTGAAAGAATTTGAAACAAAAATGTTATTATTCATTTTTAGTTGAAAATATTTTGTTTTTTCGTGATAATTTTAATGAAAAAAAAAAACTGCCTTAAGTCGAAAAAATACATAAAAAAGTTATAATGAGACCATGTTTTCTTCTTTTTTTTTAATAGTATAATAGCTTTGACAGACTTCAAGTTTTATAAAAAAAATAGGTTCGTTTTGGTTTTGGTATGTAATTTTTTTTATGGTTAGAAAGAAGGTTTACAGCCAAAATCTAGAAATTTCACTACAATAGTTCTATTAAAAAAAAAGATGTAACTTGTCGATTTGCAGAAAAATTTCAGTAAGAAAAACCAAAAATAACTTATCGGTATCAAAAAGTAAACACAAGGAACAATTAAAAAAAATCTTAAAAAGAAAAAAAGCTTACTTTTTGTTTTTTAAACCACAAACCAAACCATCTTTTACAAGTAGTGTGTCAATCTATTTTGCAACCACGAAATTCATGGTTGGTAACCTGAAGTCTGTTGAAGTTATAAGTCGTTTTTCATGGGAAATGAAATTATTGTATATATACGATATTATTATTATTTAATTTATAATGTTGTAAAATGGTATATTGAGTAAAAAGAAAATTAGAATTTCTTAGAAGTTTATGTCAATCGATATTATGTATATATTGAGGCGTATTTTAGCATTCAAAGATATAAAATTAATATCAAAAATATGTTCAAATACCTACCTACAATCTACAATACATATATATAAAATGTTTTCTTCACATATTTTTGTTTTTTCTTATTTTAAATTAATGAGAAAAGATTCTAATTTATATATTTGGGAATGTTATTTATTTATGCTGCTTCTTCTTCTTGTATTTATTAAATTTATGTACATGCATATATTCCGTATTCAACATAATATATTTATTTGCAAATTTTTTTTGTTCTCAATTCATATTAAATGATTGAGCATAAATGTACGTGCAACATTTATTTTTGACATTATTGTATCTACTTTAGTTTTGTCATACATACACGTAAAATTTCCAAATAATATAGGGACACGAAAGACATCAAACATTCCTTTATTATTTTCTTGTTTTTATATTTGAAGAAATTATGTAATATTTGCCTGACTTAAAAGAATATTCATAAATAAAGAATTTTGAAATAAAATATTTATGCGAAGAATTTAATGGTATTTACGAAGGTTTATAAATTTAAATTTATTTTTTTCAAATTTTTTTTTATTTTCTATGAGCTTAATAATTCAAACAAAGAATTATTAAAATGCCTTTTAAGTATTAAAAAATATAATGCTCTTTGTGATGTATATATTCAGATATATTAAACTCGAAAAAAAAATATATCGAATAAAAAAACCTCAAAAAAATAAACCCCGAAAAAAAAACCTCAAAAAAAAAATCTCGAAAGAAATAAAAAAAACTCGAAAAAAAATCTCGAAAAGCCAGTGAGCCGTAAAACTAAAGTTTTAAAGCTAGAGTTATGTAAAAAAAATTAATTTTATGATTTCAATATTTATTTTACAAAAGATACAACATCTTCAAATTCTTCTGTTCCAAAAAAAATCACATTTTTATTCAAATTTAATGGAAAATTAACAAAAAACAAATTAATTATTAATATTATAGGCAATGCCATGCAAAAAATTTAAATGAGAACGAAAATTTGTAATAGACGTTTCTCCTTTTTCAGCCTCACCAACTTGCACTTAACCATCACAAGCTGTTTTCCGACCAGCGTAATAAGTCTGTAGACCCCCAGGTGTGGCTTGCCAGGTAAAGTTTTAAGTCGCCGGTGCCATGCTTCTACGCTATTTTGCGTCCTAGGCAAATTATGCTAAAGCAGGCCTGTTCCATATTAAAAATAGAAAAAGATAAGCGACTAAGAAAGAACCTCGAAGGTTTTTTCATTTCGAGGTTTTTATTTTCGAGGTTTTTTTTTTCGAGGTTTTTTTTCGAGGTACAGACAATAATTTCTCATATCCTATAATTCTTTTTTAATGAAATGCATTCATATAAAAATAAGGAAAACATTTTCAATGTCCTTTTTATTTAATGTTCACCTAAATTGGGGTTCAAAAGAAAATATTTTTCTTTTGTAATACACATACATACATATATATTTTTTTGCTTACTATAAAGTTCTCTAATTTACACATAATACATGGGATATTATATGTTAATTTTACTGTCAAGGAAAACCTTTTTATATTTTGGTTATGGTTTTATAGGCGTATTTTTTTTATTTTGTTGAAAAAAGTTGATATGGGATTCTGATTTGTATAGTCTGCTTATTGAAGAAAGATTATTTTTGGTATTTATGAAAAGAAAGGATTATTGTGAATTAATTTTAAATTGTATTTAAAAATCTTTCATTTAAAAACAATAATATTAAAATTATGTTTTCAGATTTTCTAATATTTTGTATAAATTTCGTCTTTACCACTTCTGAAACTTCATAACAGTTTTATGTTTAAGAATTGATCATTATAGTTTTCTTTTGTTTTTTTTTTTGTGCTACTCTTATTTAACATAAATTAAAATAGTCGCCGTTTCGTCAATAATCGAAGATTCCGTCCTGATTTAAATATTTAACTACAAAGCAAAAAAAAAACTAAAAGGACAACTGATGGTTATTGTTTTATTTTCTGTTACCACATTGAAATTTTTGGCATGAAAATGTATAATTTTCAACTTTATTTTATGATTTTAAAAAATTTAGAATTCAATGGTAAACATTTCTGGCACATAATGTTTAATTTACGGGAAAATGATTAATGTTTCATATTTTTACATAAATTTCTTTTTTTTGTATTTTTGGGATATAAAATAAATATTCAAAAAGTATAAAGAATCAAAATAAAATACAATAAAAGTTAAAGGAAATGAAAAAAAAAAAATCTTTTAGATTTTAAAATTTTTCATTTAGTTAAACACTGATAATGTCATAATTTTGTAAATTTGTTTTTGGTGTATCTATTTTTTTATAACGTTTTAGCTTTCTTGCTTGAGGCGTTCGTCGAAGACGAATTTTGAATCCCTTTCTTTTATCAAAATGAATTCTAACTTAACACTTAGTCTTATTTATCGGGACAAACTAATTTCCAATAATTTTTTAATCATAGCTTTCCTTAAAAGAAAAAATATATTCCTTAATGCCTATCCTTAGAGGCTGAGTTAGGAATGTTGCTTATACGTTTTGCTTATGGAAATGTGGTTTTGCACAAGGGATTATACCTGCGGCAATCCGGAAAATTCGGGAACCAAGAAGATATCGTATTTTATATAAAGCTCAAAATATTAATGAAAATTTGAATAGAGAAACCATAAGGTTATATGAACAAAATAATATAATATTTGGTATAGTCAAGCTGCAGTTAACAATTCAAAATATACATACTGGACATAACGTTTTTTATGACCACCGACAGACTTTAAGTCATCAAATGCTATATATAATTCACTCTTTCTCTGATGCAGTGAATAACGCACACAACGTCTACACAACTCATACAAGAATCCAATTCAACATGTCGAACTACCGAAAAAATAATAATTTTTTATTTTAAGTCGGTCGGTGGCGGTTAAAAACGTTATTTTTAAAAAGTTTTCTTATATATTTTTTTTATATCAATTTAAAGTTGAACAAAATAACATTTTATTCGATGAATAATTTTCAATTTATTGTTTAAAAAGGTCTAAGAAGAAGGACTCGTGCGTTAACAAAAAAAAAAAATAAAAAATAAATAATAACAAAATAAAAAACCCCGCTGTTTTTAAATATTGTAATTTTTCATTTGTTAAAATTGGTTTTTCGCTATGCTATGCTTTAAAGTTTAATTTTTCAATCAACTAAAAAAAGAATATTATTATAATTATATTGAAAACGAAAAATCATTCGTTTCCGTGTTATTAATATTATATAATCATTTATATATATAGTATCATAGTATACTATTATAAATGTGAAATATTTTCTTAATTGAAATATTTTTTTTTAACACCTTAATTCTTAAAAATCTGAAAAAATTAAATTTCTTTTTAATTTAATTTTTCGAAGGCGCTAATAAAATTTTATTGAATTATTTTGGGGTTATTTATTTATTAAAAAAAAAATTTTAAGGACAAAAAATAAACTTCAGGACGAAGAAACTTTTTTGAGTTAATAAGTACTTAATCCTGTTTTTTTTTTAAATTAAAAATTTCATGCTTTAAAAAATTAACATTTCCCTCATTTAACCAAATATATATTTTTTTTAAAGTGTTAGACATCGACCATACTTTTTTTTTTGTTAAAACTTTTTTAATAACACTCTTTGACGGGCGGGCATATACTAATAAGATAAATAAATTTTATGAAGAAAATAAATTAAATATGCGAACTTACGTATATATTAGTAAGTTTCGAAAAGAAAATTTGAACATCCTGTAATTCTTTTGTTATTATTTTTATATCATAAAATTTTGAAAAAAATTTTATTTTTTGGTCTAAATGTATTATGAATATATGTAATAATATCTTTTTTTTTACTCAATGATTTTATGCGCGCTTTTCATAAAATCAATAATAAAAAGAAAAAACAATTCATTTTTTTCTCCTTATCTGTTAAACAAAATTTAATTTTCTTTCATTGTTTTTTAAATTAGCGCCAACATTTATTTTTCCTTTTATTTTATTTTTTTTTGGTATCACTTTACTTATTTATAAAGTAACAAAATGGAATAAATTTTTTTAATAAGAATTTAATACGTTCGTTAATAATTCTTAGATTTATAATTTAAGTAGAGATTATTTTTTTTTCTTTTTATATTATTGCTAAATTTAAAGGAATTTTTTTTTTTATATGAAACTAAGTAATTTCAATAAATTAAAAATTTCACATAGAATTAATTTTCCGTAAAATTTAGTTAAGCGCGCAAAATTGAAAAAAATATCTCATTATTTTATAGGATAAGTAGTCTGTTTACAGTTGAAATATTATAAAGTACCATATAATAAAGGACATACTAATAGCCTTAATTACTAGAATTACGCAGTTCTCTTCTGGCTGATTCAAGGAATTACAGTGAAGTGTGGCAGTTAGCTACTGGGCCTAGTTTATTTTGAATTTTTTATTATATGAACTGTTACAGAAACACAAAGTTTAAAGAAATCTAACTCGGATGAAAAATTTATAATGAATTATGTATTAAAATTATGATTATAACATTTAGATTTAGATTTCCATAATATCATTCATTGGGTAGAAGAATAAAATTAAAGCAAAATTATGAGCTCCTATATACTCAATGAAATATAAAATAATTGAAAATTATAAAATTAATTTAAAATAAAATTTCCACAATTTAATTTATCGAATTTCTATTAGTTTCTTGTATATAGTCTCTTTATTAGTATTCATTAATTCTATATAATAGATTATTTGTCGAGTATAAAAATAATTGAATTTATTTAAAATCAAACAACTTTCAAACAATTTTATTTTTAATATTTTGAATTTATTTTATTTTCAGTGGTTTTATTATATTTCAATAATTCAAGATTTAATATTACGTTTTGGATGGACAGTGTCAATGAGTTTAATAGAAGGAGGTTATATTGGAAGTGTTCTTATGGTTTCTATATTAAGTCCATTAGAAGTTTATCGACGTTTTATATGGAATTTTTTTCGTCTTGAAAACGAACATATAAATAATTGTGGTAATTTTCGAGCAGTTCGAGATATTTCTGTCGCCCCAATCAATTCTTCGGATCAGGTTGGTTAAATTAAAAAAAATAATTTTGTAGTTGGATATCATAATACCGAAATTTTGGAATTTTGACAACAAAAATTGTAAATTAGTTTTTTTCGCATTGTTGTACGAGCTTTATTTTTAAACCTACTTATTTCCTACACATGAAATAAATTAGGTTTGATTAAGAAGCCCTCTGAACAGGAATAATGTTATTAATAATTCAATTATTTTCCTAATTATAAAAATTTATTCAATTTTAATTCAGAGGATTATTTTTATTTAATAAATATTTTTGTTCGGCTTATAAAATAAGCCTCTTAAAAAAAGATATAATTATTTAATTTTAATGATGTGTTAAACAAAAAAGCTATTACATATATATTTATGTAAATATTGTGTAAACATTAATTCAATTTGAAATGAATATCGATAAAAATTAGCTAGAGATCTTCTTCGTTTATTGATAGATTTAATTTTAATAATAATACCAGAATTTACAAAAAAATATGTGTGAGCCTCATCCTCATAAGCTCACGAACGAAGTTTAACTTTTTTATTTACTTGCAAATATTTATTTGGCTACGGACTCTGGAAGAGGGGGCTAAATTTTTTCTTACGAAATTTGTGTGTAATCATTTATTCTTTTTTACGTACCAAATTTGAATGAAATCGGACGAACTTTAGAAGTCGCTGGGTAGGATCAATCAATATTTTGATACAAAATTTATGTGTTTAATCGTTTCCTCTTTTTATTTACCAAATTTGAATAAAATCACACGAATTTTAGAAGTCCGCCCTAGGGAATGCAAAACCGGTTTTTTGGATCCCGGAAATCCGAAATGCGCCTGTTTTCGAATTTCAAAAAATTCGGAATTTAAAATGCTAAATTCCGAATTTTTCGAATTTGGTGGAACTTTTACTGGCGGGAATTTTGACCAATTGTTTATTTTTTTTTTATTATTTAGGCATAAAGCATTAAAATTCACAAAAATTGAAATCTAAGTAGCTATCGCAAGTCTGCAAATACGTAAAACTTTTTTTCACATTAATCAACATTAACAAAATAAGTTGGAGTTCAGTGATTTATTTGGAATTCGAAGTGAAATTAAATTTTCCGATCAAGGGGGGCCCCCGAGGAACACTTTTGGAAAATCTCTAATATAACTTATTAACAATGCTGCAGGAACATTTTCAATAAAAATTCGATTAAAACTCAATGTTAAAACATTGGATACTTTGTGTTTCAAATTTTTATTTTTCCATTCAGTTTATTCACTTTCGGTTTATTGAAAAGTATAAAATTTTATTTTAATAAAAAATATTTCATAATTTAATTTGTTATAATGTTTTGAACTAAATAAACTAATATTTATGTTAAAGAATAATTTAATTTAATTTTTTAATATATTTTAATTTTTATATGAAATTCCGGAATAAACCGAAATCCGGATTTCATTTCAAGACAATTCCAAAAATCCGGAATTAAATTTTTATTAAAAAAATGCATTCCCTAGTCCGCCCCCCGTGGTGGTCACTGGGTAGGATCAATCAATTTTTTGTTACGAAATTTACGTGTTTAATCGTTTCCTCTTTTTATTTACTAAATTTGAATGAAATTCTTTGTTACGAAATTTGTGTGTAATCATTTCCTCTTTTTGCGTACCAAATTTGAATGAAATCGGAAATAAATTTTTTGTTACGAAATTTGGGTGTAATCAGTTCCTCTCTTTACATACCAAATTTGAATGAAATCGGACGAACTTTTGAAGTGAGCCCTCAGGGGAGGTCGCTAGGTAGGAGGCCAATCAAATTTTAAAATAGCCTATAACGACCCTCGATCTGAGACAAAGAAATAGTGTAAGTTTGAAAACGATCGGCTGAGCGGTTTAGGTACCTATTCGGAATAGACAAACAGACAAACAGCGTTCTGTTTCATATGATAGAATTTCACTAATTCGAAAAGAAAATAAAGTAAATAAATATTAACAACAAAATCAGTTGATCTTTGATTCTGTTATTATACAATTTTTTAATTCTATATATTGTAGTTTTTTTTTTCGTTTTTTGCTTTCCACACATCGTTAGTATTTTGTTATGTGTGTGTAGTATCGCTATTTTATTTTCGTAAATACATGCTACATGCTACAACGTCTTATATTTCCCTGCTTTTATATTTGTTTTTACTTTTTAACATACTACATTCTGTGGTTATTACCCCTCTTTTGCAGCGTTGTGGCTTTTATTTATCATGTCGCAGCACATACTATATTCTGTCTTCTTTTTTCCCCTATTTTGATCAAAAATTTTTAACAATACCTCGCTAAAGAAGTTAAACTTCAAAAAAATTGTAAGATAAATAGAATATTGTTCTTTAAAATCTTGGTTTTTCTTTAAAAACTTCTAATTTTGTTTTTGATATGTTGCCACATATTTATTCAACATAAAAATTTTGAATTAATAACTTAGTCACAATTAACAATTTTACAACTGTCAAACAACGAGTGCAGAAGAAAGCATTAAAAAATTTCACTGAATTACTTCTTTTTCTATTCAAAAATCAAATAAAATATATACGTCTGCATAAATATAATTAGAATATTTTATTGAATACAAGGCCTATTGATGAAAAATTAATTGTGTGCGTGATTTTCTGAGCCTTTCTACATTGATTTGCCTTGATTGAATCTATATATAGATTCTTTATTTTAACTCTTGGTACAAGAGTTTTACTTTAAATTATATTTAATTAGGTTTTGTTTTTAGGAAAAAGAACTTTTCAAAGCTCAAAAGTCAAGCATTTAGGAATCGTAATATTTATGTTTATTTGTTTGAAAACAAATTTGTTTCATTAAAGAAAAACATTATAAGTAAACAAACTATTTTTTAATTAAACAATAATATTTTATTTAAAAGTTCAATAATTAGAAAATGTTTCTCTTTTATACATATTAGGTTACCATTATAAGGATGATGGATGAGGAGAATGGTGTAACAAATCGTAGAAATCATAAAATAAAAAATGCGAATAAAAAATTAAAAATTGAACAACGTTTGTTATTGGAAGCAGACTCTGTTGAAGATTTAGAATCTTAATTTTTGATGGAAAATTTTTATTTTTAGTTTTATAGTTTTAATGCACTTTTATAGTTTTAATGATGTACCATTTATAAGGATGATGAAGAATAATGTGGCAAATCGTATAAATCATATAAAATAAAATATGTAAATAAAAAAAAATTAAGAAATGAAGAACGTTTATAGTGTTGGAAGCAGATTATAAATCTTAATTTTTGACGAAAATATTTTTTTTGTTTTAGTTTTCTCATTCTAATGTTCATATTTATATATATTTATATATAATCATTTTTTAAAGATGTAAATTTCTTTTTAAATATAATATTTATGTGTTTGAGAAAATTTTTTGAAAATATTCTTGTTTTTGTCTTACAGAAAAATGGTTAGATTGATAGCTTTTAGATAATAAAAAATAACGATATTTTATAGGTACAACTAACTGTGTAGAACTGTAGAAAAATGATTAATATTTACTATAATGTTGATCTACTGTGAAGAAACCTACGTTCGAGATTTATGAATTAAATACCTTATAATAGGATACCTTATAATAGGATATATTTTATTCAAATGAATTGTGCCGAGTGGAACATAAATATAATATATAATTAGAACACAATTACTATTTAAAAAAGAAATAAAAAAATTAGTGATTTTATTTTAAGAAATCATATGGAGGGTATATTTGATATAAGATTCATCAGAGTAAATGATTAATTGCTCTATAATTCGTTTTATTTTTTATTTTTTGTCTTAATAATGGTATCCAACCAAGATTATAAGAAAAGAAAAGGAAATACCACTGATAATATTTTTTATTTTATCTTTGAGTTGCGTATTGAATAATTTCTTTTATTTTTTATTCTGACAGCTTAACGTAGAATTTTTTTGTTCAAAGGCTTTTTTTTTTTACTAGGTTTTTGAATTTTCCTTTTGGCTAATAAAAAAAAAAACTTGACTAGAACATTTAATTTATCATTTTTTTTGCTATTAATAAAATGTGAAATGTCCTGAATTTTTTTTAAAATAAAGTGTAAAAAATTATCCCAGAAAACTACACTTAAATATTGACGATAAAATAATAATATTATGTTATTTTTAAGTTTCAGTGATTAAGGATTTTAAAACATTGCTCTAATTTGATACAGAATCAATCCTAAAAAAAAAAATTGAGATTGATATGATCAACTTACCTTATCGTTGCTTTACGGGGATATCCCAAAATTTTTACATTCGACTTTTAGGATTTTAAAAATTCTTACTTAAAAAGGTATTGATTGTATTATAGTATAAACAAGTAAACCCTATTACGTTTTTTATTGGAACATTTTTTTTAATAATTATATTTTTATTATTTCATCAGATTAGGTAATTTTAACGTTTCATGCAGGATTCTCATTTGATTTATAGCCATTTGAAGAAATTTAATTTCACCAAATAAAATTTATATATAAAAAAGATATAATTTTGTAGAAGAATTTATACAAAAGAAAAATTTTCAACAAAATTAATAAATCATTTTGGATCATGTGATATGGTTAAAAAAAAATCTGCAATTGGAGCAAAATTTTCAAGAAATTTAATATTTTCCTTAAGAAAATGGTTAAAGAAATTTTCCTCATGTATCAGAGTAGTATATATTATGCTACCATATACATTAATATATCTAATATTATGTCATAATACTTCTTTCTAATATTATTTTTTTATTATAAACATATTATTTAAGTTTCATTTCAACCATATTTCAACCATTTGGAAAAAAACTTAAAGTATTTCATTTGTGATTAATTTGATTTAAAAAAAAAAAAAAATTATTAATATTTTTCAATACAGAAATGGATTTTCGAAATTTTGCAATAAAAAAGATTAATCATTTATATATAATAAATAATAATTTCTAATATTTTTTAATATTGAACAGATTCCAGTGATATTGTTTAATAAAAAAAAAGATTAATCAGAACAAAATATAAATACATTTTTCCGCTCTACCTTGCTTAAGATATAACTTGAGAGCTGTGTATTACACAAAATGAAATCACTAAAAATAAATTAATTTAATTTATATTTATAATTAAAATTTATTTAAAATTTTTATTCTTTTTAATATGAAATATTTTTTTTGTACAAGAAGTAAGTTAGAAAACAATTATTTTTTTTTTTTTGTAAATTTTGTTTATTTATATTTTGTTTTGCTTTTTCTAATTTCCAGATCATTAAACCTTATCAATTGTACTATCGTTTAACTGAGACGGTTCTTCTGGAATAATTGTGAAGTTGGTATGAACAAGTGGACTTGCTATTACTATTTTCTTATGACTAGAGGATGAGGTTGGTCGGGTTGTTAATGGATCGGTGATTTGACAAGTTAAAATCTAAAAAAAATAAATAAATAAGAAATCAATTATTATTGAGACAATATAATCTACTAGATACTCTATTTTTGGTTAAATTCATTTGCATTATTTTTTTTTTGGATAAATTATTACCTGTTGCTTTCGATAAATATATCCAAATCTATATACTTGGTATTGTGATATAATACAAATGAGGCTATAGATCTGAAATTATAAAATAAAGAATTATATTACTTTTTGAGATCGATAATTTTTTAATAATATTATTTATATATTTTTTTTACTTAAAATTTATGTATCTTTTTCTAATAGTTTGAATTTAAACAAATCATTTCCCTTGGGAAATTCTTCAAGGCTGTATAGTCTAAGAATTTACACATAATCCTTTATTTCTACTTGCAACACATTATAATAAATATTTCTAGTAAATCATGAAGGTAGAAAAATAGTTTTAATTTTTTTTGTGTTTCAAACAAGAAAAAGTTTTAATCGAAAATATCACTGCTGCTGTGTGTAGCTTTTCCAATTTGTATACGAAAATTTTGGATAAAAGTTTAAGAATCGATTAAATTGAAAAATTTTGTGTCATATATTTATTGGAAAATAATATTTTTATTTCCTTACTTTTATAAAGTATTTAAGACCAAGGTAAAATAAAAAGATTATAAAAAAACTAAAAATGTTATAGATTTTTTTTCCAATAAATAAATTATAAGATTTACTTTTTAACCAAAATTTAAGCGTAAGGTGTATATTATATGTATAAGGTATATTGTTTTTTTTAAAAATCTTTAAATTATAATTTCCATATTTATAAATTTTATTATTTATTAATTTTCCATTAATTTCATTATATTACAAACATCATATTTAAAATACTTACATTCAGACACATTATAAACATATCAATTGTAATTATTAATGCTACTAATGGTTCAAATTTTAATGTATTTATAACTAATAAATATATCAATTGTGCTATTTGTAAAATTAAATCTAAAATTAATGTGAAAATCCATGGAATAAGTAATTGTCGTTGATCCTGTTCAAAAATACAATTTTAAAAAAATTATTTGAAATTTTCAGGTTCTTAATATGGAATACTTACGTAATAAAGGCCAATTAGTAAGAGAATGGATGATAAACAACCTAATGCTGACGTTATAGATAAACATATGCTGATGTGAACAATTGCTGTTAAAAAAAGAAATGTGTTTAACTTTTTTATTGTTTGTTAAATTAAAATATTTATATTAGTTACTTGGTGAGATGCTTTCAGGTTCAAGTAGACTCTCACCAGATGGTTTGTTTTTTTCTCCGCGTAAAAATTCTTGTTCATCATAAACATTACTTGTAGCGAAAAAAAACGAAACAGCATAATATGTCTGCGGATCATAGAAATAAAAAATCATAATATTTTGTTAATTTCTTAAAAGTTTCTCAAAAACATTGAATAAATTCGCAAGGACTTTAAAAAAGATAATATAGGAACAAGAAAAAGATAATATAGGAACTATTAGAAGCTGCTTAACACTATCACAAATGTATTTAATGTGATTGAACAATGTGTTTCTGCTTTCTTATTTTGCTTTAATCCTTCCATATCATCAGATCCTAAGAAAGTTAATTATCCTGTCATAAATTAAAATTACTAGTTATTGTTTCCTTAGATAAAGTTATTATGACGCTTCTTAGCAAACGTTATTAGACTATATATATTTTTTATTATTACTTTTTAATATTGTTTTTTTTTTTTTAATTTAAATAAAAATCTTTTCCAAAGTTTTCTTATGTGGGATTTGTAACATTTTATGGAAATTATCTTTCTTTGAAAAAAATAAAAGAAACGAAAAGATATTAGCATATTTTAATGTAAAGAAATTATTTTCTTTTTTTATGTATGAAGTATGATACCTTTATAACTTTCAATTGAAAAAATATTAAACTTTTTTTATATTTAAAGCTCTTAGTAATATGAATGTATTTGAAGGAAATCTGCTTTTTTATTTAATATTTATATTTACATTAAAAAAGATAAAAAAAAATTGAGAAAACATCAACAATAAGATCATGCATAAAAATTTTACAAAATTTATGTTATGAAAATATTTATAAAATTAAATTCGTGATTGAACACTCATAAAAGGCATTATAGTTTCAATTTTTTTTATAACGCGATTATAAACATTGAAATATATGGTTTATAGTCTATTTCGTCGTTTCTCTAAGCATAATCATTGATAAAATAATTATTTTTAAATTATATAGAAAATAAATCATTTTAAAAATTATTAGAAATTTTATTCTATTGTTCCCTTTATATAAAAAAAACAAAAAAAGGGATTTAAATTGGAACCAGGTTCAAAATACAAACGACAGACTCGAAAACTTTTCAATTCTTATCTGGTAAGATATTATCTTTTCCCTAAATTCTAAATTTTCTTCAGCTTATAAACATTAAATATTAATTTTAAATTCCCACTATAATAGTTTATTTCATTAATCAAATTATTATATTTACACAGTATTGTAATTAATATTTAATATTCGTAGGATTCACTATTGTAATTATGTGTACATTATAGCTATTAAAAAAAAACTTACCAAGTTTTATTTTGTACTAAACTTAAAATTATTCTTTGGTTAAAATCACCAAAGTGGTAATTTTATTATCCTACTATAATTCTATAATAGATTTCATTAATTTAATAACATTATGTATAGTTATTATGTTTGCAGTAGTAAGTACAGTGAATTTATATTTTAAATTTTATTTACATTATAAACAAAAAAGCTTACCAACGTGTATAGGGCGCTTGCATAACAACCATTTTTCAATGAATTCCAAAAACAACATGAATTTATTATTGGCATAATTTTAATTAGATTTCTATTTAATTCTGTTTGATATTATTTGTGAAATTTAATTTTAATGATTTTGTGCAATCAATATATGTAATAATTTTTGAATTTTTGAATATTTATTTTCTATTCATTAGTATGTTTTTACAAATGTACATAACATCATATTATAAAGATTATAATTTATCAAGAATATTTCTATTTTAAATATAAATATAATATTCAAAATTTTATGTTCTAATCAATTTATTTACATAATTTAAATTCATTTATTCATTTCTTTGATGAGGAAAATAACAACATTTTTCTTAGAAAATACCTATATTATTATTATTTTGAAACATAGTCTGATAATACATTATTATTTTGAATAATAAATAAGAGCACACATCGATCGGTTGTCTCATAGAACCATAATTAAAATAAAATAAAATAATCTATTCTAGAATATTAATTATTAGTGATAGAATCTTTTATTTTAGTTTAACAACACCTAAAACGACAAAAAGTCAGTTTCCTCTAGTTTATCTGGAACAGAAAATCAAGAAAACTTAATTTACTAAATTCAATGCAAGGTAATTTGCCATTTTCTATTATAAATCATGAGAAAATTTTTTTTGTTTGTTTTTTATTTACTTAAGTTATGTGTATATAACAACCTCTATTAAATAATAAAATTCATGATTATCCTTTTGAGAATTTCACGTTCAAATCAGATTTCTCAAATTGAAATTTCCTTTGCCTTTTTGTTGCTTTTATACAGCATTTTTAATTAGGTTGAAATTATATTAAAATTATATTAAAAAAGGTTAAAAACACTTTCAATAATAGTTTGTTTGTTCAGTGAATTGGTATTCTAAAATATTGCCTCATCACAATTGAGTTATTCATATACGTAGGATTATAAGATTCATACGAATTCGATTGAGTCATTGAAAAGTTTGTATTTCCTTTTTTTTTTTTAATAACTGCAGAAGTCCTTTTTCAAAGTCAATATGTTTCTTATTTTTTTTGTGAATCCTTGAAGATTTGAGATATTTCGCATAAAAAAATAATTTCTAGGCTTATTATAGTTAAATTTGTGACAATTCTGTTGTAGTTTATTTTATCATTGACAGGGGAAACTTTTTTCTATATAATATATAATACATAATATATTAACATTGCTAGTTAATAAGTTTTATATTAGCATACATATGCATTATATATATATTTTGTTAATTTTATTATCAGTTTGTAATTTTCATTTGAATTTATATTTATTTTAACGTAAAACAAGAGTAAATATTTTCAATGATATTATCTTTTTTTTTTTGGTATTTTATATTTTCCTCAAATCCTATTTATTTTTATGGCCAAAATTTGTTTCACAAAACACCTAAACTGTTTCTAAAGTAACTTTGATAATACAATAATAATAATAAATTTTATTCATGGGAAAATTATTCAAAGAGAAAATCTAAACACATGAATTATGAATAGAAAATTACAGCGAACAAATTGTATGAAAGGATGAAAAAAAAATTTACCATCTTTAGCATTAAAATTGAAAGTAAAATTGAAATGAAATAAAAATAGTTCTAATAGAATTAAAATATTCATAATTTTGTTTTTGTTTTCTTTAAATATAAAGTAGGTATAAAACACTTTATTTAGCAGTTAGAATAAATGCGAATTGATTTTTTGAAAACCAAAATAATCATTATTTTTTAAAATTTGTTATAATTTCAATTTTATTTTTCAACCCAAAAGTTCCATCTGCTAAAATTAAACGTCTTAGAGTCATTACTCTTACTTGCGAAGTTGGAGAAGATTAACAAAGAAAACTAATTTTACTGCATAAAAGCAAAACAAAAAAAATGTTAACACTTCTATTCTGAAAAAAAGTTATTTTCGCAACTGTTATTAAGTACAAAGGTATAAAGTACTTAAATCTAAGAGAAATGAAAACAAAGACACTCAGGAAAATATAAAAAAAATAGTTTTTCAAAATTAAAATCTATACAAAAAATATCTAGGCGACATGTTGCGTTCTTTTTTGATAGTTTCAAACTGTGTCCAAAATTAATAAAAACACATTAAAGAAATAAAATCTTCTAGTTTATTATCTTATAGTTTATTTATTATCTAATTCCACTTTTTATTGTGATGAAATAAGCGTTGTTTGAAATTTGTTGACTTGAACGTTGGTGAGTTTTAAGTTAATGCTTTCAACAGGATATCAACATTCAATTAGGTTCTTTTTAAATCCGGTAAAAGAACTCTATTCACATTATGACTTTGAACTTGGAGAATTTATTCTATAATAAACATTATGACAATGGGTAGAACTATGAAATAACCAAAATTGTACATATTTTAACAACAAAAAAAGAAAAAAACAATTTTTTTTGTATAATACTTAATGAAGCACTGAGTAAATTTATGTAATACATATAAATTTGGAATATTTTTCATTTTGATTGATCGAATCATGCTTGGATGATTTGTAGAAATTTTTAGAAGAAAAAGAAATTTACATGGTTACTTTTAGTAGTTTCATTTTTGAAGTTCATAAATTACAACATATTTTCATATAATTTTTCATCAAAATATCTGATACATTATATATTATTTATTCTTAAGAAATTTTTCAAATTATGCAAATTAAATAGAAATAAACTGTCTGAAATTATAAGAACAAGAACAGTTTGGTAAGACAGTGATTATTTTTTTTTGGGAATAGAAAAATATTTCTTTTTTTTTTGTACAAAAGATTTGCCAAAAAAAAAGTAATGGCTTTAAATATCTCATACAAATAAATAGATAGTTCTTGAAGTCAAAAACCCTAGTCATTGGTACAAAAAAAAAAAAATTAGAGAACCCTTTTTTTATACAGAAAAAAATTAAATAAATCAAACCGAGAAATTTAACTTTCATCAATATTTTCCATTCCTATACTACGATAAGAAAAACTATATACTATCAACAGTTAATCACATAATATCTTCCAACGTCCTAAGGACATTTTTTGGCCTAATCTTATGTATAAATACAGCGCATAAATTATTATGGTATTATTACCATTAAATTTTGGTTAATTGAATATAATAATGAAATAAATTAAGGATTAATTTATATTGTAATATGTAGTATAACTAACATTATAAATAAATAACTATATAAGAATAGATATATCAAAAATTATGTATGTCATACCTTATTACATTTATATAGATAATTTCTTACATACATAAACATACACGAATGAATTGGATATTAAGTACCCAATAAAATAATAATGATAATTACATTTATAATAATTTTCCTGATTATTTCTATATATTTTTACCCAAAAATTTTTATTTTAATATAATATGCCATTTTTATACCCAAATACTACCATATGTGGTATGTATGGAATTCCAATATCAAATCCAAAGGAATTTCATATAAAAAATTGATAGATAAAAAACATAAATGAAGTATCAGAAAAATCCTTAAATACATATATGTGAAAAAGTTAAGAAATAAAATAATAAAGAATATTTAAAAATTTCTTAAGATTTTGGAACTTCTGTATTTTGACATATTAAGTGTTTTTAAGCAAATATTAAAACAAAAAGTATATTCATAACGATCATTCATCTATAAAGTAATTTGTTGAATAAAATGAAATAAAATATATGTACTTTAAAATAAACTTTTCAACAGAGAAAACTCCACATGTCTGTCAAAGACAATTTTAAACATTTTTTAATGCAAAAAAAAAAGAAGTAAAATCAATAAACATTTTTTGATCTTTATCATTTAAATTTATTTCTTTCCATATATCCTTTGTAGAGGAAATATAAGTCTAATAAGACACGGTCGTTGATTCCTAAGAAATTTCTAATTTGAGATTGAAGTGCCTTCGTTGATTGCTTAGCAATTGTCGCAGTGCGTCTCTTAGAATAATTCTGAAATATACTGTGATGTGACTTGTTTGTTTTAAAAAATGAAAATAAATCCTGGTAAAAAAATATAAACGAAATTTTTCCCAAAAAAAAAAGTTATAAAAATTTCAACTTTCATGAATTTATGCATCAGTGGTTTCCAACTTTTGTGCGTGTTTATGTTAACTGATTTTTCTAAACTTTTTCATTTAAACTTTTTATTTCATTTTTTCACAAGTCAACGCTCCATGGTTTTGAACATTACTCATGTATGTATGTATTATAAATTTGATGGTACCTATAAATAATTTGTTGAAAAACTGATTTTTATTATTTACATTAAAAATATTTATGGATATAGTACTTCAAAAAAGAGAATTGGAAACAGAAATTTTCTGTAATTTTATATAATGTAGCGTGTCTAGTTATTTAGTTAATTTAATTAAAATTGAAATTTTGTCAATAATTGAGTAGGCTTTCATTTATTTTGGGAAATAATCTGAGGAAATTTTATATATTCCATGCAACTCCTATATTATGGTAAATTTCATCTTTCCTCTATTTTTGGTATTCAATTCAAATTGAGTGGTGCCTCTTTTTTTGTAGCAATTTGTTTTATGAAATTTCAAATAGTAATAACCAGAAAAAAAATTCTGAAAGCAATAATTTTTAATTTTTGGATCATACACTGGTATACTCAGTATTTCTGTGATCGCTGGAAAAATTTTAATATTTGTGTTCCATGATTCTGTATTACATCTTTATAAAAGCTCTAGCGATCACATCGTTTTCACCATTATACGGTTGGTCCTATAATTTTCTTTTATTATGAAAAAAAAAATAAAAATTTGGGAAAATATTCCAGGTGTTGTTCCCAGGATTTTTTTTTATTAAACTTTTATAAAAAGCATTATGGAAATCTTTTATAAGAAGTTCATGCTTGAAGGCACCTAAGTGCTTTCAATCATTTATAAATTAATATCTGACGATCAAGCGTAAATAATTTTATTTATATTTATTTTTTTTGCATAAAGTACAAAATTACTTTTTTATTTTTATTTTCAATTTTTTAAATATAATTATACTATTTTTATCATGTTTTATTTTGAACTTTTATATTTGAATTGAAACCGCAAAAAACCGCCGCCGACGAACGAAAAAATTAACGTAAAAATTTCACCGAAATTATTGACTCAAATCTTAATCAAATAAAAACTGAAAACAAACTGAATCCTTAATTGTATTCAATTATCCTTTATAAAGTTTATTTTGAAACAAATAAAAAATTTTCGAAATACACTATGGAGCAAAATTTTTGATTGTTATTGCGCAATGCATCTTTTCGAAAAATTGTATATTTTTAAAAACTTGTTAAATTGATTTGAATCTATAAAGTGTGCAAAATATTTAGAAATAATTTTTGAATAATAATTTTTGTTGTTCTGTCCTCTCTGATGTCGTTCGGACTTGAAAAGTGATAGTAAAATATAGGATTTATTTGATTGTTAACTTCAAAGAAATCAAATAAGGGTTCTACATTTATTTTTAATATTTTTTTTACATTAAAAAAGTGACTGAAAATAATTCTTTTTTTAAATCGAAATGTACCTAACATTTCGAATTTCAATTTAAGGACGAAATATCGCAAGCTCCGGAATATCTTTTTATATATGGAAACTATATGCTCATTCTACTATATACAAGCTTTAATATAGTATTTGCTTGAAAATTGTCATTTGTAGAAAAAAATGTTTAATTGTATTTTTATCCGAATTGCTTACTACCCCTTGCAGTAAAAAAAAAATATTCGAATATCTCTAAGGTTATAAATATATTAAAGCTATAATGAAAATTTAATTCGTAAACAAAATTTGTTTCACGTGTTGTCTTCAATTTTGCAAGTACATGTTGTATATTGAATTGTTGAGTATACTACACATACATATTGAACCTACATAGTAGATACAATGTCATGTGAAAATATGAAATAACTTCTTTATTCTTTTCAAATAAATAATATTTTTTTCCTTTCGCTTTTTATTTATTTTTTTTTTGTAAATAATAAAGAAAAAATAAAAAATTTTTACGGGTAATTTATGTCGTTTCAAGAAAAAACATTTTCAATATTTTTTTAATAAACTCATCCCCTGCAAATTTATGTTTAATAAGATTTCTAACAATCTGTTTAACTAATGAAAAAATAACTTGAACAGAAAATTGAATATACCTGATATATGCAAGTAATCTTATCTTACTGCTACCTCGTTGATGTAAAGAACTCAGTAAATGTGTAAAAGAAAAATCATTTGACAAAAGCTACAAATAATGTAGTAGATACCTGTAATACTATTTTATTTGACATTATAAGTAAGTATATTTTGGAAGTAGCTCAAAAATAGTGAGGTTTCCTTTTAAGTGGGACAAATTATAAAAATTCCAGCGCTAGTAATTTGAACTTAGGGTAACGACATTACCACTACACTATAATCCTTGTCAATTTAGCTCAAGCAAAACTCTCTGATGGATCTGGTCTCATAATATTTCTATTGAGAGTTAAGTTCATCTTGCAGCAGCTGCAATATTTACTTTCAATTAATGCTGTGTTCTCGACAATTTCTTCTTCTTTTTTTTTTTTTGGGAATTTGAAACAGTCTATGCTATGTACCAAAAATGGTTCGACAGAACAGTGGTTACTGTAAAAGGAACTCGAATAATATGCCATTTAATGTATATAGTGAACCGATTTCATAAAAAAGGTCAATAATTAAAAGAACAAAATTATTTTTGCAAAATGTATAATTTCTCAGTTGTGTTCTGATTGTTGAAGATCGTGTGCGTTTAAACCGTCTTTTAAATTGTTTTAAAAATTTATTTGTTTTTACAGTTTTGTTTTTATTAATAAAATAAAAAAAAAATATAATATTTTTCTTTTTTTTCTTAAATTTTAATTGTTTCGTGTTTGACCTTTTTTTTTTTATAAAGAAAAAAAAAAATAATATAAATATATAAAATAATAATATTAATAATAGTGTTAATACAATATTAATAAAATAAATTTTATGTTCACACAAAGTCGTGTCCGACACACTTTATTCGAAATAAAATAAAATCAATAAATAAACTTGACGCGGTTACCAAATCTTCCTGTATCTCCTATCCCTTATCCCCGTACACTATTCTTCACTCGTTTGTCGTTGCCGTACTGGAGGTCAATAAGGCTCTAAAAACTGTTGACCGACGGTTCGTAGTTCGTCAGCTTGTTATCGGAACCAACTAGTTTTCTTAAAATTTTTACACTTCTTAGAGTAGGGATGAGCAAACAATTTTCTATAAATTTTTGTAACATCCGAGGTTTGGAAGCGAATTTCCAAGCCGTCCAAATCCATTTGGCCTCTGATATGCCAAATATCCTAGCTTTAAGTGAGACCCAAGTATTGGACAACGGAGACCCCAACCGTTTTTCAGTCCCAGGTTATGATCTTCACTCCTTATACGTTGCCCACAGAGGAGTCGCTGTTTATATAAGGAATGACGTTGCTTGTTACCCTATTAAAGATTTAAAATCTTCAAGTCCCTTATTTAATTTTCTTTGGTTCAAAATAAGAACTAACAATCACGTCATCCATTTTTGCTTCCTTTACAGGAGCCCGCAACTGACTGGCACTGATCATGTTGTTGAGTTCGACTTGCTGTCAGACCAGATAAATCAGATTCTGGCGAAAAACCCAGAGTCTGAAATTTTGGTCTTCGGTGATTTCAACATACACAACATATCATGGCTCAGTTATTCTAATCGCAACAGTCCCGAAGGCAGATATGTAGAGTTTTTTTCAAGTCTCAATAATCTGATTCAAATTGTTTCTGAACCCACCCACATTCCAGATGTAAACCATCAGGGCCACCATCTCTTGGATCTGTTTCTGACATCGAATCCAGATAATTATAATGCTTCAATTAGTTCCCCCCTTGGAAACTCCGATCATTGTCTCGTTAGCACGTCCTTCTCTCTTGATTGTGGGGCAGGTGTATCTAAAGCTCCTGGAAGACTGGTATGGACCTATTCCCAAGCTGATTGGGATGGACTCGCTGGTTTTCTTGGACGGATGGATCTGTCTCGCTGCTTCTTGGAGAGGGATGTTGACCTTTGCACGGCTGTCATTACCGAAAGTATTCTGCTAGGGATGAAGCTTTTCATTCCCCATAAAAAAGTTCAAAACAAAACGAATACTAAAAATCCGTGGTTCAATGACACCTGTGCAAGGGCCATAGCCGACAGAGATATAGCTTTTCGTGAGTATAAACAAAACAATTCTTTAAGTTCACTGAAGCACTGGCGAGAGGTCAGGAACAGATGCAGTAGGATTTGTTGTCAGCAGAAGGCTTTGTTTACCCAGAGGAAGCGCCAAGAAATATTAAACCTTCCTAAAAATAGCAGAAGCTTTTGGAGCTTCGCTAAAAGTGTACAACAGAACTTTTGCTCGCCTACATCTTTTCCTCCCCTTGTAGATGGTGACCGGATTATATCAGATTCGGTTGGGAAGGCTAATTTGTTTGCGAAACTTTTTAGCCAAAACTCAACACTCGCAGCTTCAGCTCAAAATCCACCTGTCTTGCCTCAAGTAAACTCTTCTTTTGGAAGAGTTTACTTTAGGCAACGTGCTGTTTTAAAGGCTCTTAAAAATCTGAATGTGAAAAAGTCAACTGGCCCTGATGGTATTCCGGCTGTGGTCCTAAAACATACTGCCTCTGTTCTAGCTAAACCGCTGCGCAACCTTTTCTACCTTTCGTACTCACTTGGCATTTACCCCACCAAGTGGAAAGTTGTGCATGTTCAGCCTATTCCAAAAAAAGGCGATAAATGCGATCCCTCTAACTACAGGCCTATTGCCCTTACTTCTATTCTTTCCAAAGTAATGGAATCCCTTATTAACATTAAAGTTAAAAAATACCTAGAAGACAACAAATTGCTAAGTGACCAGCAATATGGTTTTCGTACGAATAGATCGACTGGTGATCTGATGACATATTTATCCGACAAGCTCAACACCAGTCTTCACAACTCCGGTGAGGCTTGTGTTGTTGCTTTGGATATAGCTAAGGCTTTTGATCGAGTCTGGCACCCGGCTTTGATTTCTAAAGTTAAATCAATGGGTCTAGGATCAGCCTTTGTCAATTGGATCAGCAACTTTTTGTCTGGCCGTTCTATTCGTGCTGTTGTGGATGGGTACCAGTCACATATTTTTAATATCAACTCCGGTGTACCCCAAGGGTGTGTTCTCTCCCCAACCCTCTTTTTAATTTTCATTAATGATCTGCTGCGATCTACTCTCAACCCCATCCACAGCTTCGCCGATGACAGTAACTTGGTAGCATGCTACGATTTTATTAATAGGAAATCAGCATCTTCGAATGCTGTTACTACTAAACGAAATTTTTTGCAAAGTAGCATAAATCACGACCTTTCCAAAATTTCACAATGGGGTCTTCTCAACAGAGTTGAGTTCAACGCATCCAAAACTCAATGCTGCCTAATTTCTAGAAAGCTGTCAACTTTCGATCCCCAATTTACTTTTCAAGGAGAAAGTATTGCCAAATCTGGAAGCCTTGACATTTTAGGTTCGAAAATAACTAGCGATTTAAGCTGGAAAATTCATATTTTCGAAACGGCTAAAAACGCAGCTAAATGTCTAGGTTTTTTAAAAAGATGTAAACAATACTTTTCCCCCTCTGATCTCTTAAACATTTACAAATCCTACATACGACCGAAATTAGAATATAATTCGCATATATGGGACGGTGCTCCCAAAACCCATCTTGAATACCTGGACAAAGTTCAGAGAAGGGCTATTAGATTGATAAACAATCACCAAACCACCAGCTCATTAACATCACTTAACCACCGTCGTAATGTAGGTTCTCTTTCCATTTTTTATAAATACCTTGTTGGAATGGATACGTGTTCCCTGGAAGTAAAGGCCCTACTTCCTCAACTTCAAGTATTTGCACGCCAAACACGTACTGCTTCAACGTCACACCCATATTTCGTAAAAATTCCCAGATGTGATAGAACGAGCTTCGGAGATTCGTTTTCAATTCGCACCTCGAGAATGTGGAATGCTCTCCCATCAAAATTGTTCCCGTCAGCTGACGGACGTTTGACTTGCGACTTGCGCCGCTTTAAGAAGAGTGTACATGATTATCTACTAACTGTCCCACTTTTTAATCCCTTCTAAATTTCCTATCCCCATTACCAAATCCATACTTCTTTAAGTATAAAAGGTATCCCACCTAGTGATTTGGTAACTTTAATAAAAAAAAAAAAAAAAAAAAAAAAATTTCGTGAAATTTTAATAAAATAAAAAAAAAAAATAAGTACGTAATGAAACTTTATAAATAGTTTATTTTTTATAGTCGCTTAGTCATTAAAAATTGACCTTTTCTGAAACATGAAATTGATTTTTTTTTCTTTTTAAAGTTAAAAAAACCTTAAATTATCGTGACTCAATTTTGTTTATTATTGTCGAAAAATAATAATATGAGAAAAATAAGTAGGAAATTGTTATGGAATCCTCAATGATTCACTTTCTCAGGAAAAAAGTACACCTAAAAATTTCATCAATTTCTTTCATATGAAAAGCAAATTCTTCTTTTTTTTTAAACAAAAAATTCAAATTTTTTATAATATCTATGTACTTTATTTTCGTATATTTTGTGTACTATTTATTTGCCTAAGCATTTTTATATTTTCTTGGGAAAATATTTCTTTAATTTACGTCTGATTTTCTTGAACAAAGTTTTCTTCCTATATCAAAAAAAATAGAAATAAATTCAAACATTATTATTTTAATTCGTAATAACAAAAGGAAAAAAAGGATATTTGCGTTAACATTTTTTTTTTTTTTGAAGTATTACTATAATAATTCTACAAAATAAAAAGGATATTTATATTTTTGTCAAAAAAATATAATATAAACGTTGTGGTACTTCAAGTTTTCTGGCTTTTAGAAAATATTACATCGTTATACGAATTTGACATGTATAAATGAACATCCCGCAGCTCTCTTAATAAATTTCGTTTATGTAATCTGAACAAAAAAAAAAAAACAAATATGTAATCAAATATTTTTATTGTATACACAATCAAAAAAAGGATTCAAATATTTGGTACAGAAAATAATATTTTTTTTTTTTTTATTTGAAAATTTATATTAAAGCTACTTCATATTTACACACACATAAAATTTTTATCTTAAATATCGTTTTTATTGTACTGCCGACTATTATAGTAGACATTTTGAGAAGATACGAAACGGCTGTATTTTTAATTGCAGGCAAATCTGAAAAATTTAAATATAGGTATAAGCTTCTGTAACCAATAAAGTTTCTTTCTCATTTTTTAAGGATCCTGATTTTTAAATGTGATTTACTAATTCCTGAAGTTACGAAAAGAGGGTAGAACACTATGACGGTTGACTGGCGGTACTGTGTTTATCTTGCGAGTCAGTGTTGCTGGAGCGATTGCCACCTTATGTTGGAATATTAAAATTTGCCAATTATCATTTTGAATTGCTTCTCATATTTAAAAAACTGCGGCACACGATTTTAGAAACTCCACTTTTTTTTTGAATAAAAACTGAAAATAAAAATTTAAATTTTCATAAATTCTAAGAATGAGGAACATTATGCTAAATCTTGTAAAATCAACATATGAGTCGTAGTCAGGTTTTTACAATTTTATTTTATTTTTAAATCGATATTAAATTTTTTTCAAACCGTATAAAAATATTATTATTATAATAAGTTAAATAAAACATTATGTTGTATTACATGTTATGATTTTTTCATATTGGAAGATGCCAATAAATTTGCAATAAATTGATGTAGTAATGATATCCTTTCTTTAAATTATACAGAGGAAAACATTAAAGCAAGCAAATTGAATCTCTATGGTTTTGAAAACTTTTTTTTTGTTTCAAATCTCATTGGAATATCGCATGTCGATAAATTCTGTATTATTGTTCTTCTTTTACCAAAAATTAACAACTTATGATTATTGTGACAAATTGACATTATATTTAATGATTTGGGTTGATAACAAAAAGAAAACAACAAGAGTTTTTCAGTACTCTAGAGACTTTGGTGTATCTCTTTAAAAAAATGTATTTAATAATCTTTAAATTGGATGTAGGTGTCTTTTAAAGTATAAAATTAATTTATTCAGAAATTTACTTTTGTTTTAGTTTAGAATAAACAAATTGTTATATTTAAATAAAATATAAATTCTGTTCTTATAAAATAAATAATATTTTTATTTTAATACTATAATCAACAAAAAAAAAAAGCACAAAATTAATTTTACATTTCAGCCAAGTTAAGTCTATTAAAAAAAATTTTTTTTTAATTCCATTGATTTATTTTTCCTTGAAAATAATTCTAAGAATCATTATACATAATAGAAAATAATTATGTTTTTCCTTTAAGATGTCCTGTGAAGTGGAATTTTCATCAACAAATATATAAAGAAGGAGCCAACCAGTGGCGGCCCGTGGACGTTTTGAAAGAGGGTGCTGCAAAAAATAACAACCTCTTTTTTTTTAATTATAAATGTTTTATGATATATACCTACTCATATATCAGTTTTGAAAATTCAAAAGCAAACATCCCACCTATATCCCATATAAAAATTGTGCTGCTTCTGAAGCAGTGCATTTTTCTTTACTTTCAAAATATCCCAAAACAAACAAAAAAAATTCCCACATAGCTATTTGTTTTTAAATTTTTAAGAAAGTATACAGCCGCACTGCTTCTGTGGCAGTGCATTTTTCCTTACATTCAAGTCATGAAAAAAAACTTAACAGCAATAAAAATGTATTAAATTGTTCATGAAAAAAAAATTCCCTGCACTGTGAAATTCGCAGTTCCAAAAAATCTGTTAAAAAAATTTCCGCAGCTATTTTTGAAAAGTACTTTCTGTATTTTCTATATTTGATTTTCTGTAAGCCTGAAAGTAGGCTACTCTTGTTTATAAAATGTTACAGCAATTGTTATATTTCATTTAAAAATAATTTTAAAGTAAGAAAAATTCAGAGCTAACAAAAAATTTATTTATGAGTTCAATTTTTAGAAATTTCTTGAGGGTTCTGCAGTGTCGCAGCACCTATGTACGAGCCGCCGCTGGAGCCAACTGATATATTAAGAACAAGTTAAAATGTTTTCGTTCAATGTTGAAAATGGTTTTCAAAAGTTAGTAATTTTCGACATAATAGCTGTTAACATTTTTGTGGCTGGAAATTATACATTGAATATTTCAAAATGGACAAATTTAGAAGGAAACATTTTTATGTATTCGATTATAATCAATTTAGAACAAGAATAGAGTCTTTTTGTGGTCTTCAATTTTAAATCAACTAAGTGTATTTTCTAACATATCGTCTATCTAGTTCTTAAGTGCCGTAAACGCATTTTTCGTATTTTTGGCAAATTCATTTTGAAGTTGTAAGACTCAAACAATTGGTTCCAATTTAGCATATACGTCAAATAGGGGAAAAATATCTCGAGAACGGAAGGAGCTATTGAAATTTCGAGAAGAGCGTTCGAAAGATCGCCTTCGAGTTAGTATGAAGCAATCCCTAACTCCAAAAGTGCCAAAATGCGTATACGGCACTTAAGAACTAGATAGACGATTTCACACAGTGTTTAAAAATAAATAAATACAATAAAGAAAAAAATTATATCCGGTCAATGATGCATCAAGAACAGATTTCGAAAATGAAATGATTGACAGAATTGGTGTACCACAAACTCTACGATTAGTACAAAAGCTCTCATACTATTGAAAAATAATTAAATAATTTTCAACTTTTTCAACAGGTTGATTTATAATTAATTTTTTTTTTATTCCATTTTATTTTACAACATTGTAGTTTATTTTTTTTTAAAATTTGTTGTTTTGTTTTCTGCAAAGGATGTTGTTCATTATAGTAAACCCTAAAAACTGTTGGGGTAAAAAAAAAAGTAAATAAATAGATTTTCATCAGAAATAAGAAGAGGAAAACTTCAATTTCTTATTTTAATAAAAAATGAAAAATATGTTGCATACAAAAAAATCATGATATAAATTAATTTAAAAAAAAAAAATAAGAAATATTCAAAATTTGTTCAAATTACTGAAGTCACGTAAGAAAAACAATAAGAACGATATGAATTTTTTTTTGTGACATTTAAATGTTTTGGAAAATTGTTATTTTGAACCATATATAGAGTATACAAATACTATATATTTGACTTTCAGAGAATTATTGTTTTATCGATTTTGGGTCATATTAAAAGATACAAAATACATTAGGGAGTTTATTATTATTATATTATTTTATTATCTTCAAAAAACATTATAATAAAAAATAAAATGTATATTTTATAGTTTTATCATGTTCACAAAATAGATAAAGATTTGAATAACCTTTTCTCTGCTTATAGAGCAAATAGAAAACAAAATTTTATTTATATAAGTTATAGTTGAAATTGAAATAGAAAAATTTCCATTTTTGAATACCCAGAAATTAATCCTTTTAAATCATATTTCTATAGTGAAAAATTGGATTTCTCAATAATATGTTCAATATCTTTCATTTTAACTAATTAATTGGATACACATAAATTTAAAAAAACAAATATTTTTTATGTTATTCAACATCATCAACAGCGTCAATGGTTTGAAATAAAGAAAAATAAAACTTATGTGTCAAGAAAATATGACCATTTCTTAAATAAGAATAAATTGGGAATTCGAATATTTAAATGAGACATAAATTAATGATTTGCTTTATTTTCTTTGTTTTATGTATAATGGCCAAACAAATCATAATATATTTATATATAAACGACAAGATATTATAATAAATTATCAAAGTAATTTTTTTTCTTTAACTTTTATTAAAGAATAATTTTCTTAAAATTTAAAGAAATCCTTGAGTTAAATTAATCCACTCTACATAGTTTGGTCATTTTACTAAAATTTATATACCCTTCATAGTAATAACACAAAATTATGCATTTTGTACAACATCTGATTTTCCTTTGGGAATTAGTACCTTAACACTTTTTTTTTTATGATAAATATTTTTAATATTAGGGTTGCATTTCATTTGAAAAAAAAATGCATTTGTTGCAAAATATAATATTTTATTTTTAAAAAGTTTGTATTTTGTGCTTTCTTGTTCTTGCTTATTGCTAAGTGACCGCATAAAGTTAAAAATTTATTATGGTTATCCCCTTTATTTAGAATTTTTGTGTTTTAGAAATTCAGGCGATATATATATATGTAAGTCTGTATTAATATAAAATTGTGCTGTCAAAGGGTGAAAAATAAATTTACAAAAAAAAAATACTTTATGTAATTTTCAAAAAATTGACATCAAAATTAAAATAAAAGTTTTCTCAAGGACGAAATATTCCTTTAGCATTGCTCCAATTTTTTTTTTTTTTTGTTTTCGATTTACATATTTAATTAAAATATTTTAAGGGTCAAAATTCATTTATATATTTCCAACCGACTACAATTTCCTCCCTTTTTTATATCCAGAAATTTGATTGTTTGCCTTTGGCTGTAAATTTTCATATGTATTTATATTAATGTATAGATAGACACATTAAAATTAAAGTAGATACCGATTTATTTGTAATAAAATAAAATATAAAAATTTTAATAACACAGATCAATTCTTATGAAAAAAAAGTGAAATCTTTTTTAATTTCTTTTCTTTTTTCACATCACACTTAGAAAATCTGATGACAAAAATGGAAGTTGTGAAGCTTAGATCCCTGTATAATTATTCTATTCTTATGTAAATATATTTTAAGGTACCATCACTTACATCCTTCGGTAATATATAATAGTTCTTTTTGTCCTGTTTTCGTAGATAGAAGAAATCAAGTTGGTAAATTTGCATTCAATTCCGATCTCAATTATTTGAGACTTTTTTTTTATAGATTTTCGTTAACCCATAAATACGTTCAGATATAACTATATTTTTATTATGCAGAGCACAGCATAACCAATATCCTTTTTTGACATGTATATTAAAGTAAGTAAAATTAAGACCATCCACAATAGCCATCGAGCTGAACTAGTTCTTAATTACAATTATAACTGAATTATAAATCATTCTGACAAAAACATATACAGTACAATATGTACTTCTTCTAGGAACATAATTTTTATTTATGTGCTATTCATTATAATATGCATCAATTTTAAGGATTCATCATATTCTTACTCTTTTAATATATGTACTACTTTTATTTGATGTTTTATTGACATACCTATTCTTTTTTTTTTATTTCGTTATCATCATAAAATAAAATTGAAAATAAAAAATAATTCTTGTAACAGAGTTCAGCGATGCAAAAAATAAGTAAAAAAAAGAACAAGAAAAAGTAAATATTGTCAATTTTGGACAAATATTTTCAAAATTAATATTGTCTAGACAAATATTTAAAAAATCATCAGAAAACAATAAACCAATTTGTACCCGAGGGTAAATTAATTGTATATAATTATGCGCTTTTCACAATACATAACAGAATTGAAGGATGGTTGTCAATATTTTCTTTAATAATAAATAAATGTTGTAATCTTAAGAAAATATTAAAAATAATTTGTTATAAGCTTTGGAAGAGACATAAGACAATAGAAGTCATCATTCCCATGCTACTTTTGCAACAAGAATCTTACAACGTCTTCTTTTATAATAGAATACCACTTAATTTTAGCTTTATCATTTAAACAAAAAATCGTTTTGAATTGTGACTGTGAGGAAAAATTAATTTCATATACTACTCGAAGAAATAATAAAATGTACTTCAATGCTACAGATAGAAGAATTAAAAAGAATATACTTGTACCCTACATATTATTATGACAAACTAGGTACGTCTGGAGGAGAAAAACATGATTTGAAAATCGATCGTACAAACTACGTTTTAATGTCAAAACAGCTAAAGAATTTCTTATATTATCGGAGATAAACTCAAAGTAACGACGAGCGTTAAAAAGTTAAAATATATGAAAATGTTGAGAGTAACGTTGAGTGTATAGAGTACGATTCAAATCACTTGACCAATCCGTTATGCAAAGCTTTCCCTTTCCATCACAAAATTCCATACAAAATTTAGGAGAAATTATTTAAGAAAAAAGCTCATGCAAATTTTGTATGGAATTTTGTAATGGAAAGGGAAAGATTTGCATAACGGATTGGTCAAGTGATTTGAATCGTACTCTATCAAGCTTAATTTAAAAAATAAAAGTCTCAATATCAAAATTACAGAGCACGATAACGCCTATTAAGCATTGGCCTAACCAAATATATCTAAAAATTACTTTACTCATCCGTAAATACGAACATGCTTTAGCGAGAACATGTTTATCGATTTAGTTTGTTCACCACAAGAGAATAAATGGAAAATGAATTTTCTTTTTATATTTTCTTCAATTTGAAATTTAAATAATAAACAGCAAAGACAAGATCCAGTATAAATTTTTATTTGTACTAAAAATTTGCTTTCATATTTAATTTTCATTATTATGATTAGTACAAAATATTATTACTAGATGGCAGTAATTTGTGTTCTACACGGGCAGTTTACAATTTTTTCCGTTTTTAATATTTAATTTATTTAAAAATTCACAATAGCATAACTTCGATTTTTTTACGTTAGATTTAATTATCTACAAGTATTTTCCGTTTTCGAAATATAGGTGGAGTATGATTAAAAACGTGTGATATATCTTACTTATTTTTTGTACTTTCATAATCAAATCATCTACTTATGCTTTAGGTTTAGGTACTTCAGGCTCATTGATAGTTATTATTCTGATCATACTTTCATACCTATCTTCTGCTAACTACATGATGAGCATTTTAAGCAGTAAGAACAAGAATAAGGAAGTAGGCAAATTTATAAAACGAAAAATTTTACGTAGTTTGGTGGTCTCTATCGATAGCAAAAAAATAGATGAAGGAAGATGAAATTAATTTCAGCAGAACATTTACCCTGCTTATCTTGTGTTATTTTTTTAATTAAATTGTGGACAAAAAAAATCAATCTATGAATGATTTTTATTTTTATACATCATATAAATGTTGTATAAATGTAAATAATGAAAAATTTACAACGATATTTATGAAAGAATTGAAATTTTATTTCGTAAAATGATTGCTTAACATGAATTAAGAATTTATTTTTTTTTTTAATTTTGTTTAATAAGTTGTTTTTTGTTGTTCAGAATTTAGCTGTGTTCTGAAGTTATTTTGGAACTTGTAATTATTAAATAGGTAAAAGGTATTTCAAAAATGACATTGCAATCTATATTTGTATAAATGTAGTAATTGTAGTCATAATAAAAAAGTGGATTGAAATTTTTAATTAAATAAAAATGCGAAAAGAAAAAAAAATATTCTCACGGTTTGCAATTATGGAATTGAAAAAACATATGTTTTTTAAATAAAAATTAATTAATTAATTTATTTATGGATTTATGGTACATTCTTGTTTGCGCTCTTAGCAAAAAAAAAATCTTTAAAATTCTAGACTTTATAAGTTAAACAATTTAACTTCTTTAAATACATATTATAGCCTAAAACTGTAATATCATGACGGCATACCAATACTTATTTCTTATTATTGTTATTCTTATGTTTTGATGTAGAAGTTAAAGAAAAAATTAGGGTGTTGTGATTAAAAATACTACGATCCAGCTATTTTAAACTCTTTTATTCTTAGTTAAAGTTGATTGACAAATTAATTACGGAAAAATAACGAAATGCTAAATACCTGTGATGAGATAATGTTAAATTATAGCAAAGTTTCATATTTCATGACATATTTTATACTGCAAGCTTAGTTGCACTATGTGAGTTTTATACTATTCATATATACTTCTATCGATAATCTTCCTAAACTTATCTACAGTATTGAAATTGATTCATGGATGAAATATTGCAAATTTCTTTAGAACCATAATTGCTTAAATCGGTAGGCATAATCATCCCTCAGTGTAGTAAGATTATATTCATTACCTTGATTAGAAAATCTTTTCTTGAATTTATAGCTTCGTAAATAAAAATTATAATAATAAGCTAAACTAATTTTGTTTTTCTTAATAATATCTTGTTACACTTTTCTATCAATTTGGAATTAGGTTATGTAAGTTTGTATGCAAGTTTGTTTATATGACCAAGAACTTACTTTAATCATTTTTTTTGTACAATTTAAACAAAAAATTAAAAAAAATAAAAATAAAGTAAAATAATTAATTAACTAATTAATTAATTTGAAATTTTTGTCCATTTTAAAAAGTTTTTTTTTTCTGGCCTGATAATTTTCAAAAAATTATCTAAAAAGATAACTCATCAATTGAAAAATAACTTATTTTTAATGAATCATTGTTAAAAGAGAAAAAAAAACTGATAAAAAAATTTAATTAACCCTTGTCAATAATAAGGGTTTGGTCTTACAACACTCTATCTATAAAATATTGCTAAAATGGTCATCCTATCCGTCAAATCAATTTGAGAATATTTATACAATTTTGTTCTCTTTTTTTACATCAAATATTGAATAATTTTTTTTTCTGGTCTATTTGATGAAAAAAGGTTTATGAGGCTAATTAATCATTAAACTAAATATATGTATAAATTCAATTCAATAAGTTTTTTTTTTGGTTAATTGTTGAAATAAAAAAAAAGAAAACCAATCTAGAAGTATGCAGAAAAAAAAGGTTAAATTAAATCAATTTTAATTTATTTTTAAGATAGTATTTTGTTAAGTTTGTGTATAATGTAGATAATATTAAATGCAATATAATTTGACAACCAGAGTAAAAAAATTACTGAAATACTGAAGAAATGCTAAAACATAATTTTGACATCATAAAGTCTTGGTTTCTTCGGTAGGTTTGGCTTTCAATACAGTGTTTCATATCCATACAAATTGCTTGTTATTATGGAAAAATTAATTTATCTAATTTGAACTTATAGTGCTCAGAAGGAATTAAAATGACATTTTCTTTACTTTGAAACTATTATAAAACATACTACAATTAAGAGACCTATATTTATTATTTCACAAAGTAAAGATATCATGATAGCAGTAGTAAATTGAAAAATTATTCAATGTCCGATCCGATCTCAGGCTGAGACAAACAAAAAAGCATAATTATTTTATTTGCAAATTATTTGATCATTAAAACATTTGTTATGATAAACATAAAAGTTCGGGACTTTGTTCACAATTTTCTTTCACAAACCTTCCAATTTTTCAACAAAAATATACTATGCTTTTATTTTGTGTTTGCTGATAAATTTAATTTATCACTAAAAGCCAATTTTATTGTCCATGAAATTAATAGATGATTCTATGGTGATTCATATTCAAAAACCGACTTCTTAACGCCTCAAATAGTCAATTTCTAAATTTTTTCGCTATATAGTGTTATTAAAAAAAAATAAACAAAAATTCATAAAAATTATGTTATAATAAAAAAAGCAAAAAAAAAAAAAAGAATTTATATCTAAAATAAAAGACATTATAATAAATTTCCACAAGAATTTAAATTACTTTTTTCTTTGTTGTTTTTATTATTTTAACTAACTAAGCAAAAATAAAGAAAATATTTTAAGTTATAAGCAACGAATTTTATTTTTTTAAATCCTTAATGATTAATTATAGCTTTGGAAAATAAAAAAAAAAAAAAATTTTATATATATTCACATTTATGCTATAAATCCCTTTTTTTTTTTTTTTTAATGCAAACATACATCAAAAATTATGATTCCTCATTCTCTATTAAAAAAAAATATAATATGAAAAAAAAAAAAAAAAATACCAACAACCTCATTTTTATATTATTTTTATTTTATCCACATAATAATTTTTCCTATAAAAAGAATTTTTTTTATTTTATTTTCTCTACCCACCTTGTCCATTTGAATTTCCTTGAAAGAAACAACAGGCTGAAAATAAATTTTTCATTCAACCTCATCCATTTCGAGGTTATAAAAGCATAAAATTTATTTCTTTAACATAAAAATATTGCGGAAAAGTCGCTTATTTACACCAGATTGAGAACGTTTTTATTTTCATTTTTCTTTTATTTTTTTTTGTACAATAATTTTTTTTTTTTAATACTATAAAAATGTATGTATAAAATATAGCAAGTTAATTTCCTTATTAAGTTTTCTCGTAAATTAACATAACTTGATGTAACTTTAAGTTTTTGTTACAAGGAAAAAGGATATTCAGTTCTTTTTCAGGTGATATGAAAGTTTGGTGGAAAAATTGTAGAGTGTTAGGGTTTTTTTAGGTCAGAATAATATGTTTTGGACTCCCACTTCCCTGGTGAATAGTTGCTCAACCTACATTTTAATCGTATAGTCAATATTATGCATATTGTGAAACAAAATGGGGTTAGAATAGAAACGGGGAATATATTTTTTAAGTTAATGAATTATCAAAAATTTTGAAACTTTTTCTTGAAAACAGAAAGTTTAAAAAAAAGGAAGATACCCATTCGTTATAAATATCTAAAACTATTCATATGAATCCGTGAAAAACTTTACTCTCATTATTATTAGGTGTACTTTTTATTTTTTTGTGAAAATTTTTTTGTCCATGTTTTCTTTTTTTTTTTGTTTTTGTTTTGTTTTCCTAGCTAAATGCTTTTCATTAATGGTGACTTTGTGACTTCCATTCGACTTTCTTTAATTACTCGTGCGTGTCCTGACCACATAATTCAAATGAAATCCTTTAAAAAGTCATATAAAGCAACAAAAAAAAAAAAAATACAAAGTAAATAAAAAAAATGTTAAAAAAGTAAAAGAAAACAAAATTCAAAACTTTCCGATTTTTTTTTGTATATTTTAACTTTTTTTTTTCTTTTTTTTTTAATATCCTTACGAGAAGGTATATCCTTATATTTAATATGGATATTGCATAATTCGTTTTTTCTCCTGATTCTACTATAAGGTTTTCTATGTAAACCGTATCATACTTAAATATGTTGTATTTATTTTTATTATGGATAGTGTAGTGTACATAATTAACGTTATGTTTTTATGGCTATAATTATTTTCAAGGAAAATGGAGGTACATTCATTACATAAATTTAAATAATAAACCATTAATAAAAAAAAAAACAAAAACAAAATAACAAGAAAAGCCATAGTAGTAGAAATTTGTAATTATTATTCTTGGAAAATGAAAGAAAAACAAAAAAAAATTACAAAACAAATTGGTAAAAATTTTAAAAATTCGGGAAAATAAATTTCTTAGCATAGAATATACTTTATTTTGCTGACTTTATATGGCTTTATATAGCTTTATAGTGTATATAGAATTTATTTTAACATTGTGATTTTAAAATGGTTTATTATATAATTTGAAGAAACATATTAATAATAATCATATTATGCCTAGAAATTTCCGATTTTAAATTTCTTAAGTCAACATTTTTTAAGGACACTTGCGCTATTAACAGTATGAATTGCAAAATAGCGCTATGCGTCTTACCTAAGAAAGCATAAATACGTTGTGTTTGCAGATTTCAGGTATTTGTGTGTGTTTAGTGTAAAGATGTTAAAGTTAAACCATCAGTAGGTTAGGTAGAATTCTGATTGTGAATGTTAATGTTGGGTATAAAACAAAATTTGGGGTTAAATCTATATAAACAAATTCTACCCCCACAAAAACAAAATGTTTAAATAAAGTTATACATTAGTTATTTTATTTTGTTAACTAAAATCATCACATTGTCTGTTTTCAAAGTCACAATTTCATGCATCTATGATATTTCAATCAATCATAAATTCTTAAAAAGATAAATTCTTATATTTTTCGTAGTTTGAACATGTAGTACATATAGGTACTATGAAATTAGAAAGATAATATTTTATCAGTTTTGTGTAGTGAAAAATGTATAAATATAAAATTTTCTTTTCAATTCTTTTTCCAAAAGGATAGTGTTTGATGGTAATGCAAAATAAGTCAAGATGCATGATTTTCCTTAGAGTTCTTAAACTAGCCAATTCTGGATTCACTTGATCTCAATAAAAATTTAACAGAATTATTATATATTTTTATAAATCAATAATTATATATATTTTAGTCAAAAAAGTTTGAATATATATGTCAAAGAAGTTGGAATACGAGCTAGCTCTGCATTATTGACGAACTTTTGATACTCTTCGCTTCAGAAATTTTTTATATATATTATTCGCCTTCGTATTTGCCCCATTGAAAAATTTTTATTTAAAAATAAGTGTAATTGATATTGTTGAATTCAATTTGCGCGAAACATATGAGATATTATGCATATTTATTTACTGTGAATTATATTTTATGATTTTAAAATTATTATTATTTTTACATTATTATCAAAATGGGCAGACAAAACCGTTTAAAATGTATAGCATTCATATCTATAAAATTTATGAATTCTAATTTTCATGAAATTAATATTAAGAATACATAAATTTTTCTAATAATTATTCATACTTTGAACATAAAAATACTTAGAAGTGTAAATGCATGACTTCCTCCGTTTGCGAAAATTTATAGTGAAAAATATTTCATGTTCTTAAGGCGATAGAACATCGATATTAAATCAATGAACATAATTTAATTGAAATTAATTTTTAATTTTTATTACTTCTTGAGACCACACAATATGATTTAAGAAGACGCCTAGTTTCTGTTTCATTTCATGCAATTGCACATGCACAAAATATTTATATATGTATAATAATTTTTAAACTTATGGGGTTAATGTGAATTTTTTGTCAGTCAAAGTTCCATCAGTTGAATATAAGAAGTCAGAAGTCTTAAAAGTTATGAAGACATACTGTTTAACAAGCCTGGGCTGAATTGCAAAGAGCAAATATTAAATGTGTAGAATTAATTCGGACTGGTGAGTGGTGACTAAAGTCTTCTATATGGTCCTATAAACATGAACATTTATTTGTCTTTCGTCGGTATGAAAAATACACTTATATTGGGACCTAAACGATATTTCTAGAAGGTACTACTCTCCGTCTGCCATTATTAATTCGTAAATAGTATGAACTTAATAACTTTTTCAGGTCATATATATTTACGAAGTTATCGCTTTTGTTTTTCTATCTTTATAGTAAAGTTGTTCATTTGAGTGCAAACCCTCAACAGCTACAAATAGTTAAGAGGATAATTAAAATTCTATTATTGCAACATTAATGTGCAAAAAATTTTGAAAAATATTTGAATTATGATTTTAATAAATATGTATACATTATTTTTAAAACATATTTTTATTGCTGGTGTACGCAAAGAAAATGAATAAAAGAAATTATTTTTTTTTTCCACTTTTTATTTTTTTATTTTAAATCGTTGGATATTTATAAATTTTATAATAGTTTATTTTATAATGATTGTTATAAAATCGATTAATGCATAAATTTTTGCTAGAGTTTTATATGCACCCGTTCAGAAATACAATTAAAAGTATAATTTTCCACTTGCCCTTGATAAAATAATTTAATGATTGTCTTTAGTTTTCACCGCCTCTATTTATAATTAGAACAATATTGCTTTGACTTAGAAAGTTACAGAGAAATAAATTTATCAAATATTATTCTTGGGGTTTGAAAGAAGTATTTGTATAATTGGTGTATGTATACAATTTGCAACAAAATATCCTACGTTTTATTGGCTTCGATTAGTAAACAATAAAATCATAGATATGTCCGTTGGGCTATGGAAAACTGAACTCAGTATTGAAGAAGAAAATTTTACATGCAAATATAAGAAAAAAAAATATTCTCAGCGCTATATTATCATGTGTATATTATTTCAAAATTTTACATATTATTTTTTCATAATAACAATCAGTATATGTACATATATATGGGATAAGAAAATAAACATTTAATTTTACCACCATAAAGTAAATTGAATCTTAGATATACATAAAATGTACATAAACATATTACATTCTTATGAACCGTATGAAAAGCTCAATGTTGGTGGTCAACTTAATAGTCTCTATGGTGATCATGTTTCTTCGATTGATAAAATTATACAAATAAACAATGTCGGCTTTATTTAATTCAATTAATAACGATATGAATGTATTCTGCATGCATTCTGAGACTGTATGAATTTTTGCAAAAACAAATTTATGTAGTGAGTGCAGTAAAAAGGCTAGAAATATTGCTCATCAAAATAACTCTCTTTTGTATTTTGTAACCTAGAAGATAACCATTAACGTCATTTTATTGACTATTTTGAGCTAAACTGCTAGCTACAGTTCTTTTCCATGTATCGGGAGAGCCAATAAAATCACTTCGAAATAAGTCTCCGACCAAGGAAGCTATCAAAATGTGAACACTGCCCCAGAAAAAACTACATTTGAAAATGTATAATAACAATAAGACATTTATATAAAAAGAATCTTGCAATGGTGAACTAAGAATTTTCCTCTTTTTTATGCTAAGAAATAAAATTTAATAAGGAATAATTTCTTCGATTACAAAATTTTTATATTAGGTATTTCCGTTTTGCTGAATGCAATCATGTGTTGATAGAATTTCCGAAAGATAATGTTTTGTTTCATCTATTATGAATTATTATGATCTCAAGGAATAGTTTTAAATATATATAATTTTTATTATTCAAAATTTGATAATGCATCACAGTTTTATATCTGTAAATTATTAGAATAACTTAACCTTTATGCATATTAGCTTTTTAATATGGACATAAATAGGGTTGGAATAAATTAAGAACTTTTTTTTTTAAAATAATAATGACACACTTAAGAAAATTCATTAATTTAAAAGTTGTATTTCAAATTTTGCTCAGAAATTATTTGTTTTAGGAATTTTATGTGCATTTTATAATTGCATCAGAACAAATTGGATAAATATGGACTGCTGACCAGAACTCAGTTTTAAATATCCTAACAAAATCTTATTTCATAGACCAAAAATTTTCTTAAGTTCTGAAGGATCTAAAAATTAAAATTAATTTTTGAACTTATGTGTAGTACATATACTGAAAAAAACTTGTTGAAAAATTAGCTATAAGAATCAGCTATAAAGTTATAACTATTTTTCCTTGCTGTTTCAAATTTTGATAACGTCATTCACTACTTCGATTTGAACTACATATGTATATACATAGCAAAAAAAAAATATACATAAAATATAGCTGCCGCAGCTGTTTGTTTTTTCAGTATACAATTTGACAAAATTTTCCAATACTGTGGATGTAGAAGTTTGATATCAAATAAAATTTCGCATTGTTAAATGTGGGTGGCATATTATATGTATACCTTTTCAAGAGATGGAAAGCTGGCGAACAATATGAAGAAATATGAGTAAACATAAAAATTATCATTATTGTGGACAGCCAAAGTGTGCAGTCCATGTTTTTTTGTTTTTATTATTTTTTTTTACGGGATTTATTTTTTTGTTTATAATTTTTTTTTTTTTATGTTTCCTTCAAAAATTCGTTTAACTATTTCGAATAAGATTTTTCATCTTTTTTTTCGTATACAACAGATTAAAATATAAGAAGAAAAATCATATTTCTTTGTTGTGATTCATGCAAAAAAAAAAATATATTTTTTTTTTCTGAATTACAACATTGCAATCGTGCAGTCATGAATATGTTAACAATAGCATCATTGGTGGTTTATGAAATTTAAATTGACGACTTTATATTGAAAACATTAAAAAATTTGTTAACATTCTTCAATTGCAAGAATTTTGAATAATATAAACTATATGGAAAAAAAAGAAGAAAATATAATAGAAAATGTCTCTTAAAGAATTTTATAAATCAAAAATTTTCTTAAAATTTTACATCAACACAGTCAAACTTCAGCAGAAAGCAGTTCATGTTCATAACTTCTTAGCTATGTGAAATGCTAATAAATTTAAGTAAAACTAGCATTACTCATTTGCGTTTGAAAAGTTTTATTTTTGTTCTAGCAGAATCTGCTTAGGAATTGAATTGAATGACGGCTGGATATCAAAAGAAACCTTTAGAACTGAAAATAGTGTTTATATGAAAAAGGACATACTTACTAGTCGGTGTTGTTAATATCATTTTGTTTTGTATACAAAATTCATCAAGATCGCAACAAAACATTTGGTATAGGTAATTAAAAATATGTTTTTTTTTTTTTCAAATAAAATAATACAAAGCGTTCAGCAACATTCTTTTTAACACCAACATTCATAATTTTAAATTTTTAATGAGACATCTCGAACCTTATATCATCTCTGCTAGAATAGCACTGATATAATTACTCTTGTACATTACTCATGTATTAGAAATGATATCTCAGGTTCAAGGGATAAACCCAATCATTCTTCTCATCAATCTTAAAAAAATTTTCTTGAAGAAGAAAAAAAAAAAAACAACACAACACTTAGATCGGGGTGGGAATCGAACCCACGACCGGACACTCTGTAGGATAATGACAATACCACTACACCATGACGTCCGACAAGCCATGACTATTTTTACGTTAATTATGAGCGCCAAATTATTCTCGCAAATATTTATTATACTCAAATATTTATTTTTCAGCTTTCATTATATTTAAATAATTTAATATTATATAATAGTTGCGGTAGAAGCGTTGCACCAATCAGAGCAGTTGTCCCTGAAAAAGGATTCGTATTGAAAAGTTTATTATTTATTAAAAAATACATTTTCTTTTTTTTTTTTAGATATTTTTGTTTTTTGAAATTTTTAATTAACTTATTTATAATTAACATTGCATTCGTTTTCAAAAGTTTTTTTTTGTTATGAATTTGAAGGAAACTTCTTTCGTGAATGCTTTTTCTACATGTTTTGTAAAAAATAAAACATAAATAAAGGAACAAAAAATAGTCTTTTATTTAAATATCTACATATAATTTTGAAAAAATAAATAAAATAAAATATTAAAATAAGTGGGTTCGAGTACTATCTAGGATTTGAAAAGTCATGTGCTAAAAATGCTAAAATAGATATAGTGCTGATATTTGTTGGAATTTTTATCTTTTCAAACTAGTTCCATCATCAGTTCCACTCTTAATCCATAATGTTTGATGCCAATATGGAATTTCACATCATGGAATTAAGAAAATGCATGCAGCTGCTCTGAATACAGGTTCCACTGAAATTCTTGTTTTTCTATAAATTTCTATAGTCTATATCAATGGTTCCCAACCTTTTGAAATATTTGTACCCCTTGATAATGATTTGAATCTTTACGTACCCCTAAAAAAGAGTGCATACAGGTTATAACAAACGGAATAAAAAATTTTAACGCACGTTGATTAGATACGCCTCGCTTTGTTAGCACCGAAATTGATCTAGCATCATTGTTTCAAAATCACTGCGAGTTTTCATGTTGTTTCTCAAGTCAATGGGTTCATCTTTTGCGTTATCATTATCAGTGTCAACAATCTTGTCTAATGAAATTGTGAAAGCGTTTCTAATCCAATTATCGACATTAAGATTTCGTTATGAGTTTTAATATACTTTTTTAAAATATACACAATTATACACAATTCACAAAATTTTGGAAAGAAAATTAGATTTTGAAATTATGTGTAAGCCGTAAAAAGGATATACATATATTTTTTTCAATACGAACAGTTCCACGTACCTCTCAGAATTGGTTAACGTACCCCCAAGGGGTCCATGGACCCCAGGTTGGGAATCTCTGGTCTATATAGTCAACTATAGTCAACAAAATGATTTAATGATTTATTTATAATTTTCATCGAAAATTGCGATAAATTAGGAATTAGAATGTGATGGGGCGGGTGTCTTGTCTACATAGGGGTTTGTACCCAAAAATAATTTTCTACAAAAATTATTATGTAACATTGCAGTGCAGTGTAGTTGATTTAATCTACTAAATATATGTATGTATATATATAATATTGTGCATGTGGTACTGACACTTAAGTAAGTTTGATTTTATATCTATGATAAATTATATAAGTTTATGGTTAGTTTACATTGGGAAAATTAATTCAAAAAAATCATTTGACTACATCGACAAATAATACAAAAAGTCACTACATCGAGAATATATAGGCCATGGGTAAAACAAAAGTTGAAAAATGTGAAAGTGAAACCAAATCAACCGGATGACAAACGTATACCTAATACCGATAGGAACTATTGTACCAATAGAACCACAAAATCGAAGAATAGGAATGAATACTGGAAATATCATTTTAAAATAAATAAAAGTTCATAAAACATATTTAAGTTGGTTTTTTTTGTAAAATTTTGATTATGTTTTACATGTAATTATTTTATTCTAACACCGACCATTAATTGGCCTTCCAATTCTAAAAAGGATTTTCACTTCCCCAGAGCGAATTCTTAAGTTGTTTTTCATAATGATCGGTTGGGCGTTGTCAAATATATGTACAGATTAATGTAACATTTAGATAAATTTATGTATGTAATTGAATAATACTGAATTAATATACCACATTTTATATATATGTATAGTGTAATATCTAAAATTTTGATAATTAAGTAAATATTATATCATAAAAAAAAGTTTTAAATTACAGCTATTTACAATGTTTGGCTGAAAAAAAGAAATTTTCGTTTACAAAAAAAATTAAAAAAATGGAATCTTAAAGCTCAATAACGGTATCAATGAAGACGGCGCTAATTTTTTTACTTCTCTTTTTTTTGTGTGCGTTTTTAAAGTTTTTTTTAATCAATCTGTTGCGATTAAAATGTGATTCATTGCATTTTCTCTCCTTTTTTTAGATGTGTGCATCAAAGTGAAAAATAAGTACAGAAAAAAAACGGTACAAAAACGGTATTATAAATTATTCAAAACAGCTATCTCTGGGTACCGTTATGATAATTTTTCTCAAAAAACAACAAAAAATTAAATGAAAAAGTTTGTGTGCGGTATGGAAAAATATATATATATTTTTTTTTTCAAAAATATACGATTTTTTTATTTTTCATAAAAAAAAAACAATGAAATGCCACACAATTAGGCACCATATTTTAACATATCATTTTCAGAAACATCCTTTTTTTTATGAAAATTTGCATTCCTTTAGAAAATATCTAGAATTTTTTGTTTTTAGACAAAAATATACACACCCTCATTAACCCTAATTTTTGCATAAATTAGCTGTTAATTTAATATACATATATATATATTTTTTTTTTGGGCGACATCAACTATAGAAAATATGTAATGAAAAGATGTGAAAAACAAAAGAAAATTCATTTGAATATATGAGATTTTTCTTGAATAATTTTTTTTGTCATATTTTTCGTATATATAATACACATGTATGTACGCGTATATGCATTTCATATTATAGTAGGAAGAAGAATAATTTCCTTTTAGTTTGCCACGACGGAAGATTTCAAGCTATTTTTTTTTGTGGAGCAAGTAGAAATTTGACAAATTTTAGAATATTTTTAAATTAATTTTGAAATGCTGTGATTAACTCGATTTCTAATGCTTGGGATCCTAAAGCAAATCGTCACCCGAATTCTTAAGTGTCACATAAGAAAAATATTAGTTTGGAGAAAAACGAATTTAAAGCTTGATAGTTGAAAAAAAAAACCGTTTTTTCAAATTGATTTCAAAAACTGCTGAAGTCAACAGTTTTTGACATCAATTTGAAAAAACGGTTTTTTTCAACTATCAAGCTTAAATTCGTTTTTCTCCAAACTAATATTTTTCTTATGTAACACTTAAGAATTCGGGTGACGAAATCTAAATTATAAATTTCTTTTGTAATTCTCTATAATTTTTATCTCGCTGCAAGTTCTGATTGATTTTTATTAATATTATCTTTCAGATACTATCTTATAAAGATTTTTCACATTAATTCCAACGGACATTAGCGTCATCAACGACTTTACAAAAGTAGTAGCTCAGAACAAAATTATGTAGCCAGCTTCAGATAGAATAGAGCACGTCCGAAAGTTATATAATTATTTAGAATTATGTACGATTCCGTAATTGGCCAGCTACGAGTTATGTAGGATAACGAAATTGCTCAGTGACCAGTAAATGAGTAAATGCATACTAAAAAAGATCGTCAGGTTTTCGAAAGTATAATAATTGAAGCACCTTATAGCCACATTTGTCTTCTAGCCTTAGAAGCTGAAAATATTATTTAATATTATTTATTTTCAAAAGAATGGTTAGAAAAAACTAGAATTTCCAGGAAGTGATAAAAAAGGGAAAAACTATTTTACCAACGTCATAATGTTTTCGATGGAAAAAAAAAAACAAACAAACAATTTTTTTTTTTTGTATTTTTTAGAAGTGAAAACATTTCAAAAACTTTTTATTTTAATAATTTTGGTTGTTTTGTTGAATAAACAAAATAAAAAAAAGGCAAAAATGAAAAAAATAAAATAAAAATAAACTTTGCATTCAATTTATTTTTTGACTTTTATGTTTTTTTTTTTTTTTTTTACTTTTTGTGCAAAATTTTTTATTGTTTCGTTTCAACAATATGTGAAAATAAAACATCTGACAATAATTTTTGTAATTTTTTTTTTTTTCATTTTTTCATTTTTTAATAAACATACAAAAGCTTCGCTAAAAAAACAAAAAAAAAAATTATTATTTTTATTTAGGTATATATTAAATTAAAAAATAAAATCTTTTTGTTTATTTTAAAAAATAATGTAAATTTTTTTTTTATTTTTTATCGGAAATGAAATTTCAGAGAACTTATTTAACAATTATTTTCATTTTTCCTAGTTCGAAGTATACGCAAAAAAAAAGAAAAAAAAATTCAAGGATCTGCTGACGATAAAAACTTTATAATTTTAAGGTTGTTCTGCTTCAAAAATGACATAAATCGACATTCTCATATGTACCACACTAAAATATTTAGAACTAGTAAACCACTGATCCTCAGATTCCAATTTTTGGAATTAGAAGTCTTCAAAAAAGGATTATTTAAAAAAATTTTTTAATAGATTAAAGAAAACTAAAGATATGTCCCCGATTGAGACTAACGGAGCTAAAACAAGATATATGGAAATTGTAGAAATTTTCCGGAAACTAAAAAAAAATGAAAAATGGTTGCATACTTCATGTATATAATCTTCGATAATCTTTATTTTTTCAGAGATAACAAAGGACTTATTACCACAAATAAAATATAGAGGCCATAATTTGATTTATTCTTTAATTTAAAAAAAAATTTAATATTTTCTTTTTGGTGTATTTCATTTATTCACATATTTGTAACAGCCGCCAAATTACGCTACCAGAATAATTCGGCGAACCTAAACTCTCTTTTCGAATGAATGAAAATCTCTTTTTTGGTTAACAAATATTTTGGTAATTTTCGATAAAAGGTCTTCAAGTGTAAACAAAGTTTTTATATTCCTATACATATTAGTATCATCCTCTCAATCGAATATATTACGCAAGTTTAAGTAAAAAGCTAACAATTTTTAAATTTTTTTTTTAGTTTTATTTTAATCAATAACTTGTTTTTTTTTTTTTTTAAATAAAATCGCGCTTTTTTTTTTATTGTATCAAAAATTCTGTTTTGTTAAAAACAAATTGATTTTTTGTTATAAAAATATACAGTATATAACTTGTATATTTGGGTCTTTTACATTGTAAAGTGGTAATGTTAATGCAAATTTTCATTTTTCCAAAATATACAAAAGCCAAAAAGTACATAATATTGAACAACTAAATATATAAAAACAATTTTTTATGTAATTTACACTATACTAGATATACTATACATACTATATTTTATTATTAAAATTTATTCTATTTGCTAAATGTTTAATGTTACAACAGTCAGTTTTTAAAAATTAAATTGTTATCAAAATAAAAAAAAATTGTCTATTTATTTTAAAACGGATCCAAATTTATCTAAAGCATATTCTGTGCCATTGAAAAAAATTCTGAAACAATTCGAAACAGTTTTAGTTCTCATTCAGGAGCACCAATGATTTTTGTTTTGTCACTATTTTTGCTAATATTTCCTTATTTATAAAAAGATAATTTCGCAATAAAAACACTTTATGGCAGTCTGCCTCAATAACACAAACGGACAAAAAATTTTAAAATTTAATAAAAACTTACATCCTTTAAAAAATCAAAATAATTTTAATAGGTCAATTGGATTCTTCGAGCCATAGTCTACACTGTAAGACAAGAGCTAGAAAACTCGTTAAATAATTATAATTATTTCTTTTGAACAATTTTTATTGAAAATATTAAACATGCAAAATTTTTAGTTTACGGACAAAACCCTCAACATTTTAAAAATAATTAACCCAATCTATAGTAATTTTTTGCACTGTTCTAGTTTCCCCCAATCTGACTTTTCTGGTTTTTACCATCTTCCTTTAATATGTTGCCAATTCTATGTAGAACATAAATACATTTATTATGGGTATTGTATCCCTGGAGATGAAAAAAAAAAAAAAGAAGAAAATAAAATGAAATAAAATAAAACCAGAATATAACACAAAATCCTTCATTACTTCAACTGCTGAGTGGATAATGCCACCCACTATAATCAATTTTTTTTATAAGATTCTTTTTTTTTTTTTTTTTTTACCAAAAATCTATTCGAACTTTTTATATATTCAATGAGTACAAATACTTCTTGTTGTATTAAATTTTCAAATTTCATTCTTGTACCAACATATAAGATTTCGTGTTTAGAATTCTAAAGAAAATTTTCAGGATACAATATATATTTTTATTATTTTTCTAACATTTAAAATATTAAAGGATTGAAACAAACTTCAGTCTTCATATTAATTTTTTTTTCAAGATTTCCGGTTTTTCGTGATATTATTTATTTTGAAATATAATAAATCCTTGCATTTTCTTTTAGTATTTATCGTACTTATACCGTACTTGTAATAGCTCTGGTCTCGAGGGATTCTAAACTGGATAAAATTATTGTTAAGTTGAGATCCATAGATAAAAACTTCTTTTACCATTTTGAAGGTAATAATTTTGTGCAATTTTCTACATTGATTCAATGTTATTAATTTTTTATTCTGGAGTTATCAGTTCATCCGACTTGAAACTAAGTAGGTACAATACAAATAAATCATTTCAAACAAATGTATCTCCGGGATTAATATGTTTGATTAATTTTTCTATAAGATTCCAGTGAACCAAGCTTTGACATCTTTTGTATCTAGAATCATTGCGCAATATTTCTTCATTAATGTGATAACTGAAAAGTGATGAAAAAGATTTTCTGAAACCAAAATGAAAAGCACATTAAATTTTTTTTTTCACAAAAAAAAAAAGAAGGAATTTGTTAGAAGTGTGATGGCGTCTGTGGTGACGATGACGGCATCAAAACAAAGATTGTTTTCTTTTCTTCTGGGAAACTTATTTTCATCACATTTTAACAAAGAAAGTACTTATAGAATGTTACAAGGAATTCTTAAGTATTTTTTTTTTTTGGAAAAGTTATCAATGGAACGGATACATATGGTTGTAATTTTGGATGATTCAAAAATTATAGTATATGGACAGAGGATATAAGATGTATGATATGTAATTATTAATATCTGCAATGTTTTAGTTCCGTAGAAAATAAGACTATTCATCGAAGCGTTTTAACATAAATTAAAAATAATTCTTCGCTTTTTGTAATATTATGTTTGTTCCTGTGGAGTTATTATGATAACATCATCAAATTTTGTTGTTCGCCCAAGTTTTTTCTGGGCTACAGAAATTATATTTTCACTGTTTTTCTTTGATAACCCTCAAAAATTTTCGAACTACACTATTTAAAAAAAAAAAAAGGGTGAAAGGGAATTATTGTAAATTTTGTTAACATTAAGTTTATATTTTCTGTTTTGAAGTTAATATATAGACATTAAAATAACAAAGCAATGAAAACTTTGAATGAAAAACAGAATAAAAAAAAAATCAAGTCAAATTTTCTATGTTTTTACTTATGTCAAAGATTTGTACCAAAATAATAAAACATTTCGATTTTTGTAAGATACATAGTATATATGTATAATAAACTCATATATTTTGTTTTTTTTTTTTTTTTTGATTTAAAACCACATATATTTCAGTTATTTTTATATGAAAAAAAAAAGAAGAAAATAAGAAATAGATGACTTTTTTAGAAAAACAGAAAACTATTAAATCCCCAGGGATATTTGAGTGTGTCTATCAAAAATTCCTCTATTATTTTTCTTCTTCTTTTATTTTTCATTAAATGAGCAATTTTCTTATGTTTAATAATAACAACAACAATCATTGACATATCATGACATTTAATATCTTGTAGTTAAAGACTAGTGAATAAATGTATATAAAAACAATTTACCTCAAAGAAAATGCATTTGTGAAAAAAAAGGGTACTTTATTCATCTTTTTTGGGCTGACATTTGTTTTATTTGTGGAGAGTATTCTTAGTAATCATGATTAAATTCAGAGCGTCATTCCAATGACAAAGTTAACTATAGAGAATATAATTTCAAAAAAGTTAGGTCCACAGACACTCTGTGTTTAAACTTTGAACCGATTTCTGCGCAAATAAGTAATGCCTTTGACAAACTGCACTCGAAAAACATGTTCTTGAGCACAAAAACATGTTATTGAAATCGACCGAACAGACTACCTTAATGTGTTTCACAAAACAGATAAACATCTGTTTTTTTGTCTCGAGTTTAACAACAAAAGTAAACAATACAATATACCTACAAATTCAATTCAAATTCAAAATAAAAAACAATAACAAACTTTTTTTTCATTTGTTTACAAATAAATACGACATAAAATTTTCAAAGTCAACGTCAAAAATGACACCCCAGTGAACAATAATGGCTTCTACATATTGCTACACGAAATATTTGTAAAAATCACTCAACCCATCCCTTAATAACAATATGTTTTCGCAAGAACATGTTCTTGTTTTTGTTTTTATTACTATGGGAAAACTACTTCAAAAACATAAAATTAACATGTTTTTGATCAAGAACATGTTATGCCTTGGACAAACTGACACGATTAACATGTTCTTGATCAAGAACATGTTAATTTTATGTTTTTGAAGTAGTTTTCCCATAGTAATAAAAACAAGAACAAGAACATGTTCTTGCGAAAACATGTTGTTATTAAAGGATGGGTTGAGTAATTTTTACAAATATTTCGTGAGGCAATATGTGGAAGCCATTAATGTTCACTGGGGTATCATTTTTGACGTTGACTTTGACAATTTTATGTTGTATTTATTTGTAAACAAATGAAAAAAAAGTTTGTTATTGTTTTTTATTTTGAATTTGTAGGTGATTGTATTGTTTACTTTTGTTTTTAAACTTGAAAAAAAAAAAACAGATGTTTATCTGTTTTGTAAAACACATTAAGATAGTCTGTTCGGTCGATTTTAATAACATGTTTTTGTGCTCAAGAACATGTTTTTCGAGTTCAGTTTGTCCAAGGTTAATCGTGTCTTTGTCCAAGGCATAACCAGCTTTTCTAATAGTCCCTTCAAAATTAGGGGTGCTTATATTCTTATAAGATTTGTAATCGTACAAATTATGTCCAGGTTTTCGATAAGAAGGTTTTTACGAATTACAAAGTTTTTGTTAATATTGTTCATTTACCCGATTGGTTAATACTCTGCAAACTGAACCTAAATCAAGCATATTCTCTTAACACTAAATCTGTTTTAATGTATTAAAAACAAAAAAAAAAAAAGAACACAAATTTGTTTGGAAAATATCTTAAAAAAAAAAAATCACAAAAAATAAAATAAACACAAATTTTTGTAAATTGCAATAATTGGAATTAAATTATCAAATGATGTCTCGTAAATGAGTGAAATGAATAATAGAAAATGTATCGAACTATGTAATTTTGGATACATCAAAAAATGTGTTGCGATTTTTTTTTTATATCCTGTCTCGTTTTTCAAAAAAATGTTTTTTTTTTTTTACTTTTTTAATACATTTTTCTCAATTCGTTTTCCTTTAAACATAAAAAAAAATTAGTGTTACATGAAAAGTACATTAGAGCGTAACACTTTGTTGGGGTTATTTTTCTGTTTTTTTTTTTTTTAGTAAATTTTTTTTTTTTGAGACATGATTGAGTGATTTGAAAATGCGGTAAAGTGCAAATTTAATGATAAATTCTTGGTATGAAAAAAAAAAATTTATTTTCTTTTTTTATTTCTCTTAATTTAATTTTGAAAAATGATTATGTTTATTCAAATATCTTTCGTTTTTAATTTATTATTTACTTTCATATTAATCTCTGAATTATATACAGAGATAAATATCTGGAATTTTGTATTGTTAATGCGGAAATCTCACTCGAGGCTACATTTAAGACATTTATGATCATTATGCTCAGCGGTCGGCAAACTATGACCCGTGGGTCACGGGGTGACCCAAAGCATCATTTCATGTTACCCGCTTCGAAGTTTTGAAGTAGTTCTCAAATCAATGAATATAGTTTTTGCTTACAACAATTGCATATAAAAATTTTTTGTTTACAACAATTGCATATAAATAGAAAGTTTTTCCAGCAATTGTTTTTGTAAGCCTTAGATAATAAATAAATTACTTTTGATTTAACTATTTTTTTTTAAATTGCTTTCATATAAAATTGCCACTGACCCACTATAAGTTTAAAAAAATCTCATAGGCGAATCTTACGCACGACCAAAAAAGTTTGCCGACCGCTGCTTTAGACTTTAGATTTAGAGTTAAGAGTTAAGGTTAACATTTTTAAATTTTTTGAGGGAAAATAATAAAAATTAAATTTTTGGAATTGCCGCGCACGACAAAGTGCATTTTGTTCAATTGTTTATTTCATTCTACTTTCACCCCGGTAAAGATAGAGGCAATTTTCCGAGATAACATCGCATGTTACTCTTTTTTTTTTTAATAAAGCAAACATAATAATCCTTCTCACTAACTGATGACTATCCTGTAACATTTACACATTCATTTTATTTATTGTTAGTGTATACTGTATAGACAAAATAACATTTTCATATATTTATAAATATTCATAAAATATTGCAAGTGTAATGCTTTCACCAAATTTAATTATTTATTTAATTATTTCAATTTAGTTTTTTTTTGGTACAATATAATGAAAGTTATAAAATAATAATGAATTCCCAGGGTGTTGTGATTAAGGATATCCCTCCCAAACACTTAGAACATTTTTTTTTCTCAATAATTTAACTATGCTTGAATATCTTGCCTTGATATTTGAACGTGTGGTGGCCAACGTTCAAATGCTCATAGATTTCACTTTTATTATTATATATATAATAATATACAAAAAAAATAGGGTGTCAAAATCTTGCAAAACGTTGTTTTACATAAAAAAATATTATTTTTGTTAATTTATCAAATCGGCACGTGACCATATTAGCATAATGAATTGATGCCACTTGTTTAAGCTTTATATAAAATTTTTGCTTTTTTTTTTTTATCTGGTAAATTCATATTTACACAACTAAAATTAATAATATAGGAATGAAAAAAATAAAAATTCTATTCATAGTGTTAAAATAGGAAACAAAATCTTATTTTGTTGATGATAAAAACACGTTAAAAGCATAAACAAAAAGCACAATAATATTCCTTTTGGAAAAAGGGTGATAATAAAAATTTAAAAAGTGCAACACTATATATACATTATTATGAGAAAATTATATATCCTTATGAGTTAAAAAAAAAATAAAATAAAATTTCAACTGATTTTGACAGGATGCTGATTTTTCTCATTTTTGTTTATTTATTTAACTACTGAAAAATTGTATAATTTCTTGTTGCATTTTTATAATATTGGTTGTATAATTAATCTTCATATATATTTTTTTTGGCTTTTGCGAACCCCTGATAACTCATCTCGGCTGTACACATTTTAGTTTATATGTCTGCTTATAATTTATGATGACAGAGATTATCATTGTTGTAAAATTTTCTTCAAGCTTTTTGAAGAATTTAACATTTTATTTATTGATTGTTGTTTTAAATAAAGTCATATTTATATAAACAATTAGATATATGCTCCGAATACTTGTTTCAAAATTGAAATCAATTCTAATAGTATTGTTCATCATGGGGGAGTGGTATTATCTTTATAGTTATACTAAAGCCAATTGGGTCGTGGATTCAATTTCCTTCTCGGACTTTTAACTTACCTATTTTGAAATATGAGTCTGTGTATTCTGCATCATCTAATTATCAAAAAAGATATTCACTACGAAGCTGATGCTAATATGGTGGACGTTTACCACTATTATAACTCTTATTTACCATGTTTTTTCATAAACGTATAAATAAATATAAAAAGAAAATCTAACAATTTGTGTTATTTCAATAGAAATATCTGCTGTCGTTTTGTTTTTGGTTCACTTCCTCCCTTCATTTTATCAAACTACTTTTAATGAAGTTTCTTTTTCGCCCAAATTTACTTACTAGAGAAAGTGCAATAAAGAAGACTCAGTCAAAACTGAAACAAAAAAATTATGTTTTAGTGGTTTTTAGCCTTTCAAGAAGCAAAAAACTTATATATTTTTTTAGTAATTTAAATATAAGAAATCCTTTTTCGTGACTAAATATCATAAATATGAATGAAATAACATGCAATATTTAGCTACTTAAAAAGAAAGAAAAAAAAAATGGAAAAGGTTAAGTGAATTTAATTTTTCTCTCTTTTCACTGTAAAAAAAAATTCTAACATAAATATCCATTATGTTTATGCCGGAATTGTTAGTAAATTTACTTTTACAATTAAAATTCAAACAATTTCACTACGAATTTATTCGTTGTAGAAAAGAATTCAGCTAACATTCAGCTAACTACTGTCAAAGACTATATCTGGTCAAACTGAACGAGAACCATCAACTAGCTGAGCGTAACTGGAATTGATACAAAGAAATAGTTGGATTGATTACAAGAACTTGGTCATATTTAACTTAATTTTCATTATTATACTAACAAAAGTTTCTAGTCGAAATTAAAGAAATACGATTGAAAAAGACATTTCAAATTTTATTTGGCACAATTTTTCAATATTCCTTCCAATTTTTAGACATCAAATTCGACAACATAGAATTTCCCTTCATTAAATACTTTCATAAATATCATTTTCATTTTATTTATCCTCAAAAAATACCGTTTACACTTTTTTACACTATAAAATAAATTAAGTATATTAGATATAGTAAGTATGTACATTTTAATAGTGATAGTAAATATTATCTACCGGTAATAATAAATTTTAATTTTGTTGTAAAACATTGTTAAAAACACCCACAGTATAAAAGCTAACATGTTAAATAAATATAACATTATACATTAAATTTTTACTGAACTATACATATAAGTTATATAATATATATATATATATCTTTATATTTATGTTTTACATATTATACTCAATTTATGTAAAAAAAAAAATATATAAAATATGAGTGAGTAGGTATATATAATAAACATACTTTCTTCAAATTTGTTTTAGTTAACTCGTTTTGAATTTTTTTAGTCATGGCCTAAAATATTTTAGGGATGAGTTTCTATTTTATTATATGTGTATATATAGATGGTTTAAAGGTGGATGCATGCACTTATATATATTTTTTTAACACGTAGGTAACATATAAATTTAGTTAGCCTTATATACTGTGAATAATATATTTACTTTCATGTAATTCAATTAATTATGGAAAATAAGAGTGTATCGATTTGATATAAAATCTTAAAGAAAAGTATTTGAAAAGTATTTGAAAATATGAACCATTCTTTAAGATAATCATCTGAAATTGTTATTTTATATAATATATATGCATTGTTTCAATCAAACTACACATTCGATCGAAAGTTCGATAAAAGAAGGTGAAAACTAACTCACTAAAAAACGAATCCTTTATGAAATATCTAAAAATCTGGCGAGCCTAATGCAACTGTATAACATTACTATTCATTCACTGTTGAAAGTATATTAGACATAATTATACTATATTTATATACATACTAAAAATTATCAAGACAAAGGTTACTGAGAATTAATTGTATACTGATATGATGTTTTTAATTAATTAAGTTTTGTATAAGATTTTTAAATTTATGCGACTTTGAAATAATTACTTGAAAAAAGAAACTCAATTTCAATTTCTAAATCCTGTGGCTCCGAAAAAAGTTGAGCAATAACTGCATCAGCGATTGTAAAAGATGCCACAATGTATTCATATGCTTGTAATATAGTAAAATAAATTCCTTATAAAATAGTAACAAATAATTCAAGTACAATTTTTTTCAAACCAACCCATTCTAGACAAAAAATTAATCCTTAAAACGCTAAAAATATTTTTTTTGTATGTTGTTATCTTTTAAAACAATTCCAGCTAAAGCAGAACAGAAGTACATAAATATTTCTGACGAATGTTAACCTTTTTTGAAACCATTAAATTTTCTACCATTAAATTGTTTCTCATTTTTTGTATAAATGCCGGTTGAATTGGGATATTGTGGGAAGGGTAGAGTTTTCGAGTCATTTAACTATTGTTTTTTTTTTTTCAAAACAAGATATGTTATTTTTACCCCATGTAAAATTTATTTTAAATATATGTAATGTCCAAACATATCCAATAAATATTTTTTAAAATTATTATATCTTTAGTTTATGTTGAATATACATAATTTATAATGGTGAAAGAGGATATAATGTAGATTGTAGAACATTCACCTGACATTCTGTAGAAGGAGACGAAATTTCATTAAAGATATAATTATATTTTATTAGCAAAATGAATGGCCAGGAATTGAGTGGCTCCCTTACGTGCCTCAAAATGAAGGTTATAAAATTTGAGAAAAAATATAAATCTTAATGAATTTATTATTTGACAGTTGTACATTGAAATTTGTACCTTTAAATACAACAAACCGTCTGAATGAGCTTTCTTACGAAGAAGTTAAAGTTAGAAAGTGAAGTTTTTTTGCCAATGCATACCTCAATAAGTAACATACGTATTTGAGTGAACAAATTCTGTGAATAATTTAGTTTAGATAGCAGAAAGATAAACAAATGATAATTATTTGAAGGAAAATACATATAATTTTGAAAACAAAATAAAAAACAGAATTACTATTTACTGGCGTAGTTGGTACTATTATTAGACCAATTCTATTTACTTAAATTATAGTAATTGATAAAATTTATTTCATCATCCTTTTTTTTTCTACTTAAATTCAGAAGTTCTTTTATATTAATTAAAAGCATTAAATTAATATAATTGTTATCTAAGTATCTTTTAATTTGACATAATTTCATTTTATTAATGTTATCAATAAATTGTAAAACTATAATAAGTTAGCTAAAATGTGTGTAAACATGGAAACAAAAATATAATAAAATAAACAAAAAACCGTAAGTTATAAAATAAAATACTATGCAGCTGTTTTTGATACTTTCTATACTCTACTGTATTGTAGAGTGACCATTTTGTTTTATAAAATCAAAAATTGGAAATTTTTTTTTGAAAAAATAAACTACCATGTCTGAAATAAATAATAAATATTTCTAAGTAAAATAATAAAAGTTTTCATCTTGCAAATTATAAATCTCAATCCTTCTTAAATTCTCATTGTACATATACCTAATACTAATTTTGAAATACTTGGTATGTTCTTGATTTTAAAAATTGTGTTCTATCTTAAAGAAAAGTTGGAATAAACCTTTACTATTTGGTCACGTTAACTGAATGGAATAATATTGATTACATATTAACTGCATATATAGATTTAGCTGAAACAAAATGGAACTAAAAGAAAAAAAAAAATTTAATACTAATAATTCACAAAGATTACAAAATAAAATTTATATAGAAAATATAATAAATTAACTTAACACTTATAGATAAAATTAAATTAATTTATATTCCTGACCATATGGAATTTTTGTTGATGATGATAATAATTGTTTGAACACACAATATTATTTAAAAACAATTCGATATTATTTATATATTTGAGAGCAAAATAATCGTATAGTAAAGTATGTTTGTACACACAATATAATAATAAAATAAATCTTTATTTATTTTAGAAAAATTTAATTAATTTATATTTATTTAGGTTTTGATTAGTTAATTTTCATATGAATTGGGCATATTAATATTAATTTTGATATAGAACTATACATAATATTATTGATGTTGATTACATATTGAGCTTAAGCTTGTTACCCCATTCAATTTCGCTTCGGACAGAAATTAAGTTTATTGATGATTACTTTTTGACATAAAGCATACTTCCTGTTGATAAAAGTTAAACATATCTTTATCAGCCACTGCGAATTTCTTCAAAGTTACAGGATTTGTCAATTTATTTAATAGACATTTTTTACTATTGAAACATTGTAGACTTTTCTTGATAAACACAATGTTCCTTGAGCAAACTTCACTTCGTCTGTCAAATAAAGTGTAATCAATCCTTTTATTATCCTTGTGATAAATCATACATTTTATTTTGAAATATGTAATGAATTATATTTTCTTTTAATTCCCTGATATTTGACTATGTGTACTCGTTTACCTATTTCCGCAGTCATTTAAAAACAGCTCAAAAGTTATTTAAAGCTTTGGCTACATAATTTCGAATTCTAATAATTTTCTTATCAACTTGTTACACCGTCCGTCGCGTATACATATGCTAATAAGTTTTAATTTGTTCAAAATAAATAAATATTTTCCTTTATTGAAATATGTAAATTTAACTATATTCTAATTTAACTTATTTTCTGCAATAGTTAGAAAAATATTATGTATATGTACAATGTACATATATCTAATATATGTTAATATAAAATTATTGTACCGATTAATTTTATTTGCGCGCCGCTAGCATTTCATTATCTGGTGAATGTGTTAATTATCCATACTTGGGTTAATTTAATAATAATAATAATAATAATAAAAAAAGTTTAAAACCAAAGGCATACTAATAAAATTGAAAATTGTTGAATTAAAATTGTATATTAAAAAAAAAAACATTTGATAGCACGCGTATTATGTTTATTTTAACACCGATTTATCTTTTGAAATGCTAAATAAAAAATACTGAAAATTAAAAACATAATCATAAAATAACTAGAAATTCAATAAAACTTTTATTAGATATTTATGTATTTAGATATATTTTTTTTTATATATTTTTATTTAGATATATAATTTTATTAATTTTTATCATGATATTAAGTTTTTCATTACACTTATATATGATATTATCATAATTTTTATGTTGTTCAATAATTTAATTATTTTTGTATAATTTTGTCAGTAAAGTTTATTATACAAAGTTAAGTTACATTGTGATTTGGTGTTTTAGGAAAATTTTTGATTCATTTTAAAGACAGACAATTCTATCCTTTTTGTTTTTCGAAATTTTAGAAAGTTTTGAGTGAGTGAATGTAGACTTAGGAGAATAGAATGAAATCATAGAAAAGATTAAAAAATATAATTAAAAACAAAAAAAGGTTTGACAGAGAAGAAATATTGATAAAGTTAACTTAAACCTTATTAACCTCTTAATCGAGTCCACCTAATTCAGTTCGTATACTAAATAAATAATTTAGATAAATTGTATTTTATTTTATTTTTTCACATATTTTATTTAAAGCTGATGAAAACATATTTTTTATTGTCTTCGTACGCCTTTTTTTCTGTTTTGTCAAATTTTAAATTTAAATAAAAAAAATGTTTATTCTTATTGAATTAATTCCTCTAGGGACACATTAAACCAATACTTATTTACACTTGTCCTTATGTAAAATGTAAAGAAAAAAAAAATAAAAATAAATTGATAAAAATCTTTAAGAAAATCTTTTTTTTTTTCGGTGTAGAATTTATTTCTTTTCTTTATTTTGGCAAAATTTTTCTACCGAATATATCTATACTATATATATTTTATTCAGAAATATTTGCAAAAAAAAAAAATTGTAGGAATATATCTTTTTTTATGTAAAAATGAAAAATGTCAAGAATACAGACAACAATGCAACATATTAGACTTTTGGGGTCATAAAAAAATTATTTAAATACACCCTAGTGACTTCATTGTAATAATAAATATATATATACAAAGAAATGAAAAATTACAAAATAAATACTCAAAAGAAAGTGAGGAAATTAAATTAAGGAAAATTGTTTAGATATCTTAATGTTTTAAATATAGTAAGTTAACATAATGATAGAGTTCTAAAATTTTTAAACAAATAGTAGTAAACCCTGAACTGTTGGCAAAACTAGTTAAGTTCGTGGACAGATAGAGTTAAATTGTCATTTTTATTTTGATCTAGAAGATTGATATTTTTGTCTCTAATCAAAATGAAATAAAGTAAGCTGCACTTAAAAACTTTATCGAATAGATATTTAGATTATTAAGAATTTTTAAATTATTAAGAAAAAAAAAATTAATAATGTTAAAAGTTCCCTTTTTAGAGCCTGAAGAAAAGCTTCTTTTATTTCTTTATCTGATGCGAATGAAATTCTAACAAAAAAAAAATTAATATAAAACTAATTAGAATTAATTTACCAAAAATATAAATAAGAACAGAAAGAGTGATGTTGCACCTGTATAACTAACTGAAAGTGTTAACAACGATAACATTGTTTTTTTTTTGTACCAATTTTTTTTTTTTTGGTTATTTTAAGAACTTTTGATAGATTTATGACTTCCCCAATTAGGATAATGATTCGAAAAATTCAATTTAACTGTTTCTAACAACATTAACGAACCAATTTTATCGCCCGTTTTTTTTTCCTTGTTATCATTTTACACATATATTATGTTTTTTTTTTTAAAGTTTCTAAAAGTTATTCTTTTTCGTTACAAAAAAAAAAAAAAACAAATCATTTTCACTTCATTCTAGAAGTAAAATAAAGAAGGAAAAATACAGAAAAAATTCGTTATTCCGCAAAAAAAAAAAAAACTAAAAAAATTAAGAGAACACGTCCATTAGCAAAAAAAAAAAAAGAAGAAACTTTTGATGTTCAACCATCTGGTTAGTAAAAAATTCTTTTTGGTAAATAATTACCAAAGAATAAAATTTGTTTTCATATTAAAATAATAATAATAACAATAACACCTTTTTAACAGTCTTTTGAATATTTGTGCGTTCATTGATAACATCTTTGGATGCTTTCAATTTTGTTCTTCTGTGCAAAATATTTTTCTTTAATTTTATTTTATTTTTAAATTTTTTATTATTGTAATCTGAAATCAATTGCGGAATTCATGTATCGATATTGTGTGCTGTTTTTTAAAAATATAACACTAAACTGTTAAGGATGCTTTAAAGAATGGTTTAATCAATTTATACTACACTAGTACAGCACAAGTAGTAGATATTAAGTAAAAGTTTGAAAGGTTCGCAAATTTTCTAAATTTTTAACAGGTCAACTGTAAAATTGAGATCAACAATTTACACTTTTAGTTTTTCACTATAATTGAAACCAAAATGTCAACAGATACAAGCCAATATCTTCTTTTCAAATTTAACATTGATTTATTTTATTTTTTCTTTCATATAATCATGGTATGATTAGAGCGGTGCAAAAGACATCACCAGATTTCGCATCTCTTAGATTCAAGTTAAAATGCCTATCGTTTGACTTTATTAGAAATTTAATTTCTTTTCCAATTTCAGTAGAACTAAGAAAATCAACAAAATTCAAATGAAATAGATTTTTATACGACTTTTATTACTACGACTCTATTGTTTGACAATTATATAAAGTTATGATTTTATTTTTTTTTTAAATCAAAATAAATTATGCTCGCGAAGGATTCATAATAATTTATTTTTTATTTTCATTGTTTTATTTTTATTTCAATTTTTTTTTTTTTTTTTCAAACAATTCAAATAAAAAATAAAAACAACTGCCCCCAGGTGACAACTTTTATTGACCATTAGTATATTATTTTTATTTTACTTTATTTTTATTTTTTTGTTTTACTAACACAAAAAGTCAAAAAAAATTACAAATATAAAAAAATAAAACCAAAGGAAAAACCTTTTGAACCATTTACAGGTTTAGAGGGATTCTTATACCCGTAAGGTACCACATCACGTTAAAAAAAAAAAAAAACTGAAAAAACAAATGTGATGATGAGAATAAGGAAAAAAAAAGAAGTAAAACAATTGATTGGTATCTCAAAATAATTTTCAAAAATTGGAAACAAAGGCATGTGTGTTGCACTTAATTGATAATTTATTGATTTGATCGAAAATTTTAATGATTTTAATGAAAGTTATTGAAATAAACAAAAAAAAAGGTGTAAAAATGGGGAAACAAAATTAATTTTTTTTTTCTGTTTTCGTTTCTTTAATTCACACCATTTCATCATTTAGGTATGGTTTTATTTATACTATATAAAAAAGTTTATTAAACAAATAAATAAATTAATGAACTAAATGAATGTTAACATTTAAAAATAATTTAAATCGGGAGTTTCTGCTTTTGGATGACACATATTCGTTTTAGTCAATTAACTGTGCAGATTTTCTCTATCTACTTTAGTAAAATTTGGCATACAAACGCTCCAAGTAAATCGGTTAAAATTAATGACAATAATTTTAATTTTCATATCTAGGAGATTATTGGTAATATTATATAAGTGTTATTCAAATAATAAAACGATTGGAACCAAATTATCTCCTTCATACAACTAAAAGAATTATTTAAATTAATCTACCAGGACTTAACCTTAACAGATATTAACAAAAAACTTAAAATCTAAATACTATTTCTAAAAAATTTGTCATATTCATATTTTATTATATTTTTATATAGCATAAATTAACATTTTTATTGGCAGAGATATTATTTAAAAAAAATCCATAATTACTTCTAAGAAATGATAAACATAAGAAATTGTGTTGACGACAGACTCTATTCGGGGTATAAATACTTGAAAGTCCCAATAGTTCAGGACAATCAATATCAACAAATCAAATACAAACGTACAACTTGCTATAGTTCTCCTGAGTTCAAGCAATTCCAAATGAACTCCAGGTATACCTAAAAATAAACAAGTTGACGAAAAAATAAAGCCAAAATCAAATCAAAAATAATTTTTTGAATTAATTATGATACAAGGCGCCAAATATTTAATGTAAACAATAATATTAAAATTTAATTTCGTTAAAGGTCATTTTAATTTATAAGAATATAATACTACCTACCGTACCATAAACTAAAACTATTAAATTTTTTAACTAAAAAAAATATATAGGTACGTACTTGTTTTACTATCACTTTACTAGTTACAATGTATAAATTTCTTTTATGTTTTACTTCATATATAGCTAATTAAAGTGAATCTTATTTATTTATGTTTTTTATGTAAATATTTGCCTTAATGGTCTTCGGATCACATATTTTAAAATATTATTTTAAATAAAAGAAAACAATTTAATTTTTTTCGTTGTTTTTATAATAGCATTAAAATATTTTTTTCTTTTCTTTTTCAAATTGAGTAAATTTTATGTAACATAAAAAAGGTAATAATTATTGTTTAAAATTTATATATGTTCGCGAGCAAAGCAAAATCATTACAAACACCCAAAACCATAATATTCAATCTTAAAATCTCGAAAATTTATTATTATATTGGAAGTAATGGTTTAGTTTTTTTTTAATTAAGTTCAAGAAAATTCAATAAATATTCGATATTCTATTATCATTCGAATAGAAATGATAATTGAATTTTCGTGAATTTTTGGGTAATAAAGGCTGAGTTAAAATTCCTAGAACTGTATTATGTTATGGTAATGTTGCTATGTTCGGGAGCCAAAATTCTATAATTTTAGTTTTAATTTTTCTTAATATATTTTTTTAATATATTTAAAGCGGTTGTTGTTTCTATTTAAAAAAAAAAAAATTTATGGCTGTGGTACTTTGACTTTTCACAAAAAAAAAAACGAATAAATAAAGTAAAACAAAAAACTTTATAATTTATGAATTGGAAAAAAGTTTTGTGAGAAAAATTTACTTTTACAACACGGTTTCTACATATATATGAAAATGTCATTGTTTTTACATAATTATAGTATTCTAAGTATTACTTCACAAGAACATAAGGTTGTTTAAGTTTTGAGTTTTATTTTTCTTACAATTTTAATTAAAATATCAATATTGAAGAATCTGAGAAAGTCATAAGAATTCATATATAACTTTACCAAACTTTGTATTAATTAATTTGTTTTCAAGAGTTTTTTGAACAAGTTCTTAAGAAAAAAATTTGAACCGAAGTATCTCAGTATTATTCCGATTTATCGTGTTCTACAGATTAAAAACAACTCAGTGTTATCATCAGAATAAAGGGATTTAAAATTTAAGTAATTTAAATATAATGTTTTCAGTTGAAAACTAAGTCCACAAAAGAACTAATTATAAAAAATCAATCTAAGAAAATTCAATATATAAATTATAATTTAACATAAATTATTTTACGGATTTTAATTTTGCATAACATAATAATGAATATTGAAATTTTTTTTTAACATAAATTTATAATGTGTGTAATTAAAAAATAAAAAAAAAAATTATTAATTAACACATTGTAAAATTTGACAAAGCGTCATGTAATCAAATATGTACATTAATATCCGTGCAGACATATTTTACTGCACCTTTTTTTTCGCAAATATTTTCAAAATAGTTTAATTTAAAATATTGGTTTGCATAAACTAGGTGCTTTTGAATAAAAAGGATGAGTAAACTTTTTTTGTAAATAAATTAAAAATTTTAATTTGTATTGCAGGCTTTTTTTGACACTTAGAAAAGTATTCTAAAGACTTTTGATCCAAATTCTTTGAAGAAAATTAGAACAAAATATAGAAAAAATATAGATGAAAAGCATATTAAGATATGTATTACCCCGGCTAGGATCATTTTAATTAATTCAATTCACGATTCACTCTAATAATTAAGCTTAAAAATTTATTTAATAAACTAATTTTAAAAATTTGCAAACACTTCCAGTTTTTCGAATATAATTATTACATTTTAGTATTTTTTTTTATAGGCGATGGTCACTGTCAGAATATTATTGTACATTGTTGTACCACAAATTTATATACATATATTTTTTATATAATGTAACATTTTCCGAGACAAAAGTCAATACCTATGTATATGCTTAGTAGAAAAAAATATATTACATATTTTTGGGAAACCTATGGGGAATGTTATTTTTGCGTTAAATATGAAAATTTTGTACAAAGAATGTAAAACATAACCCAAAATTTGCATTGTATGTTTTTTTTTTCATACATGAAAATTATATCTATATTTTTTTTGTATACATATATATTATTCGCTGTAACATGTAATTTTATAATTTTATCTACGGAGAAAAATAAAAAAAAAAATTAATAAATATTTTCCCATATTAAAAACGAAAAAACAATTTTATTATCTATATTTTTGAAAAACTATAATAATGTACTAAATATTGTACATTTAACATTCAATGAATTCAATATAAAATTTTACTTATTCATATATAATTAAATTCATAGTTTGGGAAATTATAGGAGGTTTGGGAAAATATAACATATAGAAAATTTTAATTGCAATTCTATAGTATTTATAGTAAATTTAATTTTTTGCAATAAAACAATAATTTGTAATTGAACATGAAAAATAGATGTTGAACAAACGTTTCTGTACCATGTTAAAGTTAATTTTAAAAACATAATTACATATATCATGTTAAAAAAAAAAATGTGAGAGAAACGAAATTATATTTGATGATAATATTATAAAAGCAGATATGTACAATCTAACCATAGCGTACAAGAACAAAACTGCAGTCTAAAAAAAAAACAAAATCTAAAATTTTAATTACAAATTTGCATAATAATTGCAATTCAATTTTTGAAATTATTTAATCTTAGGGGTTGCTTAAAAAATAAATTTAAAACTTTTTTTTTTTTTTTTTTTTTTTTTAAAATTGTTTATTTAATATTCATATTTCATACAAAAAATTCCTTAATTTATAGAGATTAGGATTAGATATACATTTATCCTTTACAACTAAGACATTATGATGACATTATTATCAATTATTTTAATTATGTAAATATACAATGTTTTATAAGTCTTTCTTTTAATTTAACAACTTATATGAAGTAATAAAACTTAAAGTAAACCTAACCTAACTTAAGAAGGACTTAAGTTAATCCCAAGATCACAGGATTAACCGATAATTTACAGTTTTCTTGAAACTTATCAGAATACTTATTTATTTTAATTTTTAACATGTCGATTTTGGCCTTATTGTGAAGTTTATTTGTCGAATAATAAAAGGGTAGATTAAAAATAATTTTTAATATTTTGTTTTGCGATTTTTGAATCTTTTCTGTGTGACAGTTCGCACAAGTGCCCCAAACGGGACAGGCGTAAAGCATTATTGGCAAGAATACTGTCTTGTAAATTTTTAATTTATTTCCGATGTTGAGACTAGAATTACGATTTATAAGTGGATACATTAATCTAGTTGTATTATTTATTTTGTTTACTAAGTAGCTAATGTGTTTTTGAAATTTTAGTTTTGGATCTAGAATTACTCCCAAATATTTTATTTCTTCTTTCCATTCGATTTCTATTTCTGATAATTTTAAGTTAGCATTAGGAAGGAAACATGATTTTCTTTTTTGCGTTAAAAATATTGAGTTAGTTTTTGAGATATTGATACTAATTTTCCACTTATTATAATAATTTTCCAGTATATTTAAGGCAGTCTGTAAGTTGTAGAGTATGTCTATTCCGTATGCACCAGTACTATATACTGATGTATCATCTGCAAAATTAACACTATTACAATTAGGTAATTTCGGGAAATCATGAGTGTAGATATTATACAAAATCGGGCCCAGTACTGACCCCTGAGGTACCCCAGCTTTTATAGCGAGTGTTTCCGAGAAGCAATTTCCGATGCTTACTGAAAATTCTCTATCAGATATGAAGTTTAAAACTAATTTTATAATACAGATAGGAAATTTAGCTTCAAGCATTTTATGTATTAGCCCATAGTGCCAAACTTTATCAAATGCAGCTGCAATGTCAAGTGAGACTAAACCTGTAGAATTCCCGATAGCAAATCCTTTTTTAACATCATTTTTGACTTTTGCCAAAGCATGCATAGTGTTATGATTTTGTTTAAAACCAAATTGTGTGTTTGGGATTAAATTTATTTTGTCTACATGTTCCATTATATATATTTTAATGATTTTTTCTAATATTTTTCCGAACGTGTTTAAAAGACTAATAGGTCTGTAGTTTTTAGGGTCATTTAATGGCTTATTAGGTTTTGCTATAGGAATCATTTTTGCTTTTTTCCAGGGTTTAGGAAAATATTGATTTTTAATGCAGGAATTATAAATGTATAATAGGTGAATTTTTGCTAGATTTGGAAGATTTTTAATAGCTTTATTTGGAATATTGTCAAACCCACTGGATTTTCTGATTTTTAGAGATTTTATTATTTCATTTAGTATATCAATGGTAATTGGATTTGGAAGATCAAGAGTGGTATTGGAAAGTTTGCTCTTGATATTATTTTCTACTTCACTTTCGAATACTGGATCGTGAAAATCAGGCGATATTGTGAAGTTTTGTTCAAATGTTTTAGCAAGAACTTTTACTTTTTCATCACTTGTTATTATTTTTTTATCATCTATAACAAAAGGAGGTATAATTTTATTTTTGTGTTTTAATATTTTAGATGTTTTCCAGAGAGCAGAGCTATTTGGTTCAATGCTTCCTAATAATTTTTTCCAACTTTCATTTTTGAAGTTACTTATTTCTTGCTTAATCAAATGGTTTAAATGATTTACTTGGGCCTTAAAAATTAAAAATCTGTAACGAATCCAACTTCGTCTAGCGCAATTTCTTCTTTTAATGAGCGACAGGATGAAGGAAGGCAATTTTAAAGTATAATTATTCCTAACTTTGATTTTAGGAACACTATTATTAATTGCTTCATGTATTATAATATTTAAGTTGTATATCTTGTCATCTATTGCTTTGTTACTACATAAGTCATTACAGTCAGTTGTTTGAGATAGGTTGCTACTTACAAGTTCTTCAAATTTATTCCAATTAGCCCTGTTAAAATCGTAGCGGTAGTAATCTTCTGAAATCAACTCTAAATCAATCTTTATAAAGATTGGTAAGTGATCAGAACTTAGATCATTTATAGTTTTTATTTGACTGCAATATTGGGGACAATTAGTTAAAAAAAGGTCAAGAGTTGAAGGTTGCATTTTTATATTTTTTGGAATGTATGTTGGATCTGCAGGGAATAGTAAGGCAAAGCTACCACCAATCATTAGGTCATGTAAAATGTTTCCCCAAGTATTAGATTTCAAACAGTTCCAGTGTTGGTTCCTACAATTTAAGTCACCTCCTACTAAATAATTTCCTTTAATCCTAGAAAATTTGAGTAAATCAGATTTTAATTTCCCTCTTTTATCATTATTCTTACCCGCGTTACCACCCGGAAAATAAACTGAATAGATTTTAATGCTAGAGTTATCTTCTAAAAAAATTTCAACACCAATGTTTTCTATAAGGTTAGTTTTTATTATAGGTAATACTTTATGTTTAATATTGTTACGTACCGTGACTGCAACTCCACCTCCATGGGTACAGCGGTCATTACGATAGATAGTATAATTTGGAAATGAAATTTTTTTGTTATCTTTAAGAAATGTTTCACAAATAAGGCCAACATCTACATTATTTTTATTTAGGAATTCATTAAATTCATAATTTTTTTGTTGGATGCCTCTGGCATTCCATGAAATAACTTTTATATTTTTATTAACCATTATATATATATTTTATTGCTAATTGTGCGATAGTATTAAATTGTTCATGCTTTGTCTTGCAATTAGATAATTTTATAATTAATTCGTTAGTTAGGCTACTTATTTCATCTATAGAAAATAAATTATTATTAATAGAATTATGAACTAAATTATTATTACTGTTGTTGTTACGTATAAGGCTTGAGTAACTAGGTCCATCATTGATCTCTGCTGAACATGTATTTCTAGCTAAATTTCCTGGCAATTTGGGAAAGGTTTTTTCATAATTTTTGTTGTCCATGAAATATTCCTTTCTAGGTTTATTAATCAAACGTTTCTTTTGTAAGCGGGATTGGACAAATGCTTGCCTACTAGGACAATCCGGATCTACGGAGCTGTGTTTTCCGCTACAATTAGCACATTTAAGATTCTCTTTGTCTGGGCAATTAACTGTCAGGTGATTTCCCGAACAGTAGCCACAATATTTGGTCACATGGCAGTTTTTGGCACCATGACCATACATCTGGCAGTTGAAACATTGTGTGGGTTTGTTAAAATTTTTAGATTTATGCTCCCACCTTATTCTGATATGATTTATTACCTGAAATTTGCTTTTTAGTTCAGTTAATGTGATGCTTTTATGCTCAAAATATACAACATACAATACGATTTCAGTATTGTATCGGGTAGTTCTAACTATGCGTTTAACATCAGTGACTTTTAGATTAAGTTTGATTAATTCAGCCTTAACGTCAGAAGGTTCGATCGAGTCTAGGCCTGATAGCACCGCTTTGACTGGTTTTTGATTTTTAGGCTCATACGAGAAATGCTCTACTTGGGCTTCCAAAAGTATTTGGCAAAAGTTATTAAAGTCATCGATTTGCTCAATGAAGACTTTTATCCCAATTGAGGTTCGTCTTATGTTGTAAGTATTTATGTTACCTTTAGTTAGTAGGCTTAATACATCATTTTGGCTTTTTTTTAATATTGTTATAGGTGGAACCTTATTTTTGATGGAATTTGCTTCAGGTATATGCTCGTCCTTATCACCAATGTCGTTCATATTATCATCGTTTTCATCACTAACCTCCAATGTTTGCAAAGGAGCAAAGAAATTATAAGCGTTGGTAGTGCTTTTAAGTGGCGTTTTGCCCATTTTTGGTTTTTTAAAATTGCCCAATTTTTTTAACATGTGTTTTTTTGATGGGTTTTTGTCCACATCATGGAAAAATGTTGCTGGTCGTTTTGCAATTTTTTTTTTTTTTTTTTTTTGTCTTTTTTAATTTTTTTAAAGATCAAAGAAAGAAAATGAACAAAAATCTATAACAGAATAGATTTCTGTATCAGGTAGATTTTTATTTTTTTTTTTTTTTTAATTTTATTTATTAATAGTTGCGAACTTTATAATTTGTCTTTAGTCTACGAGAGAATAAATCAAACTGAATTTAAAACTTGAATGAATAAAAATTATAATGATAATAAATTAAGTTTAAGGTTTTAGAATTTAAAAATGAATACATATTTTAAAAGTAAGTTAATAATGATTTTGTTTGACCAACTCTAGAGAAAAATCAAACAGTGTATTTACATGTATGTTTCTATTAATGCATATTATCTTGTTGAAGAATACAGAATTAATAGATTTTTAATTTTTTTTAAGTTGCCTTCACCTTTTCATATAATGTACAAATTTTCTAACAAACCAAAATTCTGAAAGTTTACTTCTGATTCATTTAGAGAAGAAAATTATTTACCAAAATGCTTCCCCACAGAAATTACCATTTGAAAGACAATCTAAATAATTTTAGCTCCTTGAGATTTGCCTCAAAAATCGGCTTTAAAAGTTCAAAATACCGGTCGAATTTGCAAAAAACTGAGAAATAACCAAAAAACAAGAAAATTTCTGAATTTCGATAACAAATAATTTTTTCAGTTATAATGTTTTTTGACAGTCGACAGGAAAATGTTATTTCTATATACGCGACTTTTTTGACATGAAAACATAAAATTTTTCTCCCTTCTGAGAGATATTCTATTTCTGAAAAAATTATTTATTTATTCAATGTTTCATTCAAAATTATTGTTATTTATATAAATAATGTAAGTGATATTATAGACATATATTATATATATATGTTTAATATACAAGTGAAAATAAAATAAATTGTATAAAATTCAATAGTTTGGGGAATATTTTTTTTTTGTTTTTTCTTTGTTTATTTTATATATATATTTATTTATGTTAGAGTATACGATGATATTAGTTTATAATTCTAATTATTTATTCATATTCATTATCTGTTAATATTCAGTCTAATAATTTTATTATCCTTTTTCCCAGTTACACAATGAAAGAAATTTTCCGGTTACAATGCTGTTGATAAACTAACAAAATACACCCACTAATAATTACATTGCAAAAAGAAATACATACATATAATATTTTATTCAAAATGAAAACATTATTACGAGGTGTACTGAAAAATTCTGTAATAATGTGAATTATAATAGTATGGAATTTTTTTTTAATCTGACTGAAATGCTACATTAGAAACTTAGCCTTTATTGAGTATACTCAAAATAGTAGGAAGAAGAAAATAAATTTTTCAGAATTAAAAATCGTTTACAATTGTGCACAATTTTATTGTAAAATAAATAATTACTTGCGTTAGTTGACTCAAGCAGGTATCATTAACTTGCTTCAATCAGTGGACTGACTAAAGTTCCAAAACATTTTTTTCTCAAATTATCTCATTATACTATAATAATAAATCGTGATAGATTAAATTACATTGAATCGGAGATTTTATTGTATGTACATTATTAAGGAAACTTTTTAATAAAAAACAATTATTCAATTGTCACTTCACTATGTACTAAACTTCTACTTTTTCAACCATAACTTGTATATATGCGAAATTATGTTCAAGTTACATTGTTTGCAAAAAAAAAACTTACAAATAAAGGTTTTATGTTTAAAAGTGGAATTAGATATTTATTTCGTATTTAACTAAATGAACTTATTTTTATTATGTTTTAAAAATAAAACATTGTTTTAGTTTAAAATTATGTAAAAGTAATAAAATTCATATTCAAAAGGATAATGTTTTAATGTTGTTTTAAATGTAGTTTTCCGACTATGTGTATTTATGTTTTTTTTTTTGGTTTTTTGTTTCTCAGCCAGAGGAAAACGAACATCTCTAGCAGATATGTCATGAAAAGTATTTATTTGCATTTTTAAATATTTTTTTCACTTAAAAACTAAATATAATAGTTATTTCTGATTATTGTAAAATTATGAAATTATTAGGTAAATGAATCTATTTTCGCCATAAATGTTTATAGTGTGCATAAAGAAAAATATTTTTGTACAAAAACATTTTTAATAAAGAGAAGTATGCACAAAGCTGAGGCTTGAGGTTTTTTTTTAAATCATGTTGAAGAAATGTTTGCCTTAATACCTAGCGAGAAATAAAGTCATTACATTTTCCTGAATTTTTGTTTTCTGACATTGTAAATTTCTATTTTCGTTGAAGACTCAAAAATGTTGGAAAAAAAAATTCTTAAAGTGCTCAGGTAAAATTATGACTTTAAGAAACATGAAAATTTATGTTATATAAATCTAAAAGAATGTAGAAAACTTGAGTTTATTATAAAAATTTAATGGGAATAGAGTTTCTGAAACATTAATTTTAATTTAATGACCATTACAAAAAATAGATTTTTTTTGATTATTTTTTTTACATTTTTACATTGTATATGATTTTCTCTAATTTTCAATGTACTATGAACAGGTAATTCGAAAAATGTGAATTAAAACCAAAAACGTAAAAACTAAAATTTAGATATGATTAAATTACATTTTGTTTAAGAAATAAAAATATTTAAATTAAAAAAAATTCGATTGAATTTAGTACAGTTTTATCACAGTGTTACTATCAGCATTTCACCCATTAGAAAATCATCAACTGCATGAATCTAGTCTAAAGGAGCTGGCCAAATCTTGAATAATAGAAAGTCGTGTTTTTTATATGTCCGAAAATCTTGGCTACATTATTTTGCAGAAAATTTATGCCCAAACTTCATTTGTATACGAAAAAAACTTAAAAGCGTACTTAATTTGTATACAAATTCTCTGACTGAAAGATATATACGAAGTTTAAATTCTGGAAAACTTTGTAAACTTCGTAGTTATCGAAATTTCTTTTGTAACAATAATTAACTTCCTTTAAATTGTATTTTCATCATTTGATCGAAAATTTTTAGATGTCAATATTATTTAATTTAACTATCATTGTGATGTAGAAATTATTTACAGAAAAAAACAAAAAAAAAAAAAGAATTAAAAAAAAAGGAAAAATTTACGACTTTTCTATTTATGGTCATTTTGGTTTTGTTTAACATTTTTTGCTATAAAAATATAAGTTGGGTATATAAATTTTATAAGAAACATTAAATTTCTTTTTTTTTATGATTGTTATATTGTTTTTTTTTTTTTTACTCCTCTAACTATTTAATAATATTATATAATAATAAAAATAAAACATTTCTATTATTTCCCCTAGGAAATTAATTCCATTTTGTATATTTATTTATTTATTTTCATTTTTTTTTTTTTTTCAAAAAAAAGAATAATTTTTATTATCTGTGAGTTTTATTATGTTTTATAATGTTTATATTTTGTTTTGTTTGTTTTTATTATATTTTGCGCTATTTTTTTAATTCTATATAAGATTGTCTGAAAAAAATCTAAAAATATATGTTTCGAAAAGTATCAATTTATTTTTCGAGTTCTTCATACAACGAAAAAAATTAAAAAGAAAGTAAATTAAAATAATTTTAGAATAAAATTCTTTATTATAAAAATTGGGTCAAAAATTGTATTTTTAACTAAAATTTCTGTTCGTCAATCTTAACAATATGTTGCAGTTTTTAGTTTTAATTTCAAAAACTTGGTTTCTCTTCAGAAAATCGACACTAAAGTAGCCTTCAAAATAAATTAATTTTTTGACTGGTACAATATTCGGATATTAAAAAGTTTGTTATTTTTTAGAACTATTTGCATTCGAAGAACAACAGCAGATTTATTCTTACTCTACAGAGCCTCGTATAAAAATAGTCGTCAATCTTTTTTTTGTAGTCAAATTTTATCGGAAAAGTGTTAAAACATATTCGATAATTCGTTAATTTGGTGGTAAACCCTAAAATTTCTTTTTATCTCGTTGTAAATTATGCAGATGAACTTATTTTTTTTAAAACATTGAAATTATTTATTTAAAATTTAAGTTAAATTAACAGATCATAAAAATTTTAATTTAATAGTTTTAAAAATTAAATAACATATGCGGAAGAAAAGACAAGAAATTTATGTAGGTACATATAGGTTTTATTTGATGAAAAAGAATTAATTAAAAAAAAACTTATACTTTTCCTTAATAATTTATATTATATTGTTAACTTTGTCTTCTTTGTGAGTTTAAATTTTTATTGTTATACTGACATTTTAGTAATTGGCTTCTTATTAATGCATTTAACCAGTTTACAGAAGTTATGTTCGACACTTTTGACATATACAAATATACAATATTGTATTTATTCCAAATTTTTGATCCAACCAAATGTGAAATGAATATTTAATTTTTATACAATAAAACTTAACATATTTGATTAAAGAATCTTACTTAAGAATAAGAAGTGAAAAAAAAAAAACGTTAATTGAGGTGTTTTATTAGAAAGATAAATGAGTGCAGAACCTGAACGAAAAAAAAAATATTGTCTACACTCTACAGGGTATAAAGTCATTGGGGAAAACAAGGAACAATTTTCCTGTACTAAAATTATATTTTTACTTTAACGAATTTTAGAAACTTTGCTTATGAATGCCTTTTGTCTTCAATTTGATCTTAAGAGATGACGTATCTGATACAGTAAAACTATTTTTTTATTATTTATTTATTTATTTTATTATTTTTTTAATTTATTTCTGCGTCAATTTGACGATTTTCAAGATTGTACGAATGAAAGGGATCAATTAGAAGTAAGCTTTTATGTTTTTAATTCAACTTTATTTTCCTAGAAAGAATTTTCAACCATACTGAAGTAGTTTTTTTTTGCATCAAAATCCAATAAACAGAAGGCAAAACCAAAAGAACAAAATTTAAATTTATCATTGAACGAGAAATGAATAAAAATTGATATTAAAATAAAATCGATTATTTTATTTCAATTTTTCGAGTTAGCAATGTCATTAATATAAACAACTTTTTTTTTTATATTGCGAAAAAAAAAAATAAAAAAAAACTGAAAGTATCTGTATGAACTTTTATTGAAATATCCAATGGGGGATTCGGACATATGTAAACAGAAAAAGATTAAAAAAAAGTGCTCATCGTTTCCTCATGATTTGGTGAATCCTATTTGAAAATAAACATTACGCGATTTGAGAAAAACATTTTGTTATTTAAACATTTTATTTTTGTTTTTGTTTATCTTTTTTTTTTTTATTTTTTGTTTTCAAAGTCATTTTATTTTTCAGTTAGCCCAGGAAAATTCAAAGTTTGATGTTCTGTTAAGACAAAAGCATGATTCGAATATGGCAAAAATATTTAATACTAAAACATTGCGTTTATTTCGCCAAAATTATAATTTTCATCAATTTATGGCCCACAGTACTCACACCATAAGTTTTGGTCACTGAGTATCTTTCGATTCCTTCTTCCGCAAAACAAAAAAAAATTGAAAGGAAAAGGAAAATTGAGAAATAACTAAAAAAATTATTTTTTGATTAAAATTTCAAGGGAAAATAAACCAATAAGAGATTCCGTCTTACAGATTTTACGATGCGAACCTTTGTGAAACTATAAATACTTTCGTTCTATTCTTTATAAGATAAGTCAACTTAAATATATATATGTAGTTACAAAGAAGTCAATGATTTACAAAAATGGCGGCTGCTAATCTTGTATTGTTTTTAATTAACTCTCTTGAACGATTTTCTATTTGCTAAACCTTAAAATTGCAAATATTTTTGTTCCAAATGTCTATACAACTCAATGTTACATACTTAAATTTAATCCGTGTGGTTCTACAAAGAATTTTAATATATTATTTTAAAAATTATATTTTCATAGAAAATAAACACGTTGATTGCAAATGTTTATGTAATAGCTTGGTTCAAAATCGTACTATGTAACAATTTTGACGTATATGACCAAAAATTTAATTAGCATTTGCTGATAATTCTAAATTTTTGAGGTCAATTCTATTTTGATAGTTTAAAAAAACTAATTTTCGCAGTATTTGAAATTTATTTTTTATTTTAACAACTAATTTGTAGAAACCAATCTAAAATCAAAGCCATTTTAATGTCTTCATTTTGAATTGCTAACAAAGTTTATCTATCTGTATCCAATTTATGTGCATAAAAAATACTACAGGACAAAAAAAAATCACATTCATATACATATACTTATTTATCCACTAGTGTATTTTGCTGTGATGTCTTTTAATAAAATAATGATGATGTTTCTAGTTCGATGGTGAATCCTGCTGTTAGTAGTGCTCGAAAAAAGAATAAAGCTGGGGGGTTTTTTTTTATGTTATACAATTTCAATGATATTTTTTGATTCTATATGTTTTTTAATGGTTATCCCCCTTGGTAAACAATCTTAACTGTAAAGGTACAATCAATATCAGATTGAAAGTCCTATTTTGAAAAAAAAAAAACTTCTTCTCTTTTTGGAAGAAAAGTATTGTAATTAGGAAAAACATGAAAGAAAGGATGGAATTAAATATCGCAAGGATATGCAGCCGTACTATTTTGAAATGGTATTTCCAGAATCTAACTTGATTTTAAAAGACAGTTTAACAGACGTTCTGATATTGTAAATTCTGTTTTCGTGAGAAAGCTAGAAATAATTTAACCTTTTATTAAGTCACATCAACAGACTATTTCCATATAAATTAAGCTTAGATAATATTAAAGAGATGGAAAAGGAATGATTCCAGATTTTGTTTGTTCCTAAAAAAATAGAGTTTTCAATTTGATTTTCCAAAGAACTGAATTCTATCTAATCAAACTCCAACTTAAAGTATTAGGTATAAATAATGTGTAGAGTTTGATCAATTTTACTGAAAATTCAATAAGCAATATAGCCTATCAAAAGTAAATACACAGGATACATACAAACAATACAATCAAACATAATGTATAGATGTTGAAAGTAAAAAAAAAAAAAAAAAATCAGTAAAAATGACTTAAAGGCTATAATGTGGGTTATGTTTCAATAGCGAGGCATTAAAATTGTTATATGTTTTTTGGTTTATCCTTTGAGAATATCCATTTAGTTTTGAATGTATCTTTCTGTTTTTTTACTTTTCCTTATTTTTTTTGAAGTGTTTAACTTATGTGATTCAAAGGAAGGAAATTAAATAAATATAAAAAGTTCTGATTTCTTTTTTCTTCTTTATTTTTATTTTTGTATATTTTTTGAAGATATCTTCAAAAAAATATAAAATAAAAAAGAATAACATTTTTGAAGTTGTTATAAAAAATGATGTCCTAAAGACTACTGAAATGAAATAAATTTAAACGAAAAAAAATTGATTTTAAATTCGATTGACGAAAATAAAAAATCAATTAAAATATTAAAAAATTGAGATCTTACAAAGTATTCAGCAATTGCTCTTTAGACATTAGATACAACATAAAGGACTTGATTTAGCAATTCAAATTAAATTGCACATTTTAAAGACGTAGTCATTTCAATCATAATTTAAGTAAATTTCGACTCTATAAATGTTTGCAAAAACTAAATAAAAGAAAATCATTTAAGTAAAAAACAATAACATAATGTGCAAACCATTTTTCTAATGGCGTGAAATCAATTTTTCATTCATATTTTTATTGTCCTACATAATAAATATTATATGTACTTATTGCTACTACATTTTCGAAACGAAACCTTAATTATTTTATATCCGAATAAAAGTAAAATAAAACTATTTTTTTAGAGATTTTTTTTTCAAAAGAAAATTAATTATGAACCTAGTAAAATTTTTTTTCAAACATAATTTCTTTTTAGTTTAAAATTTGTTTTCTGTTTTAATTAAACAAAAATTACATGAAATTATTTATTTTTTTTTTTTAATTTTGTTATAAAAAGTATATTTTGCTAACCACTAAATAAATTGTTTGTCTTGCTTTCGGCAATATTATTAAATGAAGTATTGTGTCTGTGTGTATATATATGAAAAAAAAGTCTGAACAGTGAAGAAGAAGACCCTTGGAGCAAAACTTAATAGAAAAAAAAATTATTGAAATTTTTATATAAACTTTTGTGTTATAAACCGATGAATTACTGAATTCGTTCTTGAGCTTTTATTTTTTATTCTGAAGAAGTTTAAAGTTTGAATTGAAAAACCTTTTTGCAAAACGTTCAAGTAAAATCTTCAATATATAACCATTAATTTAAGTTCACTCTTTCATAATTGAGGTTTGACAGTCGCTTGTAGCTTTTTTGTCCCAATTACGAATCTAATTCTTGGCTAAGTAAAAACTTTATTTCATCTAAGAAAAGAAATCAGCCAAATGTTGTGAGCCTCGAATAGAGTTTATTTTTGTTTTCTTAATCCCATATCTGTGTAAACCATACATAAATAGAATTTTAATAAATTTTCTATTTAATTATTTTCGCAGATGTTAATTTTTCTTTTGATATTATGTTTGGACATATTTTTTTTATCTTAATTTATTTTTAAGTGAATTTGAAATTCTTTTTTTTCTTTTTTACTTAGTTATTTTATTTTTATTTATTTTTTTATTTATTTTTCGTCAAAGAAATGCAATTCTTAATTTCTCTTTGGAACAAGTTGGTGTCCTTTAATTGGGATACCTTTATATGATTAAAAACGGAATAACAAAAAATAAAATAAAATAAAATAAAAGAAAAGGTTTTTTTATGTTTTTGATTATGACTTTTTGTTTATTTGAAGGACACGCAATTTAATGTCCCCAGAGTGAAATGGAGTGATGTGTGTAAAACATTCTTTGTCCATTAGTGATTAACATAGACGTAAAAATTAAAGAAGAAAAAAAAAAAAGTTACGTATATATAATAACGAAAAATTCACAGATAAAAAATTTTCATCCCGAGTGTTAAAAATTAATATAAATTTTTTTGTGTCTTTTGTTGGACAGTTGACATTTTATCAGCAGGTGTCCTGACACGCAGAAGAATCAAAATTTCTATTAGGGCAATTATAAACGAGCTTGTCATTCTATAGTGTTTAACTGGATCATCTGTAGTTTGTCAATTTTCTAGAAAATCTTTAAAAAAGATAATCCGTAATTTGAAGTCTAGGGTTTTTTGTATACAGAATTTTTTGGCTAGGATGTTTTACTTCTGAATGATGGATTCACTGGTTTTTAAAGATATAAATACTAAATGACGGAAAATACAAAACGGCTGAGACAATTCAGATATTTTTGTAAAATTATTATGACGTCGGAAGAAATTCACTTTCAATCAATAGTTGGGCTCTGTTATTTTAAATTTTTCTAGCAAATGTAATGATTTAAATTTCGTAGTATCTTTTCCAAAACGGAGTGAAAAGAACTTGTTAACTTTTAAGACTATGATACTTGTTTTTTTTTTTTTTTTGACATTTATGTAAATATGAATACATACTGACTTTGATCTTTAGTTTCGGGGCTATTTTTCTGATGTTTAATGGTTTCATAATTTTGTGTGCATTTATATGTATGTAGTGTATATATTTTTTATTTATATTTAAAGGAAATTTCAAGAGAATTTCATTAAATTTTGGAATAGCTATCATTTTTTCTTTTTTTGTTAATGAATTAAAATGATAAATTGTTGTATAAATATTTTTGAGGTGTAAAATTGCGCTCTAATTGGCAAAAAGTGATGATTTATTAATTCAATTAGTTAGTTAGATATTTTTTTTTTCTTTTATTAATTTTTATTTATTTTTTTGTAAAATTTATTACGTTTATTCTGGTGGGAAAATAAAGCCACGAAATCAACCTATGACCACGGTGTTTCTTAGATTGGAAAGTGCGAAAAAAATGTTTCATATTTGAACTACTGTGGTTGTAAATATTTACCAATAAGGCGATTATGTTTCCAAAAATAATATAACTTAAGATTTTTGAGACTCTCTTCAGTATGTAAGGGTTCTTTATATTTGATTGTATTTGAATTGATTGCAATTAGTTTTGACTGTAAATACATATATTTGACTGAAATTATATACTGTATTTCTATTTCAATGAATCTTTTAAAATTGAACTGATTAACTGATTAAAAGGAGGGATAAAGTTAAATGTCAATACAGTCAAATGAATTTACAGTCAAATGCAATTTTTATATTGATTTTCTAGAGCTAAGGGGATATTGTTAATTCATTACATTAGTAAACATTTATAAGATAACAGAAGTTTATAACTTTTACAATAGAAATATGATGTATTAGATATTTGAATAATATTTAGTATATTTATAATAGTATTAAACAGATTAAGAGCTAAAATGAATCAAAATGAAAGAGTTAAATTGTATGGACACTAAAAATTTTAAGAAAAATCAACTTCTACTATTGAAAAATATTTTATAATTTCTTTAAGAAATGTACGAAATTGCCTAAATTTACTATAGGTAAGTCGGGAACTGATTTTTGTCCTATATTTATTATCCACCAATGACATAGAAAATACATACCACTTTTGAGTGAAAAGGAAAATAATATGAATGGAAAGTAATTTACATTGTCAATAAATTGGGTGCCGTCATAACCATCGAGTTGATTTGTGTATTCCAACTTATTAACTTTTTTTAATTCATTTTTTTTTTTTATCAAATGTGACGTATAAATAGCTTTTATTTCTTTTACTAATTACTTAATGAACTACTTTCTAATCCCTTAATTTATACATATTTTGTTACAAAAAACCCGAACCGATCATTTATGATTTATATTTTTCTGTATTTTTTTATTTAATAGATATAAAAAAAAATTTGCGATTCGATTACTTCAAGGATCAAATAACAACTGAATTTATAATTGAAAAAGAAAAAATGTAATCTTCTATTTTAATTTTTATTTTTATTAAAGAAAAAAAAAAATAAATAATTTCTTTATTTTTCTCCGAAAACTTATAGGTATATAATATGCAGAGGTAAGTAAGTAGTATTTTAAAAAATTATTTGATCTGAATAAAAAATTTAAACCATTTAATTTTTAACATTTATTATTTATTTTTTACAAAAAGATATAACATTTAGTTAAGTGGACCATTCGTTTTGTTGCATGAAACATCGTATAATATACGTTTTGTTATTTCAAAAATGCAGATGTGAACAGTCCATATATAGAGAAAAAATAAATGAATTTATATATTGGTGGAACCTAATTTATGCGCGTTTTCAATAACAAACAAAAAAAAACACACATTTTAATTCCTTTTTGTGAACATTTCTGTTTTTTTTATTTTTCATTTAAAAAAAATAATATTACATTATTTAAAAACTAATTATAGGTTTTCTTTTTAACTGAAAGATTGCAGCAAATGCGTTCTCACTTTTTATTTGCACAAAAATTTAATATAATTCTGCTGAATAATGTAAATTATATAATATTGATTCAAAAACCTCCAAAAAAAATTCAAAAAGTCATCATGTAAGAAAAATTTATTACATTCCATTTATTATATTTCTTCCACAAGGAACTGTAGTGCAGTCCCATTCTTGATGGCGAGAAAATTGCATTGAGGCTTGTGTTCTGTTAACAATGATTATCCGTTTGTCGTTATTGTCAAACACATTAGATAGATAAGACATAAGAGAGATAATTTTTAAATATTATGCATCTAATTTTGTATTCCAAATCCATTTGGTAAAACTTTATTAATATTGTTGAAACACTTGTTAAATTAAACTAATTTTTTCTAGATTTTTGGATCTAAATTTAAGATAAAAATTTAACAAAATTGAGATGTTAACATTTCTGTAAAAAAAACAAAATTAATGTAAGTGCTACCTGTCAAAATGTCAAATTATCAAAAGAAAATTTTAAATATATGATTTCAATATTTAAGAAGATTGTTTTTCAACTGTTATTGAGGATGGAACGCGATGGCAAAGAATATACCATTTAAATTGTTTATTATCAAACTTACGAAATTTCTGGAATATAAAGTCGTTAAATTTAGGAAAAAAAATTAAGTCTGATGGATTGTTTATGGTTAAGCAAAACAAGCTTATATTTTTTTTTGCATTAAAACCGTACTCAAGAATCAGTATCAGTGTCACTGGGGTGGTTAAAATTAAACATTTTTACACCACTAAGAAAAAAAAAACTTTAAAGACGAATTTGAGAGAGAGAGAAGTCTAAAAACATGTTCAATTAAAACGTACCTAGTATCTATGATTTTTTATGATTTTTCTATAGAATTGAATAGTTTGGTGAGGCTTTACTTTTTTTTCACGAAAGTTTTTTGCCACAGACAACACTAAGACACGAAATAAAATAATTAAGAAACTTTTTCAAAAATTAAAACTATTTTTTTACCCTAGTAAAACAAACGAATTTTACACATTTAATATTAATTTATTTCCAGTTTGCTAGTAATTCAGACTGTAAAATGTCAGTTATAGTTTTTTTTAAAATTATATCATGAATTTCAAATTTCTTTTTTTGTTTTTTAAATTATGTATGTACCATTTTAAAATCTATTTCATGTTAAAAAATTTGTATTTTTAACTTTTTTTTTTCTGTTTCTATCTATAGTGTTTTAATTAAAAGTCAAATGGTCAAACATGAGAGCAGGTATTTTATATCAAATGTTAAAAAATTATAAAATATTTAAATATGAAATATTACCAGTAGCAAAAATAAAAAAAAAAACAAAGAATTATGCAGCATTTAACACTATGAATTCAGTTGAGTAGATTTACATGTTTTTATAAATACAAATAAATTTTGTTCTAATTTTTTTTGTTTTTTTTCGCTAACAAATGACGTATCACTGAATGTATAGAAAAACATAATTTCAAAACATTTGTCACATGTTTAAATGGTATATTATTTTTTTTTATATTAATTTTTTTTACATGAATTTTAGACAATTTTTTATTCAAATCCTTAATTTCAGAGCTGGAAATTTTTGCTTTCGTGTGGTATACAAATAAATTTTCGGGAAAAGTATACGCGAAAAGTATATCACGAAAGAAATGTCGAATTTTTTCCTATATAAATTTAATGTCTTCATTGAATGATTTAATTAGATAATTAGGTTCCAAGAACATTTCTTTCTCTCTGTATAGTTTGTTCCAACTGGAATGTGTTATTATTCGCACTTAAAATCTTTTATAGAATAATTTTATACTAAATGTATGTATAATGAGTAATATATTATTATGATTAATTTAATATTCAAAAAAAAAAAAAAACAATTTTTATATATTTATTATACAATAAAGACCTTTCTCATAGAACGCGGAATTATTTATCGAATTTTTACATATTATACAAAATTGTTTAAAAATTAAAAAAGATCATAATATTCACACTACATAAGATATTTTAATTAGAATTTTTTTTTTTTTTCCATTATTCCATTATATAAAAAATTTCCTTTCTCAAAAAGAAATGTTTTTATTGCATATTTTTTAATGATAACCTTCAATAGAATAAAAAAAAATTATTAAACATTTTTTTGAATTTTCTTTTCAATAAATACATTTTTTTGTTAGAAATATTAAAAGGAATAGAAATATTTATTATTTAAAATGAACTTTATTTATGTGATAAAAAATTGCAATAATACTTTGAGAATGTTACTTACTTTGGAATGTATTTCTTGTTTAGTATATCTTTATGGCATAGTTGCATTAATATTATTGTCATTAAGTTTTTCAGTGAAACAAATTTCTGTGGGATATATTTGAATGACTTAATTTGAGCTTCGTCTCCAAAAACTTAAAACTTTTTAATATAAGTATAGTTAAAATCGTGAATGATTGATATATTAATTAGAATTATATTAAGAGCTTCTTCCTGTATTTTTTTGTGGCATAATAGAGAAGAAAGATATTTTTCTATACATAATAATATAGTAATAAATTTGTAAAATTATGCAATAACAGAATTAATTTTATCTGATAATATGTTAAAACTTCTGCGTCTTTGCATAAAAAAAAAATAATTTAAGTACCATAATCTGTTCAAAAAGATATTAATTTTTAGTAAAATTATATTGACGAGCTCATTTCATATAATCGTAGTAACTATTCTATTTATTTTTAAAAATTGTAAATGAAAGTAAGAGTTAAATATGTGATTGAATTTTGGATAGAATCCTATATTAAAATAAACTGTGTAGAAAGTGTAATGATAGCTCAGAAAGGCCATACACGCGTATATTTAGGATAACAAGTAATGAAAATCATCTGAAATACATCGATAATGAAATTTTTCTTTCTTGGGTTTCAGTTTCATTCGGTTGACATCACAATTGAATAGATATTTATTACCAAGGTTTAGAAACGAACTTAATTTTTATAGAAAAAATATTTAAACATAATAGATAGGTTCTATAGTTTCTTTCAATGTTGCTTATTGTAAGTGGAGGTATTAATTTTAATATTTTTATGAATTAATTTTTTTTTTTGATTTTCTTCTTTTTTTTTTTTTGGAAAGAACCATGTTTCTAAAGTTAAAACATTATTAATGAAAACAAGCTGTCACTCAAATGTCTTGTGCATGTCATTGTTATTGTTTTTGCACTTTATCTTGAAATATAACCACATATTTTTTAAGAAAGTCCCTTTTATTATATTTCAAATTATTTCTAATATTTTATGTTTAATATATAAAAAATTTTATATTAGACTGTTAACCCCATAATATTAGAATTAATTTTAATTGAATGAGGATTACTTATTATTTCATATAACGAAATTGTATGTAAAATTGAAAATAATTCGTACGTGATAGAATTAGAATTTTGGTTTTCTTTTTGAATTGCTAACTAATAAATAAAGTTCAAAGTCGGGGTATCTTTAATTTTCTATCTTTTTTTAGATCTAGATTTCTAGGTGCTTGTCTATAGTCTGTCGAAAAAGATTATTAAAGCTAAGATTTATTAATAAATTGTTTTCTCGTAAATGTGAATTTCTATAGTTGAATGAAAACATCTGTTACAAATTAAGTACATGCGCGAAAAATTACAAATTAAGTACATGCGCGAAAAGTGACAGAAAAACTTCTTCTGTTTTTTTTTTTAAGTTAAAAGAAGAATCTAAATTAACCCTACTTTCAAATATTACAGAAATATTACAAATGTTACAGAATGACAAAATTTAGCATCTTATACTGGAGACATAACACATTATCAACGAAACGAATAGGATAAAAAAAAAATTATTCTATACGCAAAATTATTAAAAAAAAATAAATAAATAAAATACAAATTTATGACAGCTTATCTTTTTCATATAAACAGAAATTAAATTATAAATCCGTGAGAATTGTAAATAATAATAATTATTATTATTACTCAATCGTTAACTACAGTCTAAGATTTGTGACCCCTTTTTTTTTTTTTTAATAACAAATCCATCAAAATAATTTTTTTTTTTTTTTGGATTTAATGTCACCCCTATTCTAATGACACAAGTGAATTAAGTAATATTATGTACATATTTTTTGTTAATAACATAATAAAATGACTTGTATATTATATTATTTTTTTTTGGCAAATTTTATTTTATATATATGAAATTTTTTTTGATATGTGTATTTAGGTTAAAATTAAAAGAAAAAAACTTATGAAGTTAATTCATAAGCCGCAACACGTGACCATTACTAAGTTATAATAAACAAGTGCAAGCGTTCGTTGTATACGAAAATTTTAGATCAGTAAACATAATAATATTCCAGATAATGTAGGCAAATAAGTGTGGAGAAATTTTTTTTTATAACTTTAAAGATGAAAAGATTTATGTATCTAAATTTAACTGAAATACAGTATTTAATCGGGAGTTACTTTATAATAAAGAAATAGGTAGCTATATTGTGGTGAAAAATTGTTTACTGAAAAATCGTATTAATTTATATTCATATATGTTGCCATGAGAAAACGAAAACCTGAGTTCAGTTTAAACCCAACTTCAAAACACTATATACTATAGGAATCTATAGCCAACAATATATTTTAAGTGTATCTTTTAAAATTAGCTTACCATTTATTTTACAAGATAGTTCTACCTCGTACTGAAAACTATATGAATATGAGTTTATAAGTCATTCTCGTTCTATATATAAATATATATGTATATCGATATCGAAGATCATTGTATTTACTCACATGAACATTAAAATTCACATAAGTTTTGAATTATTATGATGTTTTAAGAAGTAAAATTAAAAATTTTTATCTAAAAATAACTTTGTATCCGTATGTTTACTTTGTATATATCCTGCAAAAAAAAAAAGGAAACAAAACTGAAAAAAAAATGAACATTCCAATGTCAAAATAATGGTAGTAATGTTTAAATACGCATTTTGACAAAATAAACACAGAACGTTGGTGTTTTATAAGCTCAATGACTATGAATATTAACAATGTTTATCTAAAAACTGACTGCACTGAAGACAACTTTGTATATAATTTTTTTTTATTATTATTATTTGGAGGGTTAAAACAATTCCCAAACTGCTGGATACTTTCTAAAAAGAATCAAATTATTTATTTAGTTTTCAGGGTTATAATGACAAAAGATGGATACTGTGTTTATTTATATTCCTCAGCATACACCGTATTAAGTTACTATTTCATTTTCCAGAATGAGGATAAATGTTGAGTATATGTTTGTACATTTATCAAATAAGTTTGAAATACAGTAGTCCAATGATGAAAAACTTTGGATGTCTAGTTTATAAATAATGTAGAACTAAATCACTGACTTCTCTATATAAAAGACGAAACATCAAATTTGTCTATGTATTAAGGTCGAATAAGCTTTTCATACAAAAGTCAAATTTTTGTATGAATAATTTATTTTTATTTTTAAAAATCATTTTTTTTTATACGAAAAACAAGGATTATCCATTTGTCATGTAAGTATAAATTTTTATTAATATTTTTATAATTTTTCAGTAAAAAAAAAATTGCCAAAAATATTACGGAATATGCATAAAATCCGTAATATTTTTGGCAATACAAAAGAAGAGTGTTTTAAAACCGTTTTATAGGGGGGACCCCTGCTCAAAATTTTTTTTTCTACAGTGACGGAAAAAAAAAAGCGTGCAGTCGAAAAAAAAAAGATTGAATGAAAAAAAATGAATTAAATTTGGACCATAAAAATATATTAGCCGAACTTGCAATTCAAAGTCTGCAAACAGAAATGTTTGAAATTGATTTTCAGGAAAGTTGCACTTGTGGCATGAAAGCTCAAGCGCTTTTACGTTACCTTTCTTCACCACTTTGTAACATTATTTTAAAAAATTTTTGTAGAGATGCTACCGAAGGCTTTTATAATAAAAAAAAACAAACTAATTTAATAAAACAAAAACAAATTAAGGAAAGAAAATCTCTTATTTTTAAAAATTAAAAAAAAATTAAAATTCAACATAATAATAAGTCGTGCAATTTTCTAAATGGAAGTTCATTGTCCACATTTAGTCTTAACATAATTTTTAATGTTACGTTTTTTTTTTTTTTAATATTGTTGATATTCTATAAGTTGTACCTGATTAATTTTGTGTTTAATTCTGATTTTGTGTTTAATTCTGCTTAATTTTGTGAATTCGAATAAAATTTTATTTTCATTGTTTAAATGTTGTTTTAGTCATAATTGGTCATTTTGAAGGCTTTTAGTTTTTTATTATTATTTTTGATACTTAGGCCTGTCGAACTTTCACTATCGAAATAACACAGCCGCCAATCTATGTTTTAAGTTTAATTAGTTTACCATCTTACTTTTTTTTTTGTAAATGATAGGTATTTCTGTTTTTAAAATTATTTATATTTTTCATATTATAAAATTTTATTTTTTTTTTAAAAAGTAATAAATTTTTTTCCTACAGTGTACATTTATTTTGGTCGAACCATTTGACAGATAAAAATTTATATGTGTAGTCTTTATATAGAGAAGTCATTGACTAAATTTACTAAAATTTCTGGCAATATATAGTTTACTTCAAAAGTCAGATTTGATAGCCAGGTACAATCTTTATCCTCAATGTTTAACAACAAAAATTTTAGCTATAAGGTTGTACCAGGTTGTACCAGGTAAGGCATCATTAGTTTCCATTTCGAACTTAGTTCGAACTTAGTTCGAAATTTTCGTTCTATGCAATCTTATTTTCAATAAACCTTTTCTCAACTTTGGCTTGATTTTCTTATAAGATCCCTAGCCGACAACAATTTATTTGTTTTATCCGAACGCTCGGAGATTATTTGAACCTAATTCATTCCTTGCATTTTGGGAAGTTAAAATGATTGTTTTACTCAAAACCACTGACTCGTATTATTACATTTTTAAAGTAAAATGTAAACAAAATTGAGATTTTTTTTTTGTTGACTTAATGTTGAGATTGTGAGAAAAATCATCGTTATTAAAATTGATTAAAATATAAGTTTATATTCATGAGGATTTAAAATTAATTTTAATATTTATGCATGGGAATCAGAGAAAAAAAAAACATTTTTTTTTTTAATTTAAAAATTTCCATGTCGATAAAAGGTTAATATTTATTATTAAAGGGAATAATTAATTTATAAAAAAAAGTTTATTAGTTTATGAATTAAGTCAATTTTAACGTTAATAGATTATGTTGAACTTTTGATATAATGAGAAGCTGATAATAATTTTTATGTGTTATTTAACTAAATTATGGTTTACTTCTTAGTTATACTTTACTTATACTTAAGTTGAATTAATAAAAACCATATTTCTTGGTAAAAAACCGTATAGAGTGAAAAAAATACATATATTCTTAGTTGCAAAGATCGAAATCAAGACCCTGCAATCAAAGATACGAAAGAAGTCTGATCTGAAATCTACAAATCACTAAAGTTTGCAAAATTGTCAAATATTATAGGCACTATTATATCATATAGTAAAAAAATGTACATCCAGAAAGAGTCAATTTTAGTGGTTTAGTGGAGTTCCTTTATCGAAGAGAAAGAGGTCTCAAAACATACAATCAATATGAGGCACAAAAACCTCAGATAATTATATTTAAAGGAGACGGCTAAATTAGCTTTAAGAAAAGAAAGGTTCATTCATTACTAGACTGCGGATTTATATGCAATTTTTTGTTTTCAGATTAAAAAAAGAATATACTTTCAATATCGTCTTCTAATAAATAGTAAAAGAGATTTTCGTTAACATATCGAAATATGCATTTTTTATGCAACATTTATGCAAGTGCATATGCAGCAAATGTGCACAAATTATGCAAAATATGCAGAAAATTTCATTAGAAAAAAAACAATTATTGAAAAAAAAAAATTCCTATTTCACACTAAAATTCAATTGATAAAAATATTCAATTATAATTGAAATCGCAATTAATTATAAATTTTTTTTCAAATAATTGATGCTGCTAAAACAATTCCCTTAAAGTAATACCGTTTCCAAAAACGTTTTAGTTTGATGAAACATTAAAAAACAATTTTGCAAATTTTTTGATTAATTTTTTGGTAACCGAAAAAACTTACCAAATAATTCACTTTCACGAGAAAAGAACTACAAATTTTTCTAAGTTACATCATAGATTAAGAATACAGAAAGATTGGAAGCTTCATACAACATTTTTTCAGTCTTTTTTGGTATTTTTATGTGAAGGTGTTAGTAAAACTAAATAAAATTCTTTTCATATATTGATAATTATCACGTATTTTATTTTGTTTTACTAACACATTCACATAAAAATACCAAAAATAATATCGTATGAAGTTTCCCATCTTTCTGTTGATGGTTATATTTATGTCTATGGTTATATTTAACATTTTCCAAAAAATATTTCACAAATTTAATAAAAAATATCGCCAGAACACATCAAAAATTGTTAACTTTTCGACGATATATTGACGACTACAAGCAACAACAAGAAAATTTCAAAACCGGACTTCAAAATTTAAAAAACAAATCAATGCATTTTAGTAAATTTCATTTTAGTAAATTTTTTTCAGCGAACCTTTTTTATATCGTCGATTTCGCGCATTATTTTTGATAGTATGTTTTTAAATTCGGTAGGAAATACTATGTCGTACTCCTCAGCGGCGGACTGGCACAAAAATTCGGCCCGGGTATTTCAAAAGGAACTAGGCTAGCGAGAAGAGAAAAATTTTTAAATGAAAAAATTCCCAAAAACAGTAAATAATAAACTATATTTAAATTCCAAAAAAAAAAAACAATTCAAATAATTTTACTTTACATATAAAAATAAAAATAATTCTCTTTATTTTTTCTTTTTTTTTTTTTTAAATACGGTTAGCGCAAATATACAAGACAGATAGATACAACATACAACTCGGTTTTGCTAATTTAAAAGGAAACAAACACTTATTTAAAGAAATAAATTTCATGAAATCGGCCCCAATAATTTAAACAAGTAATTCTTTAATTTAGAGAATTCTTTTTTAGATAATTGAATTATTAAAATATTACTTTGAATTCTAGTTTCGTAAGCTTGTAAAGAATATATAATATTAAAAAAAACTGTGGACCCGACTGCCAGTCCACCGCTGGCCGTCCTCTATTATATATTTATTGCTACTAATGAAACAATAGTACTTAATTTCTTAACTTCACAAGATAGAAAACAAGATATCGTCCATGAAAGAGGAATATGTCCTAGAAAAACCAAAAGCAATATTGGCGCGCAAGCGGACACTTTGTTCAGAAGTAATTGGAGGTAGTACTTTTTCCCTTACAAAAATGTGTGTCAAATTGAAAGTACATTTTCTAAATGTGCCAAAAAAGTATGTAATTAAAAAGTATATCATCAAAAAGTACATAATAATGCATCATTACCTCAAAAGTGGCAAAACTTCGTGAAAGGACATATTCCTGTTTCATGGACGATATATAAAATATACGTAGATATGCAAAATATGCAAAAATGCAAAAATATGCAGTATATGCGAATATGCAGATATAAATACGTTTCAAATAATTTGTTTTTACACGAAACGTACTTCGTCTGCTGAGAAATGAAACAACGTATGACATTTATACGTCATTATTTGACAATAGCACCATTCGATTCCTCGTACTCGATTTTATAAGTACAACTGCTTTGCAATATTCTTAATGTTGATTAAAATGTATTTTTTAGATGAAAATTGTACGCTACTTGATATTTTTTCATACGTTTTTTTTAATTTTCAAATCTTTAAATTCAAATTACTCGAAACTATACTTTTCATTATACGTTGTTTCATTTCTGAGCAGGCGACTTAGCCTTTTCTCTTTTTCTTCTAGGTTATTCCTGTACGAATATGCAATTGCATATAAATCCGCAGTCTATTCATTACTTTTCAATTGAAAATGAGAGATAAATATTTTCATGTTCCCATTTGGAGTTAATAATTACAGAAAAATTAGACCAAATCTTGGGTCGACTCAAATAACTAATTTTTTTGTTCCATTATACTTTGTATGTATATATTCTTTTTAAAGAAATGAATTATTATTTACGTTAAGAGAATAATAAAATATCTCATAAATTTGTTGACATCTTCGTAGTGAAAAAGGATATAAATAACAACCTACCCATATTTTTCTGGATAATCTTTTTTATGTTTTATTATAGTAAATTTTCATATTGCTACCCCAAATAAAATTCACTCAAGAGGCCAACTAATTGATTTTGTGTTTGGCCAATTTCCGACAATTTTGGTTACAATAACTAGTCAAAATATTTAATTTAATATATATGTTTATAAAAATAAGAAATTAATTTTATTAATGGTAAAAGGAAATGTTTTTATTATTTCATCCTCCCTGTAAATAAAAGTACATAATGAATTAGTATAATATATATTTTAGAAAAATCTAAAATGCAAAATGTTTATCATTCTTTAATACGCAGGAAATAAGTGCAAAGTAACTGAGAAATATTGGCGTCTAAAGAATCATGTTCCAATTTGTTACTATCGATATATAAGGTCTATGATTCTTACATCGATTTCTTCATTGAGTTTTTGACAACATTATGTCTATAGGTACAGTACACAGAGATTAATTTTATCAAATTATCAATGTAGAAAAATCTTAACAAAACTGATTTTATTTGCTTTTGAACAATTTGTTGAGTGTGAATGAATATCATGGTTTTATTTATCCTTTATCTTAATTATTTCCGTTAAAACAACGTTTCAACGAAATTATCTTTTAAACAATTGAAATATGACGAAATTTTTTATAATATACTCGAAGAATGGAGATGAACTTAGACAATACAAGTATAATGGTTACTGGGATAACGATCCAAAATAATATCAATAATTATAAAATAAAACAATTAAAGTTATATATTCACATACATACATTTGAAATTTATTTGCAGATATACATTTGAACTTTTTTATTACAATTCGAATATAGCTTTTCTTGTTTCATGTTTTTTTTTTTTTAATTTTAATATACATTTAAGTCGTTTAGATTAAATTTCAGTTATTGATACCATCGTATATTATAAATTGTCATAGTATACATAAAATGAATTTTTGCTTAGCTGCAATAATATATTTATCTAACTATAATACAAGATATATAACATATTATGTATACGTATTTATGTACTTAATGTGTAATTTTACTTAAAAATATCACAATATGAACATGAAATTTCTTCAAGCGAACCGCACTCGATTTGTTTGACAAGTGTCATTGCCACGTGACTTCTATAAAAGTGACTTAATATATGAAAGATTATACATAAAAATATAAAGTAAAAAAAATTAAAAGTTTTTATTGCATTTCCCTGTATTATTGTGACACATAAATGTTTTCAATTTTGTTAAATGATATTTGAAATCGAATAAAAGGATTTTTTGTAATACATATATTTTGATTAGAAATTGGACACTGTTTTCGTGAAAACTCTCTTAATTTCTAACGGACATAAATTTGCATCAATCCTGTTCATGGTTAGAGTATTTTAAAATAAATAACCAAAAGTTATTCTTGTTTGTATCAAAATTTCTCAGATTTTAGATATAAATTCGTTTTATTATGGTTATTAATCCATTTTTATTTTTATACATTCACATTGCTCGGAGATGGAAACATCGATTTATAATATAATCTCTTTTTGATATAAATCTACTAGTTCTGATTTCTCACATACATCATAATGTGGGTTCTAATGCGGTTCTAAAATAAGATATGTTTTTTTTCTTATATATAAAAACAAAGTTAAAATCTTTAACTATCATCAACTTTTATACATTTTGACTAATCTTAAATATTCCATCCTAAAAATTTTAGAACTCCATTCAAACACTTTTAAAATACAAAATTTTATTTACGTCATATCATCCCTTCAACAAATAATATGGAAAATTAACTGAAAATTTCAACGTTTTTATTAGAACAGAAATGAAATATAAGTAATCATCACAATAAAAATATATTAAAAATATAAATATATATATACAATCAAATGTAATAATCCATACACAAACGTACATTCATATTTATATTATGTCTACATCTGATATCCGCTGCTTTCTACTTGTTTGTGTTCAAAATCTGTTAATGTTTCATTTTCTTAAGTTTATACTTTTATTTGAAAAGTATACTTATAAAATTTTCTCATTTATACATAAATGTGTGTATGTACAATGCATAACTAAGTATAGGTATTCTCTTTTAATGTTAAATTAAGTAATTAACATGTTAAAAAAAATATTTGAAGGGTATACTAACAGATGCTTTCAATTAATTGTAGGTTCAATTTCTAATCCTATCCGTTCATGTAAAACTAAGAGCGAACAAAATCTTAAACGTTTTAGGAAATACATATCAAATTGTAGATTCCAACGAGTTGACATCTGAAATTACATGTGTCTATGCTGAATATTTTTTATAGATTCTACATTCCAAAATGTTTTCTATTCCACATTGTCCAAGGTATTCTAATGTTCAGAGATTTAATTTCTGTCGTTTATAAATTAAAAATAATTCGGAAGATATTTGGATTTAATAAGTTTTTTGGTATACACTTTACAATTTGGTTAACCAAAATAACTGGCAATAATTAAATGATGAAATATAGAAAAATCACAGTTTTGAAAGATGACTTTGTGACCCTATAACAAACTATTAAAAATGGCTTATGGTTTGTCTAGAGATGAGATAGACTTATCGTTTTCAAATAGTGTTGAATTGAATGAATTTTAGATTCTTAAATACAACATACATTGCTTATGACTTTTTAACATAACAATTATAACTTATATATCAAATATCATAATATTTTTTATTCATATTCTTATATTATAAAATTATTTTATCCGTACCTACTTCTATTATACATTTTAATATTTTATTAGTTAAATTATGTTGGCCTTATATAAGTAAAGTAAAAATTATTTTTTTTAAATGGGTATATCAAAGTCATAATAATAAATTTTAATCCAAGTAAATATAATATGTAATATATACACACATTAAAATATTGTAGCAACGTCATTCTGTGGTAAGTCCTACGTAATAAAGTTATAATCGTTTGGCGATAAAGTCACATTTTTGTGCGTAATGCATTGCACGATACCATAATTCGTTAGGTTTTTCTTCTTGTTTTTTTTTTCTTTTTTAAATAGATTTTCATTTTAATGCCAACAAAATGAAATATAACGATTTTCATGTTTATGTTGTAAAAATGTAATAATTATAAATTTTGAATGAATTATAATTATATATTTATAAATTCATTACAAACATTGGATATTAAAAGGGGCTACAAAACAGTTTTTAAAAAGCTACATACATACATATATGTTTATTATTTTTAGAAAATTTTCTTATACTTTTTGTATCCGAATATTTAATTAAAAATAAAAAAAAAAAACACGAACATTAATTTTATGTTGAAAAAAAGCAAATAATAAAGTTGTTTTGGCCATAATTTTTAGCATCATAATTTAAAATTACATTCAATATATTTGAAATAATCTTAAATTTAAATATAAAATCTTTAAAGCTTAGCCGGAAATAAAGAAATTTTTATTTTAAAAGATTTCTTAATGAAGTTCATTAATATTTTTATACCTCTTTTGTATGAAGGCTCAAGGAATTCTTATCAGATTTATTTGCTAGAAAGAAAAAAAAAACTAGGCAACTTAGCAATATATTAATAATTTCGATATCATCCGACTCGATTCTTATTTTCAAATTCGCATAACAAAAGTATATACGTACCCTAAAAAAAAATATTTTAAAATAAATATGAAAGTCAGAATCTTTTTTATTACATGCTCTGCAATATAGAATAGCTCTTGTATATATCTAGTATATTTTAAGTATATATCTAGTATGTATCTGGTATATCTAGTATAGTTCTAATATGACTTCCCAATTTTTTGTTGGCTTTTTACAAAATATTCTCTAACGTTAACGAGGGCTCTCCTAATGGTTTCTTTTAATTTCTACGGAGAAATTCAAGTATGTATATTGTATATATACAAAACATTTCTTCATTAATAAAACTATAAAAACATCAAAATTATTTCAATATGTTAAAAAAAAAATTATAAAATTATGTTATATCCTTGTTTTTATTATAGAAACATAAATGCAATAAAAATATATATGTATATAATTTTAAGATAATATTCCATAATAACTATAAAATTTTGTTTATTGTTAAATATTAAAATGAAAATGAAAAACAAATTTTCTTAAAATACTTTGTTTTGCATAATATTAAAACAATTTTTTTTTTATTATTTCATTTATTAAATCTTAATAATAATGTTTAATGTTTTATGTATTTTATTAAAATATACAAAATTTTTTTTTCTTTTTTTTTTATAGCATAATGTCATTTACACAAATTATATTATAATGTAATATTATTGTACATAATAATAATATAAATGATATGTGTTGTAATATGTGTTGTAAATGTATGTATTAGAGATATATATAGCGATGTCTAAAGAACATATTCTCTTTATATTATATTTAAAATGTAATTTCAACACTTTCAAATATTAAATCCTTTCAGTGTAAAAATGAAAATATTGAAAGAAATGTCTGTTTTTCCTCTAAATGAAATAAGAAATAAAAAAAAAAGAAACGAAAAAAAAAAAAAAAAAAAAATGGAAAAACAGAAAATTAGAACATATAGTGTAACAACTGTTACAAATTGTCTTGTATTCACTTTAGTTTTACATTGACATTCAGTGTTATTTCCATTAAAATTTATATAAAAGAAAATAACAGCCTACTTCATTTTCATATAACACAATGTATCCTTTTTTATCCTTTTCTTTGAAAAATTTCATTTAATTTTCATGTTTTAAAATCTCTACACTCTCTACTCTATGTATTATTTTAAAAATAAACATAGTATGAAATAGAGGTTATATACTTAAAGACAAATACGAGGTGATATGAAATTATTTATTTTATTTTGCTTATAATGAGTGCGTGACTGAGTGCTAGCGAAATAGTATCAAGATATGGTTAGATCTAGATTAAAAAACAGGATATCTAACTAATTTTAATACACTAGGAACTCAATATTTTGATTCACTTACAAAATAGATATATAGCAACAACTGAAAGATATAGATATATAGAACAACTTAAAAAACCAAAAAAGTGTGAACTGAGTAAGATACTAAAATTAATGATTGTAGTTCGAAATCAGTACAATGCATATAAAACTTCCAATTCTAGTCTGTCTATCATAACAGAAATAAGGGTGATATAATTGTACTCAAAACAATTAAGGTTAAATATTTTTCATAATATCTACGTATGTTATGTTAACTTATCGTATGATATTAAAATAATTTCTTTTAACTTTTCATGTAAAATGTCATTGAACAATAATATTCCAGTTGTTCAGAGAAAAACATCAATTCCTTAAATTTTTCAAAAGTTAAAATCTTAAGAACTTATGTTAAAATATTCTCGTTTATACAAATTTCAAATGAAAATATATAGAAATGAGTATCGTGATAAATTAAAATTTATCGTTGAAAGTTCGAAATTTTTAATTCAATCTCGCATTTAATAAAACAATTTGTCATTAAAAAAGTGAAATGTATTTCGAATTTGGTCGATATAAAAAACATTTTAAAATAATATTATGACAATTAGGCTAAAAAACTTCCATGAAAAAGTTGCTTGCAGTTTTTCACAAACAAAAGGAGGTGTTTTTCTGAGGATGGAAACATATATTGAGAAAACTATCACAAAAAGATTGAGACAAATGAAACTGGAGGCTTGGACTGTAATAATAACTAATACTGAATTCTGACATAACTTAAATTGGATTTATCTTATTCCTCTCGTCAGATTACTTGTAAAAACATTATATAAGAAATACCAAAATTGTAAAAACTTTGTAGAAAATTTAACTATCCTACAATATTGGATATTATAATAAAAGATTAAATATTAACAAATTACAACTAAATTTTAATATCAAACTACAAATATCTATAAAAATGTTATCAAATTAATAATACCAATTCGTATGAACTGACAATTAAAATTATGTTCTACATATAAAATTCATCTTAAAATTTTACAACCCTTTTCGTTAACAGCTCAAATTATATACTTTTGAAACATTTAGCGTAAATACCTTTTAGAATTTTATTAACAACAACCCCCATCCACATATACTTACATATTTACAGCGTTTTATTAAAGTGTGATATTATTTTGTGTACCTTAATCATGTTCTTATGTTGTACATATAAATATAACCTTAAAGATTTTATGGTAAATAAAATACATATTTAAAAACAAAAAAAAGAAGAAATTAAGTTATATTTAAATCATGAATATTAGAAATAATTTCAGCTAGAAAAGTCTAATTTAATCGAAGGTTAATATTCATTTAAGAGGCACGTACAATGTTCATTGAAGTTACTGCCATCACCACAAAAAGTTAATTTGAGCTCTTGAAAATGCCCACGAAGAAAAACTAAATATAATATGCTCATTTGTATCTCGAAAAGGAAATAAATAGTTTAGATTTGCAATAAATAATCCGTGTTTCGGTAATCAATACCGGAAATTGTATAATCCAATAGTGGCCAATATGTGCATTTTCAGACAAATAATTATATTAAGTACTTCGCGATTAAAATGAGTTTTAAAAATATAAATTTAAGAAAATAGAAAAAAAAAAATTATAGACAAACCACCAAAAAATCTTTTTAATTAAAAATGTTCAATTTTCAGTGACAAAGAAAGAAATAAGTCTTTTTTTTTGTGTTAATAAATTGATGGCCTTTTTGTGATTTAAAATAATTTAATTGTATAATTGAAAAAAAAAAAAAGAAGAAATTTATTAAAAGGATTTTAAAAATAAAACCAAAAAAAAAAAGTATAAATGCAAAAGGATTTCTTCGCACTAAAACAAAACACAAAAAAAATTAAAGGGGTCCTCTTGTCATATAATTTTTCTCACAAAGGGTTGAAACTTTTGAATATTTTTCAATTTCAAAGGCTATTAAGGATTTTAAGGATTTACGTAAATTTTTTTTTCTATTTTGAATTTTTTTTTTAAAGAGGGTGGCCATTAATTTCATCATTTAATTTAATTCAATTAACAGACCAGATAAAAATAATTTTTATCATATTATTAAAATATTAAAAATCGCATCGTTAAATGTCAGGAAAATATCGAAGAAAATGCCTTGGGGAATATTATGGTATTTCCCTTTTTTTTTTGTACTACATTTTTTTTGACTATACAGTTTACATGTATACATTTTTTTTCGGGCTTAAATTAAAAAGGGGAGTCCAAAATTATATTTTTTGTTTTATTTTTATATAAATTTAATCCAAATTTTTGATCAAGACGGTCACTTGTCAGCAGTACTCAAAAGTTTTATACTTTAAGTGTTAATTCCTTTAGATTGAAATAAATTAGTAAAATGTATTATATAAAAAAAATAAAAAAATAAATACTCATCAAACTTGGTAAAAACAGAGTTGGGCTACGATTTATTACAACAACAGCTAATCTAAACTTAATTGTTACAAAGTGGCAAATTCAATTTTTACTTGAGAAGGCTATTATAATTTTTTTTGTACATTCTATTTAATATGACCTCGAAATTGAATTCAAACATGTTGGATACATTTTAAAAAGTTAGAACCGAAACGGGCTTAGGACTCAATTTTGTGTTTAGTACTTAGCCCTGGTTGGGCAAATTGGTTTTTTAAAATTTTTTTTACAATAGATAATAATTATGACACTAAAATTATAAAAATTCATATATCACTGAAAAAAAAACTAAACTATCAAGGCTGTATTTTTTTTAACTGATGACAGATAAATTTTAATTATTTTTATGCAAATTATTATGATATTTTTAGTTAATTTTTTTTAGCTTGTTCCATTTACATAATTTTCAATATTTAATCGGTTTTTATAATGTAAAAATTTTATTCATAGCATTCAAGTAGTTATATAGAAGTTTTACATACATGCGTTCTAGATTTGTGTCAAACAGTTTTTGTGCAACACAGGACTTTGTAGAACACATGGCGCTTCGTTTTATATAAGCAGTCCCAATATTTACTATTGATTCTAGTAAGCTCCAAAATAAAATATATATTTTATAATGTATGACAAAAAAATTAAAAATTACTTCACTTAATGCCTAATTTTACATTTCAGAACAAAAATAATAATTCCAGATATTTTGACTTCCTTCTAAATACAGTAAAAGTTAAAAACATTGTGTATGGTGGTGTATATGGTGAATGATTTATTTTTGGAATTTTAATAAAAGTTTGAAAATAAAATAAACAAAAATAAAATAAAAAAATTTTTATAATTAAAAATATTTTTTGTTATGTTTACATTTAATTTGTTTAATTACAGAATTCGTTTTTTTTTTTTATGTAGTCACTTAATTTTGATATTCCATCATCATAGTCAGCAGCATCAATTTTTTTTTTTTCAATTGTCCATGATTTTGAAAATGATAAACAAAAACAAAAAAAAAAGAAGCACACTTAAGGATAATAAATATGAGTGTAATTAAATAGAGATAGGGTAGTAATTGCGAACAAAATATTAAAAAAAATTAAACTTTTTTTTTTGATGTGCCTACTTCAAAGACGAAATGTATACATATTTCAAGATGACATTTCAAGTAGTTTGCAAACATAGGAATTGCAAAAGATATGTTAATTAAAGTTACTATTTTTTTTTTGCTGGATTTTATATTTCATTTATTAATTTTATAACTCTCTCTCTGATAGAATTGATGGTGAAACATGCAAATATACAAAATGGAATTGAATTACTTGAGTTTTTTTTTTTTTTTCAATACTTATGTTTTGCAATATGTATAGTATTTACTTATATGAATATAATGTTTGAATCTTTTTATATATTATTTCGCAAAAAAAAATTAAAAAATAGAAGAGGAATTGTAAACAAATTAAAATAAACTTTGATATGCTTTTAATCAATATTAGGTTTGCATCAGATGATTGTTGGATAAGAGAAAATAAAAAAAGAATGCATTGCGAGGGGGTTATCTTGAAAAGTTGACAATCTCATAGGCTAACATTTATTTCATAATGAAATGTTGTTCTTTTTTTTTAAAAATGGTTTGGATAACTTTAATATAAAGATTTAATTAAATTAAAAAATTAAATTAAATCAATGGAATATTATCATTTTGCTTTAATATCTGATGCGTTTTCCCTTAGAGAAACTATTAAAAAAATACTGAAAGAGTGATTGTTATTGGGCTTAAGTTTAATTACCTTTTAAAGTACCTACTTAGTTTTTATAACTACGGTTTATCATCATATTAATATACAGATAATTTACAGATATTACTATAGCATGAAATAGTATAAAATAGGGATCTTCGAGTGAAAATGTATTTCATTGCTTTTATATGGCCTCATAATACAATGGTCTGACATCACAAATAATTATTATCCTTATTTTGAATATTTTAATTCAAATATAAAGTTTTTTTTCTTTATGTTTAACTTCTCTATTTATATGCACATTGTACAAAATATACATATTTGCTAAGTTAATTTAGCTAAATTTTCCTCAAGACATATTTTCAGAAAAATATTAAAAATGAAAAAAAAAACATTTTTTTTTTATTTATTTTTTACAAGTATATTTTTAATAACTGACATTTACTTCTTTAAATTAAATTATAAGGAACATAATAAAAATGACTTTTTTCTTTTTGCTGTTTGAGCGAACTAAAAAGAAGCAAAAAACAGGGGGACTTGCGAAATAAAATAAAAATAAAAAAAATTTATATATGTATATAAAATGTAGGTTGATATATTAGGTGGTTTTTCAAATTATATGCAAATTATATACAAAAGTTTTCATTTTATGTGGTTTTTTATTTCAAAAAAAAAAAAAAAATAAAAAAAATAGACGAAGTACATAGGGTAAGTACCGCAGTTTCGTTCAATATCCTTGGTAATTGTTAATAAGTTTATTTTAAAATTTTAATAAAATATGATTAGTGACTTTTTTTGTTATGCTCTGAACATTTTATAAATTTTTTCTCTATTTTTATATTTTTAAAAATCTTTAATTACACCTCGCAAAATATGTAGAAAAATTCGCAGACTGTAGTTGTTTCAAGTTGAAAATAAAATCTCAAGTCCAGCGGAAAGTGTTGTCTTCTTTACCCTAAAAATAGCTACAAGAGAAATGAAGGCAGCAGCAAAAAGGACACAACTTTATGTTATGTTTTTTTTTTCTTCTATTAGTATATAATGTGTTTATGTTTAAAAATATGTTTAGCATATTTATATGTATGTATATGTATATAGAAAATATACAAATATTTTTTTTTTATGGTGACAAGAAAAAATGTTTTAAACATTTTTATTTATAATGCAGGGAGTTTATTACAATTTTATGGTCCTTTTGTTATTATTGCTTTGGGGTGTTGGATAAATAAACAAAAGCAACACAAAAAAAAAATTGGAGTGCTAGATTAAATTAAATGTTTAGAAAATAATAAAAAAAAAAATATATATACTTATATCTTATTTTTAACATTATGTATAAAAGTACATTGTACATTATGTATATTTTATTTTTAATCTTACTAAATTATTTTATGTATAAAAAATTTTCTATATTAAGTAATACTGACTTTCAAGTCAAATCAAATAAAAAATAAAAAAATAAAATAATTATGTCTCACTACTCTGTTTTATTTATGTTTTTGTATGTTTTATCAAATCGTTCCTAAAATTTTGTTGAGTTATACAACATACAAAAAATAGCAGAACAAACTATTTTTAAAAATTGTTAAACTGTGGAGTTTAGGAAAATTCAACAACGATAGATTCATATTGTTGAACTGATTTCCAATAAAATATACAACGTAGAAATCATATATCTGATAATGTTGCGTTGAATATGTATGATGACTATATTATAATAGGTGCAGTTTCTTAAATACGGTATTATTCCCTTCGATAACATTCTTTATTTTCCGATTATTATCAATTGCCAATGTAATTTCACATCTCTTTTCTTTCACGATAATTAAAAAAAAAAAAGAAATTCTTTTTTTATATGCAGTTAAATGAAAAAATCTTCCATCCTCGTACATTTTAATTAGGTAAAAGATTAATCGCATATACAATATATCAAAATGTGATTCTATGATACTTTTATATATATATATATATATATATATATATATATAAAATAAAAACGGAACTACGAACATTAAACATCAATTTTTCCTATTCCGCCAAAGTATATATTATGTTCTCATTGCACAGACAATATCATTAATATTGATATAAATTTAGTTAAAACAATAAGGAAATTGATCAGAGGCGCACATTTGGGAATTTTATTTTGGTTTGAAAAATTTGTTATTTAATATATAACTAGAGATTTTATTTTGTTTGTGGAAAATCAAAGAAAATTACATATTTTTCTCTTATTATTTATACATGTATGTATGTATGAAAATGTTGAAAAAATTGATGTGAAAATTCATATACCGTCTAACTTAAAAATTAAAATTTAATAAAATTTTGTTGTATGAACCATTTTTAATTATTTGAAGTCACAGTACAACATTGGTAAGGATGATTATTCTATAAGGAAGGAATATGTTGAGAAGAATTTTAATTTTATTTGTCTTGTTTCAAATTTTATACTTTATTAAATGAAAAAAATTAAATATTTCCGGTTAAAAATTTTTTATTAAAAAAATTCTATATATTGAATTCTTTTTTTCTAAGACCAAACGCTTAGGCTATTTAAATAAATAGCATACCTATACATACTACAGCCAAAGAGGAAAAGTCTATTTTATTTAAGTGTTGTCAAAACTTAATTAAATCACAAAATTAAATTAATTTTAATGCAAAAACAAATTATGGAAAAATCTCATATATTCATTATAACATTCTGATTTTAACAGCCATAAAAAATAGAAAATTATTATAGACTGCTTGAAAGAAGAAAAAAATAAATAAAATTGCGCGATATTTATTTGTATCCTGTTTTTATAAAAACATTTCCATATATTATATTTTTCATACATATAAGGATATACAACAAAGAATTAAAGTTTTCTCAATATAAATCTAAATTTTTAGACATATAAATTGTTTTTTAATATTATTAAATTTATACATATGTATTTCGAATATGAGTTTCGGATATATTTTTATATATATTTATGTCTATGATTTGAAACAAAAAAGGATCAAAAGGACCCTTCATATTTCTATTTGTATATAGTTGGAAAATATTTTTATAGTTTGAACTAAATTTTAGGAATCACCAACTAGTATCAAGGATCAAAGTTCTATAATGCCTACATCAGCATAAATATTCAGTTTTATAATTATAGTGTAATTTGTGAGCATAAAATAAAGAAAAAAGATAAAAAATTAATTTAATTAGAAATATAATTGGAAAGTCGAAAATTGTCTTCAGTAAAATAATAGTATTATAAAAAATGTTAAATTTTCTTTAATTCAGATAAGCCCATTTCTGTTATAAGCCACAGATATACGGTGTTGGGTGTATAGTATTTATAAGAAAAAAAAATATATTTGTAGCTGCTCTTTATATATGTATGGTGAAGTTATTTTTTCCAATAAACTTTATTCATGTACCATCATCGCAATTTTCATTTTCATTTTTTTTTTTTTTTAGCATAGCATAGACATAGTATGTATTTTCTATTTGTTTTTCATGTTTTATGTATGATAAAATATGGCATTTTTTTTCTTCTTCTTTTTTTATTTATATTTTTCCAATTGATATTATTTTTCAACCTTTGTTATTTAGGGCGGGGGGAGATTTGAAAAAAAAAAAAAAAAAACAAAATATAAAAATTGAATTAAGGATTTGTTCCAGGATTGGAATTTTTGTTATTTTTCGCAGAAAAATATTTGTATATTTTGCAAAAAAAAAAAATTGAAATAAAAATAAAAATTATTCGTAGAACAAGAAAAAACACTGAGTATAGCAATAAAATTTATATTTTGGGAATTGATCTAGGAAATAGTGATTTAATGGTTGACTGGTTTTAGATTAGTGGCTTTTTTTTTTGTTTATTTTTTGGAAATTTTACTTTTGCTTTGCTATCAAATTGGAATACAATAAATATAAATATATTATGCTTTGATACATAAATTTATGATATTTACATTGAAAACTATAATAGACTAAACTACAATTTTTTGATTAGTTTGCGAATTGGCCGAATTGGTCGTTGCGTGGAAGTAGTAAAATGGTTATCAGTCACTATTCCAATTTATGCGAAATGTACTCAATATTTTATTTTAGGATTAATATTTAAATTATTTCAATTATTTCAACGCCGGGTAACCTTCAGAAGGAAAGTTATGTTTTATATTGAGAAACGATAGAAAATTGGTTCAATTATTTTTATAGTTTTGGTTATCATGGATTGGAACTTGGATTTTTATAATATAGTGTTCACTATCACTACGTTATAGGAATACGAGGAATTGAATTCATATACTCATTTTTCGGTGTTATAATTTTTAAAATAAGGATATATCAATAAGAACTAATATTCAAAATTATTTGGATTTTCTTTTCAAATATGTTTTCGAATTGCCTAAATGCCGGTTTAAAAAACTTTAAAAATCTTAAAAATATTTTTTCTCAAGATTTTATTATAAATTCTGTTTTATTTGTAATAAAATTTAAAGTTTGTTTCAATAAATTCAATTTCGATTTGTTTTATACTGATTCGTTGATAACTTTGTCTAACAGAGTATAAAAATGGTGCCTTCTATCTTGTTTACGAACTCTCTGCGTGAAACCTTAAAGTGCATACAGATAAATTATATACGAAAAATGAAATTGCATCCTCAATTATAGTATCAGTCCAATTGCAATCTTAATCTATATCTTACTCAAACATCAATCAAATACCTTTCTTAATTGAAACTATAATTGCGGTTTTTTTTTTAAGTTGCAACAAAATTATTTTCAATTGAAAATTATGAAGATATTGAGATCTAAACATCTGCTTCGCAAAAAGGCACAAATCGTTATTTTGAATTCATTATAAATTTTGTTAATTTTGCCGTCGGTCGGTGAGTTTTGCAGCAAATATTTTTAAATAAATTATTAAATTCTATTGCAAGACAGAAAAAAATAACTTTTCTTTCAATTTCTGTTTGTTATGTTTTTCCGAAAATGAGTGTGCGCTTCGAGAGCAATAATAGAGCCGGAAAAGCGAACTTGCGGCTTTGTGAAAAGTGTCATTCATTTTCACTTAAGATTTTCTCAGTTTTTATCCTATAATCCTGTTTCATTTTTTACCTAATCAGTATTCCAAGTTTTTCACCGACTATGATTTTGGTCATCATTTCACCCAAAGAGAAAATTAACATTATTGCAGAGTTTAAACCATATCAAATATCTTTCTGAGAGCCTCTGACTAATTTTACAATTAGTTGCCCTTAAATTAAGAGATTTTTTGATAATATTTTATTTTGTTCGCCAAACAGATTTGATGTGTACATTCTTAAGTGCAATATCATCACATTACTTCTTTACTGACATTAATTTAAGTTCATAACTATAAATTTCTGTGAAAATCAACAGGATAGTATAGCTCAACGCCAATAGAGAAATTTCAAAGTAAGTTATGTCTTTAATGAGGTTGTTAAAAAGGTGCGATGCTCATAGAAAATTTTAAGCTAACATCAATGTTTTCTTTTAAAATAAAGACGAGATTCTCTCGCATCTTTAATATAAAAAAACAACAACTAAAACTTGATAATCAAAGCCACAAAATTTTAAATAATGCTGTTGAATGTAAAGAAATACTTTATTATTAATTGTTTATTTTTTATTTTTAACTAGTATTTATCATTATTTGTTATTCAGCTGGTCTCTTCTTTCAAAAAAAAATATTATCAGGAAAAACCCTGTTAAAACAACTACTCTGCAGGGAAGTGAATTTTTTTGACTCTGTCCGACTCAATTTTTGAATAAACCTTTAACTCCCGTCATGTGCTTCCAGATATGTTAAGATATTCAGCCGTCATATACTAAACATATTAAATAAGAATTTTGAACTTCAATTTTTATTATAATTTTTTTTTTTTAAATTAAATAATTTTATAAACTTTAACTTTTCATTATGTACATACATACATATTTTTCTTTGAAACATAGTACCTATGTAAACTTTAAAGATAAAAAAAAAAAAAAATTTTTTTTATATATAACAACTTATTGATTTTCCACTCACTGCTTGGCACATAAAAAAAAATTAAAGTTCTGTTTAAAGAATTTTTTCCATTAAAAAAAAAAAAAAAATAAATAAATAAGAAATATTTGAAAACCACTGAATTTCTAATAAGAAAAAAAAATGATCAAATTTTTCTATATAAAAAGATACAAAAAAAGAAAATATAAGGAGAAATAACCGTTTCAAAACACCACGAAATGTACCCCGCCCATATAATTTTTTTTCTCAATGTTTGAAAAAAAACCACATATGTGTAGAACAAAATTCAACAAAAAAAAACATGTAAATAGTATAAAAATAAAAAGATAAATTTGTGTAATAAAAATTTCCCACTAAAATAAAATTTCCTTTTTTTGTGAAAACTCCTCCCATTTTTTTTTTTAATATTGCATAAAATGCAGAAAAAAATATTTCCCCTCTTTTAAGTTGGAAAAAAAAAATTTTATTCTAATTGGATTTCTGTTTTAATTTTTTTTTTCCAAATGGTAATAATAATAATAATACTAAAAAAAAAACTTAGTTCTTCTGCTCATTAGGGGGAAAGTGTTCACTACTTTTTTTTTTTTGTTCTTCATACTACACGACGATATGATGAAGTTCTTTAGTGTCTTTTATTTACATTTTACATTTTTTTTTTCTGTACAAAGAAAATAAGGCAAAAAAAAAAGATACTAAGAAAAATTAAACCTCACTGATTTTCGCAGAAGGGAGGTTTTTGTTTTTTTTTCTTTTCTTTTTTTTTGGAATCAGCGAACAATTGAAATTATTATTATCCTTAAATGTGTATGTGATTTTTCTGCTATGCAGCAGGAAAAAAGGAAAAAAAAAAAAATTTGTTTTGAAAAAAAAATGAAAAAAAGGAAAATATAAAAGGAAAACTTTTTCTCACAAAAGAAAATGATGAACAAAAGGATGAAAAAAAAAAAACGAAAAAAAAAAAACATATAGAAAATATTAATTTTCCTGTCTTTTCAGCAAATATTCCTTTTTTCATGCTTTACAAAAAAAAATTTTTATTATTTTTTTCCTTTTTTCTGAATAGCAAAATAATCCTTATGTATATTTTTCATAATATCTGTATGCTGTTTTGTTATGTTTTTTTTTTTTTTTTTATATTTCAGATATAATTTTTATATTACATTTTCATTCTTTATTTTTTTTTTTCTTCTAAATTCCTTAGACATATTTGTAATACAGGACATTTTTTTTTGTTTGAGATGAAATTGCAATGTTATTAGAGAAAAAATATGGAAAATTTCAAATTATTTATTTTTTTTTGTTTTGAATTTAAAATTCAAAGATTTTTATGAATGAATTGAATATTCCCAGTTAGTTCAAAGAATTTTCCTAAGTTAATGGGTGCTAGCATAGAAGTCGGTTGTTAGGACTAACAAATGATGGCTCATGAAGTTATGACGAAAATTTGATTCATCAACAAATGGATCCATTTGGATAAATCTTAACGAACTATATTTTCCTTTGAACTTTTCCTAATTTTCACAATAAGTTAATTTCAATTTTTTTTTATACAGTTATAATACTCTTTGCGTTATAATAGTTTTTATGCTGTCCATCTATAATAAAATACGAACCGCATATGCATATATTCGTAGTGCCATATTACATTATATATGGGTATGTTTGTAAGATTTAAAATGCAAATTATATATGGTAAAATTGTGTTATGTGTGTGTAAGCGATTATATGCGTTCCTTACTGATAAAATATGTAATAACGATGATGCGGATAGCTATAAGCAAATTTTCAAAATGAGTTTTTTTTTTATAAATAACACAAAGTGCACACACAAAATGCACCAACTACTCTAGACAAACAAAATAATTTATGTTATGTTTAATTGCTTTAATTGAATGAATTAACTTGTTGCTCGACTACACTATTTTATATGTAGATTTTTGTGTACCTTATAAACGAAATTAAAAAAAAAGCATATATTATTTATATATATTTTTGTTTTTAATTTTTTTTTTTTTTGTATTTTTTTTTTATTTTAAAATTATTCATTTGTGCATTTACTATATTTTGTTTTTAATTTCTCGATTTCATCATCACCATCATCATCATCATCATTTATTTTATATACATATTATGCACAAAGTAAATTATCGATGGTGAGTTTTAAAGTGTACGTATTTAAATTATTTAACATAATTTTTTAAACATACTATACGAGTAATGTTCCTTACTCGTTTGAAAACTAATGTCAAAATTAAAAATTTTCTATTAAATTATGCCAAATTTGAAGCACTCCTACAAAGTGGATTTTTGAGATGAGCTCCTGAAATTGTGATGAAAAGAATAAACGAGAACATCAAAAGTAAAAAATAGTTCCGTTCTGCTTAAAATGTGCTAAGCTTCGAGTATTTGTATGGTCAAATAGTGCAGATGAATAATGGTATTTTATTTTTTAGAGAGTTTATAATTCAAAATTAAAAAGGTCTATAGTTAAATAACATACCAATAACATTATACATACCAATAACATTATACATACATTATACATATTATATTTATGTATGTACAAAAAAAATATGCACATTATTTTATTTTTTCTTCCTTTATGTTTCATTTTAAAAGATATCGCTTGGTGAGCATAATTCAAGTTAATGAATCACTAAAAGATACATGAAATACACAGATTAATGTTACTAAATATTACAATTTGATTGTTTTTGTAAAACATATTTTAAAACAAAATGAATATTTCTATTTTATTTATTTGTTATTTTTTTTCTTGTACATTTTAAAAATGTTTAAAATTAAAAAATGCGAAAAATTTTACATTATTTTATATATTGAATGAAAATTTTACAAGAGTTTACAACATTGGTTTTTAATGCGAAAATTTATAAAATTTTGTGTTTTTAAATAAGTTGGTTCTACTAATATTGGCTTCATTTTTATTGTTTGAGTTTATCGTTGTTAAGATTACTAAACAGACGGCATTCTTAGCTTGCCGCAGCTTACACCAAATTAAAATAAGACAAATCAACTGAAGAATCTGAAAAATTTACGTATTACACAAATATTTCTAGCCCTTTTTTTCTGAATATCGAACCAACTCTAAGCATTTCGCTATTAACGAAAATTGGTGTTAATTCATGAATGCTTCATGAGTTCGCTATGGACAACGCTCATTGACATAGCAACGAAAATTTAAATTTCAAATTATTGCATTATTTATAAAAAAAAAAACTGATATAAATTTTAATTGCCAAAATCTTTAAAATTCGCACAATTTATCGATTTTGATGTTAATTTTCCCGCGTCATGATTATATACAAGAAAAAAATACTTTAACGCCGTGAATATTTATATCTTTTAGAGGAAAATATATATTGCAAAACGAACACAAAATAAAAAAAAAAATTAATTCTTTTGCCAGCAAAACTTAACTAATGATCGAAAATCATTAAAAAGTTTGTTCTGATATCGTGTAACATGAGTTTGTACTTAACAACTCTCATTTGGGTTGTATATATACTCTGTTCAGTTGTTTTTTGGTTTTTTTTTTATTATTTCTTCTCATTTCACATATATAAACAACTGGTTGTTTTTGGTTTACCGACAACTGATAAAACAATTTTTTTTTCTTTGTAAAATGATTAAGTATATCGTGTTTATTAAACTACTAGAAGCTACATTTTCTTGGATAAAAATCTTTAATTTTCCAAAAATATATATTTTTTTCATTTTTATTCTAGACATGCACAAATTATACTTGGAGGTGGATGTAAGGTGCCCCAATAGCAAAAAAAAATATTAAATTAAATTCATGAAAATTTCATAAAATATTTAGGTATATATACAATAAAAACAAAAAGAGAAAACAATTTGAATTTGATTACATATATATTCAATATTTAAAAGTTTGTACAAATTTACTTGGAAAAAGCAAAAAAAGTATACTATCGAATAAATGGAAATGCTGATAAGGCAACACTAATATCAGTCGTGTCATAATGGGTTTATGTCCGAAAAATGAGGTTTGGACGATTATGCTTCAGATGGAGCTTTAATATTGATAAATTCATACTTCATATTGGTATTTTAATTGATGTCTTCCAAATCATTATTTTAAACCGAAATGTAATTGACACCATTATAAGAAAGTTTTCTTGTTTCATTTCAAGTCACTATGAATCTAAGTCGATTAATTTATTCTTACTAACGTCAAGTTTCAACGAAATATTTTGTAAAATTATAAATTTCGAATTTATCTATTTTACTTTCTTTTAGACTTAGTTGTAACATCGATATAGTAGATAATAGGAGATAAACACAAGACTTCCTAATAAATATAAATTTTCTTTTGAGTACTTATTTTTAAGATAACATATACAATTTAACGTGCTATATGGATTTTTTGCCCAAGAAAAATAATTTCATGTAAATTATTTTAATATGCTTTTATGTCCATCAAATAAAAAATCCTTGAAATACAAGTTTTTATTTAATTTTTATTTATTTTTGTCGTTTTATTTTACAAGAAATTTTTATTTACTATTCTTCTTAAGTACATACATATTATAAAAGAGAACTTGCGTTGGCGAAAACTTGCTTTTATATGAACATCAGAAGTTACATTTTGATATCATGACAATGTCTTACACGCCTAAAAGAAAATTTTAAATTACATGCGAATATTGAGCTTCCGTAACCATATAAAATGTCATGAAACATAACATCCATTTGTAATATAACATAGAAAAGATTTTAAATCCATGGAGTTTTTTTTTATGTACATAACATAATGAAAGAAAACTTCATGAGTTAATTAAAATAAATATTTAAATTTAATATTAGATTAAAAAGAATTTGAATTATTTAAAAAAAAAATTGAGTTTCCATGAAGGATTTCCTTTTTTACTTTAAGCTTTATTTCTACATAAAACTAGTTCTCAGAAATTGAGCCTATAGTTTAGTGATTTGGAAGAGCAAATACATGTTGAATTGCCAAATCGCGCTGTTGTTTTTGCGTTGATATTTACAAAAAGAATTATTTTTTGGATAATTATAAGTTTAAATGTTACAAAATATCATGAATAAGTTATCTTGGAAGTTTTCCTCTGACTCATATTATTTGAAGGAAATAAATATACTGTACATCTAAGTTAATCTCTACAAATTAACCTTAAGGATAATTATTAACTTATTATCTTTTTTTTTTAATTATACAATATATTTATAGACTAAAAAAAGTTCTAGTAAGATATTAAATTTTTTTCTGTATATAGCATTGTCATTATTTGATTTTCTTAATCTTATGTGCTATATACATATAAAAACCCATCTATTTCTTTGATATTATAAGCATAATATTTACATTTCCTATGTATAAGAAGAAAATTATGTCTAATAATAATCAGACCATAACTCACAATATATAATATAATAATATAAAAAGAATGAGCTATATGTGGTCATATTTTCTCAAGAGAATACAACATAAAATATATCTAGATATGAAATCATTATTTTTCATTAAGTCGAAAACTTATAATAAAGGTATAGAGATATACATAAAAATGAAGCGAAGGTAAAGAAAAAAAAATCTATTTCATTTTCTTTGCCAAATCCTTAACATTAACCTTAAAGAAAGTGAAATTTTATATAAAAATAAACATTTCCATAATATTTCTTTTACGTCCCACTCCATATAAAAGAAAAAGTCGAATAATATACAACAAAATATCCTTGACAAAAAATTATAAGGACCTGTCAATTAGATGACATTTTAATAAGAAAGGATTTCCCTGACAATAGAACTAATAAAAAATATTTTGTCATACATATTTTCTGTTTTTTTTTTTTTGTTCAATATAAAATAAGGATTGTTAGAATCAGAAAATAAATTTAATTTATTTTGAGAATTTTTGCGTAACAGAAATATAGGACAGCTCGGATAATCTCTTGAGATATCGTTCTAGTTATTTTATTTTCTTATATTTATTAAGGTTATACAAAAAATTGGTTGAATATCTCAAAAGTAATAATAATAATAACTTAATATGTCTAGGGTGAATTTTAATTTGTGTCGTCGTTAAACTAAAATGTCAAATTTTTTTTGTCTTCTCATAATGCCCATCATATGTAATATTAGTTTTGAGGACTTATAATTTTAATAAAGAGTAAGATGATTAATAAAAATGGGTTGAGATTTTGGTCATAGTAGAAACATTAATTATTCTTGGATGCCAAAAAAGAAGGAATATTTTAATTTTCTATCCAACTGTGGATTCGGGAATAGTTTATGTATATATAGGCAACTGAATTTGGCAGACATTGGTTTAATGGGCGTTTTTTGATTGTCAGTTAACGATTTAAATTTAGATCAAAGAATATTCTTGAAATTAAATATAAAACTAAAGTAAAAACTGAATTCCTTCTATTGTTGTTTAACAAAATTCCTTGGCACATTAAATCAAAAAATAATCATGTAACAAATTAAATATAACATCAATCGATCAAATGTTAATCAAAACAAGTGATTTTATTTGAGTATTGAATTTGAAAAATTAAAATTGCTGAGTGCTTCTATGCTATATGTGTTTTTTTAGTTTATATCAAAACTTATAAAATGGTTTCCCGTTTAAAATTTACAGATTTCTGATATTACTGTTGTTATTATTTTTACAGGTTTTCGTCATTTATAAATTAACAAAAATAACAATAATAATTTTAAATGTTTTAAATGTCTTTAGGCTTACTAGTATTTAACAGGGCTAAAAATAAAAAACTTTTTTCAATTTCAATATGTTCCAAATGAAAATAAATTTAATTAAAAAATCTTAATATATATTTCATAACTTTCATTTAACCCTAACTGACTCAAATGTATTCTAATCAAATTTCTGTATTAGAAAAGACAGGGAAATTGATGCTAGTTAGTTAATTGACATGGTTTTATTATTTTAAATTTTTCTATATTATATTTATTTTTTTGTTATACAATTTCATCAATTCAATCAATTTTATTTAAAAATAATACGACATTTTAGTCTGTCATGTTAAATTAGGTTTTTGGCAATCCAACAAGAGCAAAAAAAAAAAAACGAAAGTATTCAAATTGGCGACAAGTAATGTAAGACAAGATGTTAGCAATTATTTAATTAAATTTTTTAATTAATTTATTTAAATCTTCAATGAATTTTTTTTTGTTAAGTAAAAGTATTTTTATACTTAAAATATTTAAGATTTGTAATAAAAAAAATATTCTCTCTTTTTGCAAATTAAATTATTTTGATTTGGTAAATGGAATCACTTTCACTTATTTTTATGCTATCTCTAAGCTTTGCAAGTAAAACATTTGTTTCCCCTGTGCGTAATGTTTTGCACCCACAACAAATTAAATTCCAAAGACATTGAGGTTCTAAGTATATTCAAATTACTTCTCAAAAGTATTTAGAATTTATCTGTAAATAATATTAGGAAGTTTTTAAACCCACTACCATTTCCGTTTAAATATTTCCAAAAATGTTTTACAGCAAGCCAATAATTTTTTCTTATATTATCAACTCGTTATAGCGTTACTTGTTCAATTCTGGGATAATGTGTTGTTATATTCTCATCAATTTTTTAGTTTATTTAAAGTTAGATTTTTATTATGTTCTCATAATAAACTTTTTTTTTTATATATTTCATTTTTTTTTTTTTTGCAATATCTTTAAAAGCGGCTTGTTTTTCATATTATAATTATTTTAAAGCCATGTTGTATTGAATTGAAAAAGATATGCAGTGATAGTGATGGGTTCTTTTACGTTTCATTCTAAACCGCTTATATGGCAATCATATCAAATCAAACTTTAGAGTGATTCAAAAAAAATAATTTTTTTTATCCAAAATTTTTACAACTCTTGTAAGTTTTTATTTTTCTAATTTAGAGGGACCCTTATGTAACTTTTCTGTTTTAAAAAAAAAAAAATTGTTTTCTGTTAAATTTTAAGAAAAACAACCCTATTTTCTTTTTTTTTTTTTCTTTTTCTGGATAAGATTAGAAAATTAAAAATTTAGGTTATGATTCTTTCTCCAAATACTTTCATCAAATTGTTTCTCAGTAGGGGTACTGCCAACGTTTAGATTTTCAACATTCTTATGAGCTTATTTCGAGTCACTTTACAGTTTTACAGTTTGAAGTATAATAATATTTGGGGCACATAATAGACCATTCAAGAATTACAAATTCAGGCAAAATGGAAATATGCAGTTTGCGTCAAATAAATAAAATATTATTTGATTCAATCTAACATGATAAAATTAATAAATTAAAGAATGTAACCGAGTTGTCATCTCATAAATGGAAACTACTCACATAATTTTATTGATTTTTATTTTAATTTTTGCAAATAAAAAACTTTTTTAATATATTTTGTACCAATATCTAATTTAATTTTATTTAATATAGTTTTTTTTTTTTAATTTTTGTTTTCAACATCTCATAACACAAGTATTTCCTTTATTAATGACTTCTACCTTGTTTTAGTTTATTGCAAAAAATTGTTGATTGAGTGTTAAAGTTTTTTAAGCGCCAAATGCTCAGTTAAGAAGGTTCTGAGAAATAAATTCAGTAACAATATAATCTCATCTTGTTCGGAGTCTGAAAAAGGTTTTAATCTAAAATAAGAATTATAAGAATGAATAGATTAAATCAGCTTTATTATAATTTTAAAGTTTATAGTTTATCATTACGTTTAGAATTTAGAAACATATTTGAAAATATCGATAGGACACAAATAATTTATTAAGTTAGACTAAGTTAGTCAAGTTTGCTGAGTTGGTTTTGTTCAATTAAATATTTAAAAAAAATATAACATTATGATCAAATACCAGTCAATCCATTGAAGAAACAATATGGTAACTAATAATTCAATAATTAATTTAATTGAAATAAAATTGTTTCCTTCTTTAGTTTAGACATTTTCAAGCCTTATCAATCATACAAGAGTTCGATTTCTTGGACGCATCATGAATATCTGCGGAATTTTCACTTATTTTAGTTAAATTATATTAGTCGTTATTTTCTTAATTAAATTTTTATCGGTTTTTAAATCCAATTCTGGGTGTTATTTAAAACATTTAAGTTTTGATAAAATTTTTAATTTTTTATTTTTTTTGCATAAATTTTAGTTTTAATGCAACTAAAAAAAAAAAAAACTTTTTTTTATATCGATAATGTAAAACAAAACATGCCCGCCATAAAAAATGATTTCTTTTCCAATGATGGGAGTTTTTAATTTCGACCGCCATCTAAAAGACATCACATTATAATTTATCAAATAAAAAACATAATTGTTTATCTTACAATATTCGTGTTTTTTATAAATTTAAAAAGATAATGCCCCATCCTTAAAGTTTTTTAATAATTCGCTTTTCATCCATATAAAGTTTACTATAAGTAGGTATATATAAAATTTATACAGATTTTTAACAATCAAGTTTTTTCGAAATAAAAACATAAAAAAAAAAAATAGATGGCAATGCCATGTAAGGTCATATGGATTTCAATGAACCTATTATTTCACTGAGACTAATATCCAATAAAATAATGTATAATTCTAATTTTGAAAATTCTATGTTTGAAGCATAATTCAGTTAATTGTCTTGTCGCTAGTTTCATCAATTCATAATAGTTTGAATATGTTTACGAATTTTCAAGTTTCGAAAGAATGTGTGACAGCCCTATTATTAAGATGAGTCTTTATTACATTGTTTTAAAAAAATATTGTCTTGGAATTTTTGAAACGCACTCAAATATAATTTAGAAATTTTGCAAAAAGTTATCATATCGAATGCACTTATGATTTATTATTAAATTATAATTATTATTTTTTCCATTTACTTAAATTTCGTTGAAATAAGTTCTCGGCCCTAAACTGCTGGCTTTGTAAAAATGATTTCGATAAAAGTCATCAATCTGAACTTTTTGCCCAAATGTTATCTTTATTTATTCAAAAAAAATAAAAATAAATTATTAAATATTTATTTTTTCAAATTTCTTCTTCAAATAAATTTGGAAATAAAAAAAAAAGAAGGAAAATACCTTGCTTTTAATGTTTTCTTTTTCTCATAAAAAATTACAAATTCTTGATTCTTTGACAATCAAAAAAAGAAAGAAGAACACGCCGCTTCGTCTACCTACATTTATTTAAATTAAGGTAGTTTTATCGGCTTTAATATTTTTATTTATGTTAACGAATATTTTGAGAAAATTATTTTTAATTTTAATTTGTATCTTTTTTTAATACAACGAAGTTGATTATTATTTTTTTGGTGGCTTGTTCAAATTGAGTTGAACAAAAGGCGGCGGTTTCTAAAAGAATAATAAAATTAAACGAATATCTATGAGTTGTTTTTTTTTTTGTTGATTTATGCAGTCACAATGTCCACTACAATCTGGGTTACTATGATTAAGCTAGTAATTTTCTCTATTCAGTACCTCCTGTTTTATTTTCAATATTTTCCTGAACAAACTGGCTGCCGCGTCCCATTTCTCTCTCCATTATGTTCTTCGGTGTGATCATTACTCCAAGGGAAGCCTCTGGTGATTGCTTTCACTTTCCCACTCTTTACACACATATGCAGTATTTATAAAACAGTCTATTTTCACCTCATAATTTCAGAATAAAATTTATTCCAAATTCACTAAGTTTGCTCACTCGCTTGAACGACTCCGAAATCTGACTAAGATGGATGCTAAAAAACAATAACGAAATTAAATTTCCAATTTTTTTATTTTTTTTTTTATCCAATTTTAAAGATAAGAAAATTAAAATTAATGATATTTTTAAAAAAGGGACAAATGGTTTTTCTTTTATTATGTTTTTTTTTATGTTTTTTATTGATTTTTTTGTTACTTTTATTTTATTTTATATTTTTTTTTTTTTTTATATTTTTAATGGTATGAAAAAAGAATAAAAAGCCAATGGACGCTACTTTGATCTGTTAAAGCTATCATCATTTAATAAATAAAATAAATAAATAAAAAAAAAAGAACAGAAAAAATTGAACTGAAATAAAATCTTTGGAAAAAAGTTAATTTTATCATAGGCGCAGAAGTTTAGAATCTGCAGATAATAATGATTTAAAAAAAAAATTAAAATTCAATGTTAGACATTGTTATCGAATTAAGAAATAAAAACTGTTAATTCTTGTTGGATCATGTAAAAGACTCCTAGAATTTGGTGACAAATGGTCTGAGAAAGTACAGGGAAAGTATAGAGAATAAAAAGTGTATGAAAATTCTAACCCAAACCTCTGGCATTTGTGCAAACTATGCAAACTTCTAATAATTATTGTTTTTTTCATTTACATCCATTAAGGGAACAAAGACAATTATTAAGATTAAATAGAGCAATTCTTTTAGTGGAATGCACAGTTCAAAAGGTTCAATAATGGTATAATTAAATACCTAAAATTATCTATTACAAAAATATATATAAATTGTAATATAAAAAGTAAGTTAAAACTGTATAATTTCAATTTCTGGATCTCACCTCTTTTAACAGGGTATATATATTCACACAATTTTTTAACTAAACTGTTCTAACTATTCTGCCAATAAATTAATCTCTTTTATCTGAACTCGAAAGTGTACATTAAGTAATCGGTATAAAAAAAATAGCTAACGTTCTAAAAAGCTGTAACAACCGAATTATTTATTTGAAGTAAAGTTCACTAACGACAATAGGTTTTAGCTCTAACATAGAGAAAATTATATTGCAGCAAGTTCACCGTTCTCAAATTTATTTTGATTTGATTAAAACTATACTTATTTATCCAAACCAAAATTTCATCTTATTATTAATTTTTTTATTTTATTTCTGTGTATAATCTATCCAAAATTGAACTTTACAATTTTGAAAATATTTTTTCCAATCATTGATTTTTCTTACGTTTTTTTTTTTACCTTTTTAACTTGTAGCTTTCAACATGAAATAAAGGATTACATTATTACTATTAACAACAAGGCCTACACTATAAAATACTTAGTTAGAATCATACTAACAAGCTCTCGACGATGAACTATTTTATTTTTTAATAAGATTTCTACGCCCCTGCGCTAATATCGGTAATAATAATAATTTTTTTTTGTTTATTTTTTCGATTTAACTAATTAATCATTTATCTTATTGATATGAAATAAATAATGAGTATATCTCAACAACATTACAATTAAGAAAAATATGGCTACCGTGGAAAAATGATAAGATATTGAATTATTTTTTTTTTAATTAAAAAATGTGTTACATATGCAGAGCATAAATTTTATAAGCATAAAATTTATATTAATTTTTATATACATCATGTATCTATAAAGAAAAAAAGATTGATTTAAAAGCCATTTTATTGTGAACAAAAAAATGCTCTTTCTTATAAAATATTGTTAACAAAAAATATATTTATGTACTTTTTACATTAAAAATGTTCACACAAAAAAAACCAAAAATAATCTTAGTAGATTTTGATTAAGATTAATTGTGGTCCTAGCTAATTTCAAGTCATAATTTCAAAATAAAATAAAAGAACAGTTTTTTATTAAAATGAAGTAAAGGTCCCGTTTCAACATTTTACTTTTAAGATACTTTGATTCACAAAGGGACTTAATATATTCTTTTGGTTCCTTCAATACCATGGGGTACATTAATACCATTTAATCATATTCTATATAAAAATATTACAATTTTCAATGAAATCCAGAACCCCCAGTCCGAATGCTTGGAAACAATCTGGATGTAACGAGTTTTGTAAGCTCCTATAATCGACATCTATCTACCCTGAGAACAAATTTTCATCAGAAAACTTTAAAAAATTAAAAGTTATATATATCTTATACGCAAATTATTTAGGCTCTTGGTTTGTTGGGAGCCTCGAACTCCGAAACATGAAATCATAGAATCTCATCCTTGAGTCAAGGAGAATGTAAACAAGATTACTCTTATTTTGGCGTTCAAAGAATTAAAATGCAATTAGTAAGGCTTCGAAAATAAACATCCTCAATTTAGTGTGAATGAAATCATAGAATCTCATCCTTGAGTCAAGGAGAATGTAAACAAGATTACTCTTACTTTGGCGTTCAAAGAATTAAAATGCAATTAGTAAGGCTTCGAAAATAAGAGTTCCTCAATTTATTGAGCGAATAAAAGCTACAAATATATGAAAAATAATTTTTGTTTTTAAATTCCTGAAAAAAACAACATCTAATCTAAAAAGTATATATTTTTCAAGAAAATTCTATTATTTTTGTTATTTTTTTTTATTAATACATAAAAATAATTTTAAGTAATATATTCAAAATTCTTAGATATATTTTATTTTATTGTGAAATCAAAAATTGCATTTTATTGTTTTATTTATATGTTTTTTTTTTTTTTTAGTAGGTAGTTTAGTTGTTAAGTTCTAGGTTTTATTATTATTTTTGCGCCACATTAAAAAAAAAATTGATTTCAGTCAGTCATTCATTCACAAATATATGTGCAATCAAATTAAAAATAATGATCGAATTGTTCTTTATTTTTATTATTATTATTATTTAGTTTTTTTTATTCAATTAAATTGATTTTTTTTCCATGTCTTTGGAAAAAACATAATATTACATTTTATCAAAAATCTCAAAACTATGAAGAAAAAAAAAAATAACAAAAATCGTTTAAAAATTCAAAAAAACCACATACATTTTTTATCTGAGATCTTGAAACGCCACCAATTTATTTAAAAATAATGCACTTTTCTGGGCGATATATGTATTTATTTATTTTTCAGTTATTTTTTATATATAGGGGAAAATTAATGTTTTTGGGTACAAGATTTTGCAATAGTACAGCGCGAGATAGTACAAAATAGTAGTGCAAATGGAACATTTTAAACTGTTTGCATAAAATGTTGGGTTTGATTATCTCTTGAGTTTGGGATTCATTTTATGGTACTTTGAATTTTAATTTTATATACGTAAACCATAAACCTAATTTAGAGCGACCTAACTGATATTTAAAATCTTTCACTATCTTTTAATTTTTATACACTTTCCATTTATTTTTTTATATATCATTCAGAAGTATATAGAACAGCCTTTAATATATAGATACATTTAGTCTTATAGCGTTATTATTTTCATATTTTACCCTATTTAAAATAAGTTTGTTAACACTTACACATAAATTAACCATTAAAATACATAAATACTTATGTTCAGTTTTTGTTTTATTCGATTTACTTATGCGACTTGATAGAACTTTTAATTTTTTTTTCTTCTGCATTTTTATTGCAATTTTTCGGTAGTTAAGATTTTTTTTTCAGATAAATTGTAAAATATTTTTACAAGAAAAACAGAAATGGCCGGCAAATTGCTTAAAAAGGAATTATTTTTCATATGAAAACAAAGGTATATAAAAAAAAAACTGTCAAATCTAGAACTTTAAATAAAATTAAAGAACTAAAAAGTTGTAAAGTTTATCTTCGAATTTTATCAGAACTTTAAAATAATTACTGATCTTCGAATTTTAGGGGAAATTTGATAGAAAATTAGTTTGGCATGCAAGATATTTGAAAATTTAAATCTGTTACTAGAGCAAATACTTTTTTGACTGATATAAAGAATAGTGACGTGCATCATGTTGCTACTACGTGAATTAGTTGTAATAATGAATAGCAAATAACGAAAATTATTAAAAGACTTAAAGTTGAACTTAAAATATTATTTTAATACGTTATACAATATTAATATACATATTTGTACATAACAATATGCTTATTAGCGTTTCATAAACTTTGCCGTACCTGATTTGAAAGAATCATTTAACCACAAAGCTCTGATTTAATTGTAAAAATATTTTATCGCTATAATAAGCATGAAACTAAATACACGGTGCTTCTATTTTTAAATACACATATTATATGATAATGGTGTTTGCATGAAGAAGTTATAGATATGAACATTTTGTCAAATTGAAGATAAGAAGCGGGCTTTTTTGATAATAGTAGTAAAGTGTGTTATAAAAATCATGCGAACAGAAAAAATAATGAAATAATAATAAAACCTAATTCATTCTAGGTTTGGTGAATTTATTCAGACACGATTATTGCCACATAATATTTCTCAATCAATGCGTAAGGTAAGGGCAAAAGTCTAAATTAATTGGGTTTTAATATTGAAATAAGAATTTATTGGAATGTTGGAAAGGAGATTGAACACAGATGATCTAATTTACACTGTTATTAAATTTATAAATATATATATATATTACATTTCTGACAGTGTTTTAAAACTATATAATACCTATAACTTTCAAAAAAGTTTCCACCGAATTAAATAAAACACCCAGTATTCTAATATGATATAAAACCACGTAGTTAAGTTGAAAACCTACCTACCTATAAAGAAAAATTACAAAAAAATAAACAAAAATAAAAAAAATCGAATTTTATACAAAGACAAGCTTTATTTGGTTTTATTGTTACAACAATATGTGGAAGTTTTAAGGTACCAACCTTATTATGTTTTTATGTAAGCATAAGTAGACATGTTTTTGAATTAAAGCAACTAAGTTAAACAAAAAAAAAAAATTGCAATATAAAGAATGCATTTTGTGGAAAGAAAGAAGGCGCCAGATTTTCATTTTATTTTGTTTGCACAATAGTTTTGATTATTCTGCAGCAACGCCATGTTATTATTATTATTTTTATTTAGTTTTTTTTTATTTCTGCTTTTTAAAATATACATAGCTTCCTCATATACTTCAAAGGAAAATTTCTAAATTTCCATTTTAACAATAATGCAATAAATTTATAAACATTTTGCAATGACAATCATATATATATGAAGTGATCTCTGTTCAAGATTATAGTTTGATTTACTCAATTTTTATTTAATTAAAAAAAAAATTGTATTATATTATAAACTTGTAAAATAAAAAAAATTAAAAAAAAAACCTTTTTTAATATCATACAACTTGTACTTAGATTCTTAAAATAGTAGTAAGAACTACAAATGAAAATTATATATAAATTTTAAATAAATGTTAATTAAACTTTTGGCCTGTTTAGAGTTTGTAATTTCGAAGCCAATTGAAAGAAAGTGTCCGAATCGGTTTAGTGGTTTACTTGTCACAAGCATTCTCGTGTGAGACGGACAGACGGACGGAAGACCAGCAAATTTTTTGATAAAAAATGGGGAAAAAAACTTTTAAAATATTATCAAATAAGTAACCAAATTACTTTGTTGGAAAAAATTTCACAAAAAAAAAAATAAAAAGGAAAACGAAACTAATTATGGTTTGAGATTTTTACTGTGTAGTAAAGTATAGTTTTTCTTGATAAAAAAAAAGTCCTTACAGGACAATTAAAATTTTTTTCATGTTTTCTATGGAATAAAAAAAAAATTTTTTAAAGAAAATACTTTGTTTAAAATAAATATGATGTTGATTACATAAAATATTTTAAAAGTTTTTATGTTTAACAACACCTCATAAATGTTAAAAGTTTTTTTTTTTTTTTTTTTGGTAATTTTAAAACAATATAGTTTTTTGTCTTAAAATTTATTAATGAAAAGCAGATTATGTACATAATTTTAATTGTACTTTATTTTGCCGTCTATAGTTAATTTCAATAACCACAAAAGCCCCAAAAAATATTCATATTGTAGGATTAGTTGGGTCATTATTTTTATTTTTTTTTTGTTATAAAGTTAAGAAAATTTAAGGTTTTTCTTTAATTATGTTCAACTAGAAAACTTTGGTATATTATTCATGGGATATTTGTTGTATATATAATGAAAAAAATGTCTATATAGTTTATATTCTAAATTGTAGGTATAGTTTTTTGTGTTAATTAATTTCGAAAGACTTCTAGGCTTAAGTAAAGTGACTGTGTTTTTCGGATAGAAGCCTTCAATGAATGTGAATTATATTCTTATAAAGTTTTATTTTTGTAATTTTTCTATCAAACTTTAAAAAATTATGACTTCAGCATAATTTTGACAATAATTCCTCGGGTTAATTTAAATGACAAAAGGTGTATCAGATGAATTCAATACATAAAATAGTGCCAAAACATAAGTGTACCTATTGTGTATTCATTAAATTTTTTCGGTAGTTTGAAAATCTAACTTAAATCTCAGAAAACTTAATTTGTTGTTTAAATAAATTTTCATGAAAATTTAAATAATCTCAAACAAAATAAAAAAAAAAAATAATTTTTTCTAGCCCTTTCCTTTATATGTGAAAGCTTTGTTCCAGGAACTTTTTTATTGAAAAAAAGGGAATAAAAATGAAACAAGGAAAAATTGAAATCAAAAATTGTTAACAGAAAACATGATGGCGTCAGATGTTTTTTGGGAACTTTATTTTTATTTTTCATATTGAAACATTCTTTCCTGTTTCAAATAATGTTTCATATATAGTTGAAAATAAAATAAAATAAAAAAAAAGAAAGGTTTACAATATAACTTTTTTTTTTGCTGTAAATTTTGTTTTACAAATTTTAAGGGAAAAATAAAAATACTTCTACTTATTCTTGAATATAAAAAAACATTTACTACATCTTTTAAATTTCCATTCATATAAGTGCTGTTGATCAACTACTTAAGGAATTGCATTACTTTTTGACTGATAGTAATCTTCACATTTTGAAAATATTGAAAATGTCCCCATGATGAAACTGGGATGAATTGCCGTAAAATGTGCATAGAGTTTCTCGTTCGGTCGTTTTTTAATATCCTAATTTTAATCTGGCATTCAATAATTGAGGTTACGTTACGCTGGTTCAATTGGCATCAATTTACATAACCATAAAATTTGTATATGAGAACAAAAATTACTTTCACCGTGGAAAGACTAATTCTAATTTTAACAAGAAATATATTGAAACTTATTTTACTATAATATAAAATATGCAGTTTGGTAAGTCGCAAACTCTTTTTTAATCAACTTTTAAACTGAAAAAATTATTTATTACTGAAATATCTGTTTGTAAGAGCGAAATTTTTTCAAACCCATAAAAAAAATTTAATATTTTCTTATTATTATTTTCTAATTATATTTTGAATGTCATTATTTTGTAGAAAAATATAATGAAAAAAATTAAATGACTTTTAATTTAAACACTTTTATTAAAAATGAATGCATATACCAGAAAAAAAAATAAAAAAAAAACAAAATGTTAGTAACTTTATTTTTATTTTTGTTATTTTGTATAATTATTTTTAATGAATTAAGTTTTTGGTACAGAGATTTTATGTCAATTGAAATCTGTAAAGTAGAAACCTACAATTTTTGAATAGGTGAAAAAATATTTCTGTAAATGTAAAAAAACAAAATTTACATATTGATTGTTGAAATCAAATAAAAAAAATGTTTTCTATTGTTACTTCTAAGAGTACTGATGTTGTGCCATGTTGGACATTTTGTACTATACAGTATACTAGAGCGATAATAATGATCTATTATTAATTTTATTCTATACTCAGTTTGCAGCAAAAATGTTGGCAGTGTACCTATGTATGTAGATAACTCGGTTACCAATAATTACAGATGAAATTGTTTGTGAACAACTACATGTTGTAACGATGGAACTATAAAAGTAAGAAACTAATGTACCTTGTACATAGTTAAGGCGAGAATTTTAATTTTTATTTATTTATTGTGTTTCCATAACTCGATCGTTATATATATTTTGACCGTGAGTCCTGGTTGACGGTTCTTGTTACATTTATTTTATAATATGACATTATTAAGTTTTGAAAAGTTCTGAAGTAAAATGAAAATCCTGTAAAAAAAGATATTGGACATGTTGTTTTGTTGAAAGATTTGCTGTATACATACTTTAAATTTCTAATTTAACGAAAGCGTTAGTTTGCAGCTCTTTACATATCGAATAACAAAAGAAGTTACGGCATCATGGTACAAAGATCTAATAATTATAATTCCTAAATATTTTATGATTCGAAATTTTTTCCACAGAAACAGAAAAAGAAAATGTTAAATATTTCTGAAATTTTCATTCTCAATTTAAATTAATTTTATTTCTGTGTATATGTTGAATGTCTGAAGGAGGTATGTTCTCTTATTTATTCTTTTTTTTTTTTAAGTTGTCTTCTGTCTATCAGCAATTTGGATTTATTGCCACCTTTAAGGTTAGCAATGAATGTACTTCATTTACATCGAATGGAACACAGATTTTATTCAGTTGTTTTTGTTTGACTCTACATTGACAGTTTTTTGAGGGCTTGTTAAATTTTTTTTATGTCAAATTCTTAAATGATTTTTTTTTTGCTATTTATTTTTTAACCTTAAAGAATATTTTTGTAAATTTATTTTCAGCGCATTTATCTTAAAAAAGAATTTCGTATTTGAATAAAAATATTTCAATACAAGATTGAAAAACTGAATAACATAAAGTTATTTTATGATGTGCTAAGAATAGAATCAAAACAACAAAAATGGTAAATTCATTACTTTTCTTACACTTCGCCTTCTAGCCAATAAATCATTCTATTCAAACCTACTGGCCTCTCTTTTTTATTTTGAAAAGACGAAATCAGTCAAATGTTTTTATATTTTGAATGCAAAAACATTAGAAGTTTCTGTTATTTGAGATAGCGGATGAAGTCTAGCAATCCTGAAAATACAAGATTAAGTTACAATCCAATGCCAACGTACTTTTATTAATTCGTTTTTTCAGTATCATGAAAAATTCAAAAGTCCAAATTCTTTCACGATCCATTCGCAACTAAAAACTTAGATTTTGAAGTTTACTTGAATACCTGCAGTTTTTCTTTTATTTCAAGTTATTTGAAAGTTGCAAATATTTAAAAACTATTCAAATATTTCTAATGTAAGACATCTAAACTTATTAATCTGTGGTAATACTTAATGTTAATAATAAATTTAAATGGAAACTAAAAATTAATTCAAAACAATGCAATTATTTTACATTCATTTTGTGAAATTTTTTGTTAAACAATTTTGTTTCATTGAAATTATAAAAGCCGCAAAATGACACAATCGATTAAACGGAAAATATTTAGCGCTTCTGAATTCTTCACGCTATTTTTATTCTGTGTGGTGGATGGATCACATCAAAATCAATGAAAAAAATTAAAATTTTTTTAGAACAAAATAATTTTTTTTTATATTGTGATTGAATATATTTCAATAACTTAAAATTTTCAACGTTCGATTCCATAATTAAATCTAAGCAGATTTAAGGAACATCGGTATAATAATGTCCTTAAGGCAATATGTGAGCCGAGGTAAAGGTTGTATTTAAAAGTAACCTGTGTTGTACAAAGGCTTGTCTTGGGGATAACACATACGATAACACATAAACAGCCATTGAATCAGCGACCATGGAGTTCTTTGAATAAAATTTTTATACTATCCGATAAATTAAATATGATTTTAAAAATAATTTTCAATCACACCCAACTACAATCAATATTATTTTGAATAAAAAAAAAACATTATGAACTCATTCCGATGTTTTTTGCAGATAGTTTAATATATGTATATATACTATGTACAATATCCAAGTGTAGGAATATTCAAAGTATGTGTTATATGTTCAAAGAAAAATAAGTAAAAAAAAAACATGTGTTTAAATAAATATAAATTGATTGTTAAATATGTCGCATTTTAAATTAAAATTAATGGTCTAAATATTTTATTGGATCAATGAACACGTCTTTATAATTGCAAATTATTTCCAACTTAATTTACAATTTTTAAGTAATTGTGTACACAAAATATGCATATTATATATATACTTGTTGATATATCGTAATAAATTTTTAATTGATAATACAAATTTATTTTATTTTGGTTTTATTTTATTTTTTAATACATAACTTATTTTTTTATACTTTTAATTGAAAAATAACACTGGCCAACAATTTTGAATTTTTTTTTTTTATGAACAGTTCAACCCTTATACAGACTATTATGACAAAAGTTTAATCGACACGTAACCATTTCGGAATAAGCTTCCGATATTGAGCTTAAGCTTAACTATGACATGATTCTAGAGCTTAAGCTTAACTATGACATAAAAACGTTAAGAAATTTTACTAAAAAAGATATTATAATAATCTTAAGTTGTCATGAGAAATTTCGAATAAAAATATAATAATTTTTGCCTGTAGCAAGGTTTTCAAAGGGTTAAAATTTTGAACTTCACTTGTCTTTTTATAATTTACCAACCAGACATAAATGAATCAATTTAATAACATTGTCAGAATATTGTAATCAATCTTCGTTTCAAGATCAAAAATGAATTACATTTCAAATTTTACTTATGATACATACATATATGATTATAATATGGCTAGCGAGTAGTTAAGATATATTTCATTTATTCCAGTTTTCGTGTTAAAAAAAAATCTAAAATTTGAATACACATTAATTAACAATCAATGTCTGATTTAACAAATGAATAAGTTGTCATGGATCATTAATAACGAAAAAATAAAAAATAAATTTTTTAAAAATAATTCATTTATGAATTGCATCAATGAAACTAATAGTAAACAAAGTACATACAACGATATCAAAAAAAAAAAAAACAAGAAAAAAGAAAAACTTTTTAACACTTGTAATTTCAATAAAATTCGTCAAGTCATTTAACAAGCTATTGAGCCAGTCTTTTAGAAAAGAAAAAAATTCATCAATTATAATTTTTAACTTGTAAAATATATAAATAAAATAAATAAAAAGTAAAGAAATCAGATGAACATAAACCAAAATCTTTTTAATTTCTCAATTTCGAAGAAAAATTAATTGAAACTTCTGTAAATCATCACTGAATAATAATAAAAAAAAAATCTATTGAATTTTTTTTTCATAATAAAACAAATCACATTTTATTTATATAAAATTAAAACATTTATCAAAATTCAAAATTTAATTTGAATAACAACAACTGGTAGTTAAAGGTGCAACTTTATCTACTAGCATTTAAGTGTGTGCTGCATATTATATATAGTTTCACAGCATGAGTTATCTTTTTGGGCGGGTATTTTTAAGTTTTCATTTTTTTTTTCCGATGTTAAAATTAATCCCACAATTATGGCAGTAAAATAACTATACAAAATAACTATACATAATAAACAGATTTAAGTTCATGTGGGTTATAGTGGAATTGTTCTAATTGAGGGCATCCTTAAATTGTCTCAATATATTTAGAATTCTGCATCCTTATGTTTATTTGAAATAGAAATTGTTGTTGATATACAAAAACTGATGTCTACTAAAAATATACAACATTAGAAAGATTAGTTATTCGAGTAAATTAAAAACAAATGATACTCAAAATTGAATTTATTAATATTTGAACCAAACCAAGTATTCTCGAAAGTCATAAGTTTGGAACTATCTATGTAGGTCCTAGTGGTCGCCCAAAATTATAATGTTATATAAAAAAAAGAAAAATTGAGCATTTGATTTTCAAATTTTATCTACCTCACTATTTGTATTGTTCTGAGAGCCAGATGCATGTAACAGGCTGGTTGCACTTTGACAAACCCTGATCTAGGAAGTTGAGAGTTTATGGAACAACTTTTTTTCTATAAACTTTGTTTGATTTAATAAATTTGTTAGCATGATAAATTTGTGAAGAATCAAAGTCTTCTTATATAATAGCATAAATTAATATACATATAAATGTATTTATTTCCACTAAACAAAATATATACCCGTACATTGAATTAAAAGATTATTATGCCTGAATTTTAACGTTATCATTAACCATTACATACAATTTTCTTTTCTTTTAATTGAAAAATAAATTTTTTGATTAATATTTAAAAATATATATATTTATATAAATATAAATGAAAAGAAATATGAAAGAAAAATCCGTCTCGTCAACTTTATATTTCTTGACACTTTACAACATATAAACTTGTGCTCATCAAAATCGATTATTAACAAAAGAAAAATTTTTTTATTGTATAAGTATACAAATATAATTTATTGAAAACGAATTTTTTCCTTCAATTAAGATTAAAATTAAAAATATAATAATTTAGAAAAAGAAGGTTGTCTGTCTGAAAGATGTTGGTAAAACTCAGGGCTCAGAAGTGAGAATTTAAAACTATTTCATATTAACTTTGAGATTATAGATTATGAGTAAGGATATATTTGCATTAACCGCTCGATAATATACAAATGCACACCGAAAATAACTAATTATTCATTAAAAAAAATGTTAAACGACACTATAATAAAGCCGAAAATTTATCGTTCATTCAGTACATAAATATGTTTTGGACATTATTATAGGTAAAAAATGAGAAAATTAATAAAAAGTTGAATCTGAGTGCAGTATATGTATTTCTAATACATAAATAATTATAAGAAATGGGTATGAAAATTTTAAAACATTTAGAATAATTGAGAGAACAAAATTCATGTTCATCATGGCCTAGCGAGAAATTTCTTCGATCCAGCAGCAGACCAGATGTACACAACAATTAACAAATAATTCAAGAACAGAAAAGCCATCGCGCTCCACATGGACATTCTATCCTCATAAACGTTTTATATACGATAAATTTCCTAGTATAACATTAAGGAGTTAAATATTTATATAATTTTTTTTCTCAAATGATATTAATTTCATTCAAACTATATATAAGAAATTGAAGAATTGAATTATATACCTACCTACTTTGAAGAAAATAATAATTAATTCATTTTGATATAAATTGTGTTCAACAAATCTGTGAAAATAAATCAATAAAATTTAAGAAATAAAAAAAATAATAATAATAATAAATAATCATCATTATTACCAATTTTTTGATTGTTTGATATTGTTTAATTTTTGATTTTGATTTCTTCACTTTATATTTACTTTTTTTTTTTTTTTTTAATTTTTGATTATTATTGACGGCTGATCAATGACTTGGCGACGAATTGTTATTCGAACAAAAAAAGCGTAGAAAAAAAAATTAATATAGAATATTCATTTTAACAATATTTATTGACATTTTGTTTGAAAGCATAACAAATATACGAAAAAATTTATATTATTTTAAATTGAAATTTAAAATTTGATTTATGGGATAAGTTTTTTTGTACATATTTTTTTTTTATATTATACCATGTTTATAAATTAATAAGAAAATATATATTTCAAGTTAATAAAATTTAAGTGATCCTATTAAAGATGTTTTGAAATCTCATAGCATTAATTACTATAAGCTTATAAATAAAGAATTCCATTTTTTATTTTCAGTTTTTTTTAATCTCTAATTGACTGAATTAAAATTAAATTTTTTTTTTTTGGAAACAAAATTATTAAAATAATTTTTTTTTTTTGTTATTTTCAATTTTATAAAATTATGTTTATTTTTTAATGCTGCTATATGTGTTAATTGACATTAATAATTGTTATGTAAAAAAAATTAAACGTTATTTTTGTTTATTAATTTTTCAAAATGAGGGAATTAATAAATATTTTCTTAATGTTTGTTCTTTTATTAAATTTTTATGTTTTTGGGTTCAGACAAATTTTTATTTACATTAAACATAAATTCATATACCCAGTACTCTAGATGCTAGAAGATTATATTCGATAGATTCAGAGTCATAAAAAATACTGAGAAGAAAGTATCAGCAATTATTGACATTTTAAAGTTTTAAATATTTTCAAAGTATAATATAGTTAGCTGGCATTCGACTTAAATATAGAGAATAAATTTTATTTATAGACGTCTCAATATACCCAATGTTCCATGCACCATACCCTAAAAAAGAAATAATTTTACATTAACTTACTGGTACAAAATCAACAAATTTAACTTATCCAATAGAGATTGTGAAATGGATTTCCAAAACCTAGTTATTTTGCCCTAGCTTTTTACCTTTTCAAACAAACTAAATTTAATGCCAAAATCTATAAATTTGTAGAATACATACAAACATATATAATTTGGCGCGTACAATTATTTTTCATTTCAATATGTACATACTTAATATTAAAAATTCTGCTCTACGAAAATGTACCAAAACATAAAATAATCTTAAATCCCATAAATAAAATTGTTAAGAAACATAATCAGGAATAAAAAAAAAAGGCGAGAAAAAAAAATCGAAATTTAATTTACGAAACGTGACTTGTCTCATCCATTGAATTGATTTATATCGATAAAGGTGTCCCCAATAAAAAATTGCATTTAAGAAAATAATAATAATAATAATAAAATAATAAAGGAAAAAAAAAAAAAAACTAAAGCGCCAAGGTGCCGAAAGGAAATTCAAGTCAATGATTTTTTTTTGAAATATTGTTAGGAAGTAAATAAATTTTACTTTTGCAAAAATTTAATTCAATTTTTTTTTTATTATTTTTTTTTTTACTGAAATCATTATATTGCAAGCAGAATTGCAGAATCTTAAATCTCTAACTGAATTTTCTGAAATTGGTGTGCTTAAAATAAAAAAGAAATTGATTTTATTTTTTTGATTTTATTATTTTCCTGCTTTACTTCACATTATGCATTTACATAATTTTTTATTATTATTTGTTTAAAGAATAATTTTTTATTTATTTTAGTATTTAAAGTTTCTTGTTTATAACTTTAATTAAAGAAAAGCTGAGAATTAGGAAAACTTGTTGCTGTTTGCAATTGAACAAGAATTTAACAATGTTTTCGAATCTAAAGCCAACTGCTTATCTAGTTTGAGCCCCTGAAGTAAAATAAAAGAAACTTATGTGATTTTTGCTAGAACTCCTCTTTTGAATCAAATTAAGAAATTATAAGAAGTTAAAACATCTGAAGCTTATGGCTCTTCTGTTTTTTTTTTCTTCTTTAACAAAAATGAAAAATAATTTTTCGAATTTTACCAATTTTATTAATAATACGCAACCATTATAATTTTATATATGTACGACGTTCACAGAAAATATAAAAAACAAAAAAACACAAGGAGGGTAAAATTAACTCGTACTGACCATAAAGATAATGTTCTACACGCGAAAATTAATAACACTCTTGCATAAGACGATTATCCCTATAGCAGGATTTATAATATACACACTCCTAAGGTAGAAAATATAGTGTTACAGAGAAGAAAAATTTGCATAATTATCACATTATTAACAGAAATTAAGACCTTTCTAATAAATTTTCCTATTAAAAAAAAAAAAAACTTCATATTAAAATAACATTTGCCAATTCATTGCATTTAACAGCAATATTTTTAATGTAAAAATTTAATATGCTCTCTTGGTGAAACGATTAACAGCACTATATATAAAAAAAAAAATACAGGGAAATAAATGGTCATCAAGAAAAAAAAAATTTTTTAAATTAAATATAAATTAACTCTTATTATATTACAAAATTTTTGTTTTCGCTTTTCAATTTAGTTTCCAAACATTTAGAATTTTGCTTATTATAAAATTGAATTCAGATTTTCAACAAATTTCAATATTGCATTATAAAAACTAATATTGCATTCTATTTTTTTGGCAGTAAAGCACATACTATTATTAAATATATATAATATTAAATATAATATAATATAAACTAGCAAATTTTGTTATTCCAAAATTATAGTTTTTCTAGCGAAAAAGAATTTTCAAAAATATATTTTATACAAAACGAATTTCTGTAATTTGTATGTTGAATAAAAGTATGTACAATATGTTTTCCTTGCTATGATAAATAGCTAATATTACTAGTTCAATTAGCACCATATGCAATATACGTCACAAGGGACATCAATCATAGCTGCACAACTATAATTTTTTCAAACCCATTTTATAATATCAATATTATACTGTGTAATAAACTATTGTACGCTTATATATTGCGTTTCTTTTTATTTGGAAATTAGAATTTTTTTTTTGGCACAAATATGATGCAAAATATTATAAATTTAAAATGTACATATATAAAATTTTATATAAATTCCATTATAAAAAAAAAAAAGTATAAGAAAACGTGTAATAATTCATTTTAAGGGAACACTTGGATGCAGGTAAATTAATTCGAATATTACACCCTTAACTTAAAATTAAAAAAAAAAAAAGTAAACCCAAAAGACATAAAAATGAAAAAAAAAAAAAAAAAATTTATAGTTAGACGCAAAAAGATTTAAAGAATGAGTTCACTTTCATTAGCCGTATATACAGCCCAATTTAAAAAAGAATAAAAAGGAAAAGAAAAATCTTTATCCCGTTGATTAGTTTTGTTATTTTATTATACATATATATATATTACATATATATAAATTCCACATTATATTTATATATTTTTTTAATTTTAAATAATATTTTTCAGTAACCTAAAACTCTTTTTTTTTTTCTTTTTTCTTTCATTATTATGTTTGGTTGATTCCGCAATTCAAGTTCAAATAATGTTAAGAATATTAACATAAAATTAATATTATTTTATTAAAGACACATTATCTTATAAAAAGAAAAGAGCGTTATCTTTGGCGGCATCATTGAAAAAAAAAAATAAATAAAAAAAATTAAGGGATTTGATATAATTAAAAATAAAAGCAAGATCAAGAACAAAAAAAAATAAAAAATTAAATATTAAAAACTAATACACAAAATTGGAATTTTATCAAATGACATTTTTTTAATCGCGGACAAATTGTCTGTTTATACGTTTCTAATGATATCCTGACAAAAAAAAATTAATGATTCAAATATTATTGCTGAACCCACGCAGCTTTTATTTGTTCAAACCATTTTGTTGCAGTTCGATTAAGTCCAAAGTGCCGCTATTGCAAATTAAAACATATTTTGTATAGCTTTTGTGTACCTGATTAAATTGTCAGAACAAAAAAAATTCCATCAGCTGTCTTAGTAAATTGATTCTGTAGCTTTTCTCTGTGTACCTATATAAGGTTCCGTCAAAGGGAGCTGTAACAAGTTTCTACTTCAAACAAATCCTGCGCGATCTGGCATTAGGTGTTGCATATACATTGCATATTCTTTGAGGTTTGAAAACCAGAAAATATAAATATTGTTATCAAACGAAAAAAAAGAAAAGAAACCCATTAAAATAGGCCTTTTTGAATAAAAAATTTGGAGATAAAATTTTTAAAACACTGAAAAATGATCTTTAGATTAAAAAAAAAATTTTTTTTTTAAGGATTGAGTAAATAGTTTTAGACTTAAGAGTGACATTTTACATGGTTCACTCATCCGTGTTTTACCTTAAAATTAATTTAATCTTATATTTTTAATAATGTTAATAATTTTAAGCGCTTTTATATGAAGATTTTTTTTTATTTAGTTTTATTATTATTTTATTTTTATTTTATTTCTTTTTTTTTATTACAACATTACTGAAGCGATTTAAAATAATTATGTTTTATTATGTGTTATATTATAATTTCTTTTATATAATATTATATTTATTTTTACATTATAATGATGATTTCTCATTAAAAAAAAAAGAAAAAAGGAAAAGACAATTCATGCTCTTGTAAGTAAAGTAAAACATAAAAGGGGATTTTAAGATCTTAAAAAATTAAGTTATAATGCAGCACATTAAGATTACATTGGACAGATTCGTTCATCCAGTTATTATTGTTTTCATAAGCAAAAAAGTATAAATTTGAAATTGTTTTTTTTTTAAATAATTTCAAAAATTGTTTACATACGATAAAATTTTAAATTTTATCTTTGTGATAGAAATTCTAATATTTCTAATTTATTGATTGCTATGAATCAATATTCTATGCTGTGATAAATATATTAAAATGCGCCAAACTAGAAGCTGTAGATTTTTGAGTACAAACTTTTAATACCGAGAATAGTATTAACAGAATGGTAATTTTAAAATATATAGTCAAGTAGTGATTAAATTTGACAGAAAAATATTGTACACCCGTAGTCTTAATTAATAGGAATATTATTTTAATTATGTTGTACACATAAGATGTACAAGATATTGGGATAAAATATATATTTCTAGGTTTTTCAAAATTTAAAGAGATGAAGGATGACTTTTTGGAATATGAATAGTTTTATAAAAAAACTGGGAACAGAAAAGTAATTCATTAAACTTAAAATAAGTATAAGAAACCAAATATACTTATAATATGATCTTCTATTGAGTATTAAAAGTTTACAAATGGAAGCAAAATATTGAGAAAACTTTAACTTTTTTAAAAATATATATAATCTATTTATTTATATATGATCAATAAAACGATATGAAAAACAAGTTAAAAATGTATAATCTCTTATAATTTTCTTTTTCATACAATTTATGTGTTTTTTTTTATATATATACTCATCTGATCCATTATTTTTTTTAACCATTATTAATTTATAAGGCTTCAATTTTCAATTCTAATAGCTTATTGTTCTATATATTTTCCACCACCATTTAGTTTTCAAATAAATATATAGAACAAAATAGAAAATAAATCAAAATTGTAAATATTCATTTGAGCAGCCATCAAAATAGTAAACTATAAGGTTTCAGAAGGTATATTCTCTGGAAAAATGCATTTCTGATTAAAAAAAAAAACTTTTAGTTTTCCATGAAAGTAAAGAAACGCCTTTTTCTTTATTATTATTATTTTTAAAAGCCATTTAAGGTTTTTTTTTATATTTTAAAACAATCAAAAGAATAATTTTCTTTTATGCATATAACTGGATTATTATGATTATTATATATATATACATATGTATTTAGAAGATATTATTATCTACTTTATGTAGTGAAACTGGTTCAATTATATCTCATCGAAACAATATTGTTGACGGAAAACAATGTTTGAGTATTTTTTTGCACACTGAATATTGTGTTTTATAATGTAACATACATATTTTAGCTCCAAAATCTAATAAATTGCAGAAGAAAAATGTACCTTATACCACTTAACAAATGTATCTTATACCACTTATACAAATCTAGGTACTAGCTTATGTCTCGATAGAAAAATTCAAGAACAAAACATTTATTTAGGTTCCGATCCATAAACCTATGTTTGTAGATTTTTCATAAAATACACATTCATAAAATACACTGATTATTTTCGTTAAATATTTGCTTAGTAGTTATAAAGAATTCTTACGTCTGAGAGACTATAATAAGATATATAGATTTCTATTTTATTTTTGATAAAAACAATAGTTAGGTTTGGATTTTTTATTCCACCATACTATATTATACATATAACACTGCACACTATAAATTTATAATATACTACGATCAATAATTAAACAAATACCCTATTTATATCTTTGTCGCATAATATATCCAATATAAATGTTGTATTTTTATGAACTTATGGTATTTTTTACCTAAAAAAAAAATATATATTTTTATATATATAAAAAATATTATGTATAATATTTAATCGTTTTTTTTTTGTATACAACAATTTCTTATGTACAAAATAATAATAAAAAAAAAAAACAAAACAAAAACTTAAGAAAGCAAAATAAAAAAAAAAAAAAAAAACATAAAACGATATGCTTTTTATTATGTTTTTGCTGCCGTTTTCTTGTACCATATAATACACTTTGTATTTAACTTTTAATGTTCAAACAACAATATGGTGGACATGATTAAATCGATTGCGAAACATGAAACCACAATAAAATGCCTCTTTTTTTTTTTTTTTTCTATACGGGTTGTATAAATATTTTGTTATAACTATCATTAAAAAAAAAAAAAAAAAGAAACAAAAAAAAATTATATATTTTTTTTATAGCATAAAGCGAATAAAATACAAGAAGAAAAACATAACCAAAGTTATAAGGCGTGGCATTAATTCTGATGATAATATTTATTAAAAATTACATAATTTTTTTATGTTATTTAATCATACATACATATATATGTATATATGTAGAGAGTATTTTTTCTTATGTTTTCTAATGTAATCTAAATTATTAAAAAAAAAAAAAAAAAAATAATAATAAATTTTAATTGAATAATTTGTATGCGATCATTTATAGATGATTTTATTTTTATAATCTTTTTTTTTTTAAATAAATAACTTAATTTGAGAAAAGTCAAAATTAAAAATTTTTTTTTTCCTTTTTAATATGCTTTAATCAAAATTTATTTAAAACCAAAATTCAAATAATATTGAATTTTAATATTAAAATTAATTTTATTATAATTTAGATAAGATAGTGTAATTTTTAGATTTTTTTTTGGAGCATTTATGTGTTTTGGTGCACTGACACACTATTGTGGAGCACTGGAAAATTAAAATTTTAAATTAGATATTAGCGAAACATTGCGGTGGCGGCTGAAAATACCGAGAAGGAATATATGAAGAAGTCCACTGAAAAACGTATAGTAGTTATACTCTCATACACTGCCTTACTGTACTAATATATCTGCTCATAAGATTCTAGCAATATTGGTCATAAAATTTTTAGAAAATTATGTTGTGGATATAAAAATTCTTCGCTATTAAAAACAATAAAAATTATAATTTTGAAATACCAACTTGAGATAAATATTTTTGGACGAATTGTTACATATATTTAATAATAAATGTAAGATTTTCAGCGATACTATACTGAAAAATTATCCAGTTCTAGTTTTATAGCTGATTTTCCATTGAGTTTTTTTTTCAGTGGTACATTGTCAGTAGAAAATTTTGATGAAATAAATTTAGCAGAAAATAAAATTTGAGTTTATAAATTTATCTCATTTGCAACATATACTTAACTAGCAAATATGGCACCATTATGTCTAATTACCAAACCTTATTTAAAAAAAAAGTTATAATAAGTTAACTCCTAACAGTAATTGTGTAACCATGTCCATTACAAAAATTATTATTTTTTTATTCAATGTAAAAATTTAGTGATGGATTCCTATATAAGTATGGAATTTAATGTAATTCAATATTATATGTTTTCAATAAAAAAAAAAAAAATTGATAAATTAAAATTCTTAATAAAAATGGCATATTTGCAAACCACTGTAATTGGTTAGAAGGAATTTAAAAGAAAATTATAAATTATAAACACAAAAAGTTTTTTTAAGGTTTCCCATCAAAATTATGTAAAGATTTCATTATATTTAGAATACCATTCTGAAATTTTTTAACCCAATTCAAAATTGTTAAAGTTAACATAATACCTTTAAATGACTTCAAGATATATTTGTTTAACTTAGATAGAAAAATTTAGTAATTTAAAACAAATTATTAAACATATAAGTTAAACTGAAATTTTTATTATCCTTCAAATCAAATAAAATCTAAAAATGAAATAAATACTATATAACTAAAATATATGTGAACTGTGATGACCGTACAAAATAGGAATAACACAAAAAGTAATAATTTTTATTTCTTATTTACTAATGAATTTCATTCCAAATGTCAAACACAACTTTATTTGGATTTTTTTTTTTATGTAAACAAACTATCAAAATTTTATGTTAAAATTTTCATAGTTAATTTTTTTTTTTTTTAAATAATAAAAATAAATTATTATTAGCTATAAAGTTTATGTTTTTTTTTTTTGTGTTTTAAGATATATTGCTTTCTTCGCCAACATACTATATATATACGATAGAAACAACAAATCATTAAAAACCTCTTCGTGTAAATACAAATTTTTTTTTACGTCTTCTTCTAGATTCTAAGTGGATTTTTTTAAGGAAACACTACTCTTAGTAAAATTTCTGTCTTTAAAAATATATTTATGTCATTTTAATAGATATGTCGTAAAAATAAAACCAAAAAAAAAAAAAAAAAATTGTTTTATAGTTTAATTTTAATAAACAAAACAAGTTGTAAATAATATTGGGAAAGTGGTATAAAACAAATTTTTACGACTCTAAAAACAAAAATTATTATTATTTTATTTTGTTTAGTGACAATAAAAATTAGTTTTTTTTTTCTGAATTCTATATATACATATTAAGAAAATTTATTAAAAACAAATAGAAAGCATTTTATTAATTTAATATTATATAGAAAGTATGTATATAATCAAATATTAAATGATAGTCCTTAAAAATGTTAATAAATTATTTATTTTTTTCAATATAAATATCCTCCGGTGAATGTGAAGGAAATGTTAATGCTTTGATAAGATTTCATAAATTGACCAGGATGATTTTTCATAGAATAATATAAATTTTTCTATGCTACTGAGAGACCAACATGTAACTTCTTTCGCAAAATAGGGAGAAAAAAATATTAGGTATATACTTAAAGCTTTTTGATTTCTTACAAAGGAGGGTAATAACTGGCCCATCGTTCAATAATTTGCCCAATTTAAATTGAGCTCTATTTAAAAGTCGGATTCTTTTAAATAAATTAAATGATTAAATGCAGAGTTGATTTTTAAAAATGTAATAAATTTTACACGAACTCGTTGAAACCCATGCATGTAGAAACCTTCATTTGGTCAATATTTTCTGTTGATATATACACACACCGATTAGTTTAATAACAAGAAATGCATTTAGGACTTAATTTTTTGGACTATAAAATTATGCATACAATTATTATTATAAAGGGAATTTTTATTAGTTTGTATCTTCTATACATAAAAATGATAAAAATCTAATCATATTATGATGATTGAACCCTTCGTAATTTTTTTTATGTTTATTTCTAGGAATTAATTTCAATAAAAACGTTCAAATGAAAGTCATTAAAGAAAGTATTTTTGAGCGCGTGCGAATTAAGAAGTTATATTTAAACCTAAACATAACAAACTTGTATGCAGATATAAAGAAATTAAAAATTCATCTTAAGTTTTAGAACTTTTCAACCAATAGCATTTTACATTTTATGTATAGTATTAACTCTATATTACACAATACATGGTGCTCTTTTATAAGATAATAAACAGCAATAAAGTTTATTTAAGAAATTGCAGAAAATCTTCACTCTCCTTAATTATCGATTAATTTATAATTACACATGAGTTGAAGTCTTAATGACATTAAGAAAATATTAAAAGTTCTTCAGAATTGGGCAGACTAATAAGGGTTTGCAAACAACAAATATATACAGGATTTTAATCGAAACTCGTGCCATACTTAGTTCATCAAAGGATGAAATTTGTGTTAAGTTTCATGAATACAAAAGAACTAGCAAGCTATATTATATTATATGGCAAGGCTTTTCATTTCAAATTTTTAGATTATTTTAAAGATAAAAAGATATAAATTTTATGAATATTCACTCAAATTTATGGAAAAATAAATAAATAAAAATAGACTTTATTATATGTATATAAATAAAGTAAAACCAAATTTTAATATTAATTTTATTTCTATTTTTCATTTAAGCTAAAGTATTTTTGAAAATCTCTGGAAAATTCAATTTGAATGAAAAGTGTAATATTATTTGCATCTGAAATCCCTAATTTCCATAAAAATAATACGCAAAACAAAATGTAGCCACAAAAAACAGTAACAAATATGTAAATGATGATTATATTTTATTTAATTGAAACAAAACCATAACTGAAAAAAAAAAAACATTATTTGAAGTAAAATTTGTTAAAATATTACAATTTATTTTCGACAAAAAAATATAACAATATAAATTCTAATACATTTTGGAATCTTATTGGAATGTTCTATTTCTTGTGGATTAGGTGTATCATAAGCGACTATGGGTAGATATTCTAAACATCCAAAACTTGCAAGAATATAATATTTTTTCGTACTACTAAAAGATATTGATGTTTTTTAACTAATTGACCAACAAAGAAATCACTAATTTACTTTTTTGGTAGTGTATTGCAACTATTGGTACCACAATTTAATTTCATCTTCAATCTTCAATCTAAACAAAATAATACTCTGTTCTTATCATATCTCTCTTTTTTTTTACCCGAAATAGCATTTGATTTCTAGCTATCGTGAATATGATTGATATTTGCTCCAACGAAATTAATTTCTAATCACAAGCATAAAAATAAACATAACAGCAACAAAATCAAAAATCATATTCGACTTGAACTGGAAATAACTTATCGAGTTAAGTAAGTGTTTAGTTGATTCATTTTAATAGATTTCTATTCTTCATCATGACATTTTGTTCCATAGTTAAAAGAGCAAAATTTTTGTATATTTTTTTGTTTTTCAAAAGAATCACTATCCTGCGAAGTGATTACATTTTAATATTATATCCTTTCTTTTAATAAAAAGGAAAATCTACATTAACTTATTTTGACCTCCTTGCTAGTATATTAATATATATAGCATCTGTATACATAAACTCTGCAATATTACAATATTACAAAATAAAATAAAGCTATAATTTTACTTTGTTAATAAAGTAAATTTTCTTTATTAACTCTCTACTTTGAATATTTTAATGATTTTTCTTTCAATAGAATAATAATAATAATAAAAAAGATATTTTTTTATCACATAGCTGGGCTATCATCCAACCAAAACCACCCTTATTTCTTTTAACTAAGATTTTTATACTACTATAATAATTTTCTTGAAATTTTATATCCATTTTTCGATTAAAATAACACGATAATGAAGATGCCAAAAAAAAAAAAAATAATAATAATTGGCTATATAGAATAAAATAAGTGGTTATTTAAAATTTTAATTTTGGTTAAAAAAAAATGTAAATTTGGTAAAAAAAAAAAAAATTGCTTTAAATTAAAATTTAAATATTATCAGTAATTGTTAAGAAAATATTAGGAAAAATATGTACAAGAATTAATATTAGTGTAATGACACTTAGTGGTTTAATAAATAATTTTGTCAATTTATTTTAGAGTTATTACATATTCAAATAGGATTCTTCTCAGATAATTCATATAACAAAAAACTTTAGAATTAGCGAACTCTATAGTACAGTAACAGCAAATCGCACAATTTTGAAGAAAGCAAAGTGTTATTTTTATTTGAGTTCATTGCGGGGAAACTTAACTACTCTGTAGAGATATTGTAGGATATCTTTTAAGTATGAATGGGATATTATAGATAAGCTTATGATCAAGCTATTATAAATTAATTCTATGATTTAGGTATCCAGCCGGCGTTTAGCCTAACCATATGCTTAATTGTACATTTGTAGAAATTTAATTAACAAATTAATGTGCGATTTTCGGCTTCGACTAAAGAGTTATTTTCAGGACAGTTGAAAAATGTAAAAGACATTAAAAGCTGGAGATTCCTGGGTAATATAATAATATTTATTTGCCAGCGAAATAAGGGAGAAATACTATTTTTTTAAGATTTTGTCTAACCTGGTTATTTATTATACATAAAACATGATATATTATGATTATGCTGTGATATTTCTCTCCAAAATTTTTCAAGAAAATTATATTTTCTTTTGTCACAATTTTAATAATTCAAATTAAAATCTCGCTTATCCGTTAAAACTTTGAATTTAATTTTTTTTATTATAATTTTATAATATCTATTCTCTTTTTTTTGTTCAAAGTTCATCATAGAAATAATATAAGAGGATTTGTGGATTTAGGAAAAAAAATTTATTTTATGTATTTTTTTTTATTTATTAATTGAATTAATTTAGAATTTATTTTTTATTTATGCATATAAAAAAAAATAATGGTGGTTAATAATTTGTTTTTCGTATCGATTTAGTAATTTTGAAATCGTTCAAAGTTATATTAAATTGTCTTGTTTGAAATTCGATTGAAATTATTGAAAATAAAATTCTTGTTACATTTGACAGTGGACCATGCATTAGTTACGTAGAATACTAACTTTTTCAATATACCCCGGTCCAATATCTGAACTACATAAATTCATTTTGTTAAACTCTGGACCATAACGAAAATGACTGCTTTAAATTTTGCTTCAGAAAATGTTTAGAAAGCTTTTCACAACGATATAAAAATTAGGAATTTTATATAATGACCCTTACCGCCAAATTTATGACACCATTAATTTTATTTTATTTTTTTTAGATACATTTTTAATGGTATTGTGAACCGGGAAAAAAATAAGACAAAAAATTTTGTTTTTTATTTGCAAAACTTTCATTTTTTAATTTTTTTAATAGCCCTTTTCTTTTAATCTTCCTAATTAAAATTGATGTTCAATTTTAGACGCATCAGCAAGCCGCAAAACAACTTAATTTAATTAACCCCTATCCAACCTACTCAATTTTTTCTTATTATTTTTTTTCCTTAAAGGAAAAAAGCGAAAATTCCACCACCATAATTATATGAAGAAAAAATATTTTTGAATCTGTTTATACGTCCAAGGATTCAAATTATTTATCCAAAAAAATGTGTTTCCTAAGGAGTAGATAATGGGGATCAGAATTATTTCTAAACAATGGTTTGGTTCTCTGACTAAACTCTAAGAGACATTTAGGGGCACTATGAAAGTTTGAAAGTTAAAAAGTATAATTTTTAAATAATTTCAAAACACGAAAAGAAGAGTTCAACATTCTTGAATATTATTTCAAAAGCTAAATTCAACTCAAGAAGCTTCTTTATTCTTACTCCTGATGTGTATTGAAATTGGTGGAAAAACCAATGACATTTGTGAGCTAATGAAGACATATTGAAAATTAATGAACTAACGATATTGTTCATACGAGTTTGAACATAATTGGAAAGAATTTTTATAATGCTGGTATGAACAAACCACTAAAAGGCCATAGAAATAAAAAAAAAAACATTGAATACAAAAATTCAACGAACCATAAAAAAAATTTAAGTACTCATTAAATATAGAAAAATCTGATTTTTTTTTTCCTGCAAAGAAAATGTTAAATCACCCTTTTTCTTTTGGGGGGTAATGTATATAGCTGGAAAATTTTCTGCGTTTACACCTTAAAAAAAAAAAAAAAAATTTATAGCGAGTTTTTATTTTATTTTAGTTTTTTTTACCAAAAATTGCTTATTTCTTGTAAACTTTTTTTTTCTTCTTGAAAATGGTATCAATAAATTAAAACCACACAAATTTCATTAATTTTAAGGCAAACAAAAAAAAAAACACCCATTTTTATTTTTTACGAGCAAAAAAATTTTCTTAAAAAAGGACATTTTTATATATATGTATATAGAATTTTCTTCTTTGAACATTTTTTATGCCAATTTTTATTTTATTTTTTTTTTTCATTTAATATGGGTTTATAATTTAATTTAAAATAAATTAAAGATAAATAGTTTTTTTATTTTTTAAATGAATAAAATATATTTTATTTTTTAAACGAAAAACAATTAAAATTTGCTATAAATCACATTGAAATACATTAAAAAATAAAATATTTAATGTATAAATATATTTTTTTTTTTACTTTAATTTACTTTAATTACAAAAGAAACGAAATTAAATCGAAGATGTTTTCATTGTTTTCAAGAGAGAAACTAAATCGAGATCTAAAACGATAGGGTTTACATTAAAGGAATATCATCTTGATTTGATTAAAAATATTGAATATGTAAGAAAACAGATTATATGTGCACTTGCCTTTAGCTCATTTGAAAGGATCATCAAAACAAAATTTCATCACAAAATTTCCAAAATTTTCTTTCAAACTATTTTATTAACTATTTTTTTTCGTATGTGAATCCTGTAATATGCTTATTATGTAATTTACAAACTATCAAATTCAGTTTATTTAACAGAAAAAAAATATTTATAAATCACTATTTAGTAAAAATTTCTTCATATTTTATCATAAAAAATATTTTATGAAAATACATATTTTTCTGTGACTTTGTTTAAAAACATAAAACAAGGTACATTCAGACTATATTTATATACAGAAAAAACTATTGTTTTTACTCTATTTGCACATATGTATGTCATTGAAACTTAATTTAACTTACAAACACAGGATGAATTTACGAGTTCAACGTTATCAGGACAATTTATATAAAATTTGGAATTCAAGATATAATAAATTTCTTAGCAATTTATTAATTGAATATATGTATATGTATATAGACCAGTATATACATTATAAAATGATAGTTAAATCCGAAAATTTTTATGCATTTTGTCCGTGCACTAATACATTTATATAATATACACTCATTCATAAGTCAAATGGATAACAATATTATGTACATATATAGGGGTTTTTTTTTATTCTCCTTCAAATCAAATAAATTCAATTGATAAATTGAAAGTGGTTTGTTTAACGGTGTGAAAATAATTTCTCATTGTTTGTTAGAATTAAATGTTAGGTTTGTGCACTGCGTGTAATTAAGAATTATTTCCTTGCTCATAAAAATAACTATAATAAATATACCTACCCTTTTTTATTTTGTCAATATATAATATAAATCTTTTGATTATCTCATTGGATATGGATGATGATCTAGTATAGTGTAAAATATGCTGTTTTTAATTATATTTAAAATCTGTTCAAAATATATTATCATTATTATTATAGAAATAAGTGCAGGAAAAATATAAAATTGGCCATGCTCAATATTATTTGTGTATATAACCCAAGTTTATGTATTATACAGTTTTTTTTTTTACAAGTAAAAAGATAATTCACACAAGAAATACTATTTTTAATATGAATTTTAGAGAATGCTTTTCTTTACATCAATATGAACGAATCGGTTATAAGATCTCTTTCGCATATACAGGAAGATCAACAAACATTTCCGTCGACCCAATTTATTCAAAAACTGCTCTATATGTAGAAGAAAACTTTTATTTATACTATTGAAAAAACATCAACAATTCAACGATTCCATAATGTGAAGAAAAATCGAAAAAAAAATAGTCTTGTTTAGGCCAGGAGTCGGCAATCTTTATTTGCAGAACCATTTGAAATTATCGGTTCATCATAAGGTTGCCTAACCCATATGTCCTATATAAATTATAAAAATTGAGACAACTTGGAATAAAATTTAAAAATATACATTTAAGAATAACTAAATTTTCTCGAACATTAAAATTCATTTTTATGTTTCTAATTTTAACTTCTTGTTTGTTAATAATGATTATTTTGACACGTGCATATCCTGCCGAAATGTTGCTACGCTAAACAAATAAACGTACGTCAGGATTAAGAAAATGAGATACAGAAAATATTTTTTATATATAAGTATATTCTTTTACTATATTTTGCTTATCCTTACATCCTTGTGAGTTATGTTGTAGATGTACCAAGCATAAAAATAACAAAAAGTCAAAAACATAATATTGAGTGCTCTTCAAAATAATATGAAAATGAAAACAAAAATTCTAGAAATCAGAGATTTTCAACTATATATAATGAAAAAACATAAATTTTTTTTCTCGTTTTTTTTTTATTTAATAAAAAGTTTTCTGTTTTGAATTCTTTTAGTTAAGTTGTGGTATACGTACCGTAGCCAATTTAAAAGTGTGTTTTGACAATGTTTTCTATTTACGTGTTGTACACATATATATTGTAACAGTACAATATTTTTATTAATAATTTTCTTTTTTATTTTTATTATTTTTGTTTTTTTTTTTTTTGTTTTTCTCAGTTTGATGGTTTTTACATTTCAAAACTTGTAAGGATGTTTTATGCTTTCGATTTTGAATTCTATGGGTAAGATATAAAACAACAAGAAATATGGTTTTTAATAATTTTAGGTACAAAAAAAAAAAGAAAAAGAAACCTTAATGAAATCTGCCTAAGGGTTATTTTTGTGAGACGGCATAAAATGTTAAAAATTTTTGAGTTTCCCGGGAGCATATTGGAAAATAATCCATGTTTATTATAACTAAAATTGTTTGAAGGAGACTCTTAACAAATAAGTATTTCGAAATATGAAAAAATTTCAAGAAAATTAAAAGTAAAAAGTAGAAAAAATTTAGGGAAATCTATACATATATGTAGGGGAGAGGGCTGGGTTGTGGGTCGCGCTGTGTTGAGGGTCAGGATTTTTTTCTGTCTTGCTAAGTAAATTGGCGGATCTAACTAGTGTCAAATTTTTGTTTTGACCCAAGGTAGTTTTTAAGCGAACACCGACGTGAATGAACGTATTGCTTATACAAGATGCATAATCCATGTGTGAAAATCGATAAAAAAAAGTGATATTAAGATTTTTTCAAAATGCTATTTTTTTGACTAAATGAATCGTAAACGGTGAACTGAATGCATTAACATTTAGTTTAAATCTTATATTTTTCGAATTGGTATGGTATTGTGAAGATATACGAGTCGCAAAATTCGAGGTGACCCACAACCCAGCCATTTTTTTTTTCGACATTTTTTCACCTTATAAATTTTTTTGAGTTTTTTGAATCACTATACTTTCTTCGGAGAAAAGTTACGTAAGAACATAACCTTTCTAACAAGGTATAACAGTACATACTTTATTTTGATAATTTAGGATTTATAGGCCAAAAACAAAACCCGACCCACAACCCAGCCCTCTCCCCTACATTAAATATGCTGATTAACTAGCATTACGAAAATAAGAAATACATTTCTAAAAATTATGTTTCTCGGCCTCGGTCTTCATCATCTTTTAATCTCACCGGCGATTGCCGGTAGCAGAGCTATGTTTACACATAGAATATTATAATAAATCAATCATTCTATAAGAAATCTTAAGAATAGATCTGTTCAACAGATTTATTGTTAGTATATACAAAAGAACTAATAATAAATTTAGGACTACTTTTTTTTTTCTTCTCCTGTGTATACTTATTTCGTTCTGGTAGCTTTAAGTTGAAAGTAATTTATGATTTTATGTTGAATAATATGTTTTGCTTATTTTATGTTTATTTTTTTTAAGTATATTTTAATTGTTGTTCCTTTTTGTATATAGTATACCACGACGAAGAATATAAAGTTTTGTTTAATGTTTTGATGTGTTTTGCAGGCGCGAATTTTATTTTTTTTTATTTTTTTATTAATGATCGTCCTATTCATAAGTTTTTCACACAACAATGCTACATGATGGGATAAACAAAAAAAAAAAAACAAAAAACAAAAATAGTACACAATGAGAAAAATGAAAAAAAAAGGCCAGCAGAAAGCGAAAAAAAATATGATGAGCATAGATTGTTATGGCAGTTCATGTCATAAATTTTAAACACAGAACAAAGGTAATGAAAGATAATGACAAAAAGAGTACTTTTGATGTTTTTTCTATTGATTTTTTTTTTTTAGTTAGTCTTATCTTCACATTGATGGTGGAAAATAAGTGTCATGGTTATAATTTTTCAAAAAACAACAACTGTGAAAAAAAATGACAAGAATATTGTTTTTTTTTTCGTTATAATCTAATATTTTTAAGAAAATGTTGAATGGCGTAATATTCATTAAAAAGCATATGTTGACGACGAAACTATGATGAAGCTGAAGATAGTGTAATATACGATTAATAAAATTTCGCTTTTCATAAACGGAAAACTGACATCTAAATACATTTAAATGTGAAACATATTAAAAAATTCAACACGAGAAGTTAAATTCTCAAGAAGAACTCAATAAGTATATGAAGCAAAAAGATTTATGAAAACTTAACTTAACTTATACTTCAGCTCTGAAGTTACACGCAAAACGTTATATAAACCAATCTATTTTTTAAAACTTCCTCTTTGATCCCGATTATGCTTTTTTTAAATATATGATTTAAGAGTATTAATTAATCTCCTACTAGTTTTAGCAATTTTTACAACATATCGAATTTGATATTTTTAACATCATAGTATAAAAAAAAAAAAATTAACTGAATGAATTATCGCATGCAACTATCCGATCTGTTTTACGCAATTGTGCGATTAAAAACTTTTAAAAATAAAAATATTGTAAAAAAATTTTTCATTTTTAGTTTTTGAAAATTGTTTGGTATTAATCTTTAGCAATAATCAATTCATGTGAAAAATATATTTTCTTATCAGAAACAAAAATCTTAACATATTTTTCTGCATAAAACATAAAAAATCATGTTTTCATTGCATAAAAAAAACTTCTTCATTTTTGTATATACAGAGTAAATTTCAAGCAGTTTTTATGTTTTAATATTTGATGTTAAAAAAAATAATAATAATAATAATAATAATTTTTTTTTTTTGTTGTTTCGAAAATATTTTATCAATAATGATAAATACTAAACAAATATGCTAAAATATTCTCTGGAAATTGAATTGAAATCTTCCCAAAAGTTTTCAAGCTGGTTTTATTTTAAAACTATTGCTAATACCTCTTTTTGGTGGGGAAATTGATTATGTCGCCTCGTCATCAGCAAATAAATGTTAATGTAACTTAGATAAGTCGAAACTGTTGATAGTGTAAAGCTATACAAACCATCATTTAAGATTATACAGCAAATCGAATTATTATTGAGTTATTCATTGGCTTTGGATATTATGTCGATCACCGCATGTATGTTTTATGAATATTATGAAATTTTTCACAAGAGAATTATATGATTTATCTATCTTTGATCAAAATTTTAGTGCAATTTGATAAAATAGCAATTTTTTGCCAAGGACATAACAAACTTATGTGCGCATAATGTCAATGATTTGTAAATAAAGCTTGTCCTTTCAGAAGATGTTATTTGGCGATAAACAGCAGTGGTTCATTTTTGTAATATTGAACTTATAACATTAGTTCGATTATTTTCATTTACAAAATTTTTCATGTTTCATAATTTGAGTGCCATTTGTAAATAAAATACATTTTAATATTTTCTAATTTTTAGAATAAAAAAGATAAACTTAAATGGAAAACCAAATATAAACTATAAATTTTGCTAATTAAAAACAAAAATGTTATTGTTAATTATTGTATATTTTAGTATTAAATTTGACAAAATTCTGTAAAGGAACTCGTATAGGTAATTTCCGCTCAATTATCAACTAATATTAGTTCAATATTTATGAATTTATAGAAATATCATTAAGTGTAAAACATACGATAAATTTACATTACATGTAATGTTTATATAAAGTATATATGTACATATGTACCTTATACAATTTGTAAAGTTTGTGATTGATAAATAGATTTACCAAATTTTTCTATCTTTGGCATTTGAAATGATTTTAAAGAGTATTTTTGTTTGGAAAATTTTCCAAATGTTATTTGAACTTTTGCGCGCAGCTTTAAAAGGTGCGCTTCTAGACTACACAGAAAAAAATTTGCTCGTACTCATTACGTCAAAAAAGTTCGTTAATGACATTCTCGTTAAGATAACGAAAAATAATGAATAATTACGTTTTTGTAACGTAAATTTCGTTTATTTTCGTATTACGAACATTTTTTTCATTTTTAGTACTCGTTAAAAAAGTTCGTTATCGTTAAATACGGGAAACAAAAATTTCAATCCATGCAGAACTTATATTTTCCATTTTACACATTGCCGTAAATTTAGTTCATAGCTCAGTGGCAGAGTTGATGGATTGCAATGTTTAGGACAGTGGTTCGAAGCCACAAGCGGGCATAAAAAAAATTATTAAAAAAAAATTAAATAAAAAAATTTAAAAAATAAATAAAAAAAATAGAAACATAAATAAAAAAAATTAATAAATAAAAAAAATAAATAAAATAAATAAAAAAAAAATAATTAAAAAAAAATAAAAAAAAATAAAAAAAAATAAAAAAAAATAAAAAAAATAAAAAAATAAATAAAAAAATAAAAAAGAAATAAATAAAAAATTAAATAAATAATAAAAAAAAATTTAGTCTAGTAAAATTTTGCTTTCGTATTTGCAGTGTTTTTGCTGAAGAATTTGAAAGGTTTTTGGTTTTGGGGTATAACGAACTTTTTTAACGAACTACGAGCTTTTTTCAACGAAATGTTCGTTGTAGCCAAAATAACGAATTTTTCGTTGATTTTAACGAATTATTTAGTTATTAGTACGAGCAAATTTTTTTCTGTGTACATTATGTTATTTAGTTTGTTAAATTTAAATGTTTTATTTATTTATTTAATTTTTTTTTTATTAAAAAGCTAGGCAAACTACATTTACTTGTGATATTGATCGAAAATTCTATAAAATAAAAATATAAAAATTTTTCGTTTCTTTAATTCCAAAGTTAATAATGCAAAAAGAAGGTTTTTTTTTTTAAATGTTTTTATAAGCTTGAAATCTATGAAGAAATCGATCTCCAGCCGAGATGATCTTCAAAGGCGACTAAAGAAAAAAAAAATTGTTTTCTTAACGTTCAGAGATTCATGTTATGATTTTGCGAAAAACAGCAAATTTTTGTGTTCAACCATGCTCACAGTAGGAGCTTTAAGTATACTAAATGAAGGTTTTTTTTTGTGCTTGTTTAATTTTTGTATCAAAACATTATTAAAAAAAAAAATTGTTTTCAAGGAAATATAAATAAAAAATATTTGTTATCAAATTTAATATTTTATTATTTCAGTTCTTTAAATGTGATTTAACATTTTTATCGCATCTACCACAGCGAATGGTTCAAGCCAATTTGAAAAATAACTATGAACTAAATATTTGTTCTTAGGCCATTAAAATTTATTAAACGAGTTTCGGAGGGATTCGATTTCTTATGCACCAACATTATCAAAAATATAAGGTCGTGGGAAAAAACGATTCATTCAAAGGAGAATGAATGTCCTAAAGAGTTGAGCAAAAACAATCCTTGTTATTTTGTTCGAAATATTGTTTCTGATTTGATCGAAGCTCCAAATATAAATAGTTATCATGGTAGAAAATATCTACAGGAAATTATAATGAGAATATTAATAATTAATGCCGCATATTGCTGATGAACTTAATCAAGGATAAATGAACAGAACCACAATCACTTTCAAATAATTGGACTAACATTGATTTCTTAAATTTCGTTATTTATATACATTTTAAAGTCAAAAATTCAAAATACATTCTATACTTTACTCCCTCAAAATTGATTAAGACCAAATCATTTTAAAACATCTTATAGGGAGGATCAATTTTAGATTAATAATTTTATTAATAATTCTAGTTTTTTTTTGTTTCTATAAAAGTATAAACTATAAAAATTATAAATTATTCAACAATTTAAATTTTTGGCGCCATAACAAAATCGTGATCATATTTTGTCACAAAAAAACAGATCTTTGTTGCAAAATGGAAAAAAAAATGTATAAAAATTGGGTGAATAAATTTTAAATAGATGAAAAACTTGAGTAATTCGATATAAATTTGAAATATATTTCACTTATAACAAAATAAGTATCTATATAAAACAATTATAAAGCTCAAAGCAAGCAAATTGAGATTTTTTTTCCAAACTCTCGCGAGAATTCTTTAAATCAAGGTCATGAAAATTGTACTTTTTTAATTTGTTTGATTTATTTTTTAAAAATCTTTCATTTTTACATTATTATTAAATTAGAGCAAAAATCATTTTAGAGACCCTTTTTTATTAATATCTTTTAACTTTTTTAAGAATTAAGTTTAAGTATTTCTTATGATAAAATAATAAAATCAAAAGAAAGATTTTGAATAATTTAAGAGCTGTAAGTATGATATGGGTTTTGAAGAACTAATAAAAGTATAAAAAAAGTTGATTTCTTATAAGACATTTGAAAAGCTGTATATAGACATTTAGAGACCACATGTCCAAAAATTCAAATATCCATTTCAAAAATAAAATTTGAAAACATTTTTTTTTTTTTTTTTCATATTTGGGACATCTTGTATAAATGGACAATGGCAGTAATCGAATTTTTATCCTTTTTATGTCCATTTATTTATAAAAGTTTAATGTAAGATGTCTTGAAATTTAAAATAAAGAAAAATGTTATTAAAAGGTAAATTTGAAGAAAAAAAAAGTAATGAAAAGTATATAGAATTTATACATACGCTAAGAAAAGGACAGGGAAAAATTCGTCTTTCGTGTTTATAAAAAACTTTAGTATTTTAGGTATAATATAAAAGCATGCTTGGGTTTGAATCCCAAGCATGTGATTCCCAAAATATAATTTTCAATGACATCGAACTGGTATAAAATTAGAAAAATATTATATTTTTTTTCATATTAGGTTTACATTTACTACTTAAAAATGCTCAATTAAGATCCAGTAGAATATAGCTGCAATATACACGGGATGAAAATATTTTGATTCGTTTTAATTCGCAATTTAAAGTTTTCTTATTTAAGGTTTTAGCTTAATTGAAGGAATTATTCCCAAGAAGCATTCTACGAAGTTATTGTCGTTCTTCAGTTTAAGAAAAACATGATGAAACAACATGTTATTTAAATTTTATAACAAATATTAATAATAAATACATAAGTTAAAAACTATATAAAATGGAATTTCAACACCGAACATTCTAAATTTTTTAAAAATGTTATGCCAATCCAACATCATTTGGATACTTTTCTAATGTTAATTTTGGAAAAAAAAAAATTTTTTTTAATCAAATTTAATTTAAATTAATACATTTTTTTTAACTCAAATATTCAAAAATATTTTATTACTTTAATCTTACCCTCGATCTGACATTATATTATATCCTGTAAACGAAAAAAGAAAATTGAATATCAGTTTAATATTTTTTTTTCACTTCCATTCTAACGCCCTATATTATTAATAAGTCTTATAATCAAACCCCATTTACTTATCAAATATACATCTTATAAAATATTGAAAAAAACTGAGAATATAATATAAATGCAGGATGATATTAATAAAATTATTTTAAATAAATTAAATTACACTTACTCTATTTATGTAAACAAAGTTGCACTAAACAAGAAAAAAAAAGAAAATGTGTAACAAACCAAATACCAAATTAACTCTAATCAAATTCATTTTCCCCCTTTTTAGGTTTTCATTTCAAATATTCATTTATATACATATAAAGCACACACTTTTCAATATCAATTTTCCAGCTTGTTATCTTATCACAATTTAACACAACATTTTCATATAATTCAGATGGTAAAGGTTGTGCAAAATAAGTTATAGAATTATGATTTTGTACATTTTTTTTTTTTAAAAAATTTTCCCATGTAACAATTCTATAGACATAATAATTCACGTTAGAATATAATATCGTCGTTTGTCAAAGCTTAACAATTCGAGTTTTGGCTAACTTGAGTTATGTCACTTAAAAATTAGCACAAACCTTTTCGATGTTTTAATTGTATATTTAAAATCATGTATCTCAAAAACTTATTTAAAGTCAGCAATAAGATATTATTGGTTTGATTTTGCTACTTGGTTAATCTTATACAATTTTTTTAAAAATGAATATGCAAAAATTAGTTCATGAAGGGTGGAATTATATGAAATAATTCTGAAATCATTCTAATATTAAGTTTTTATGCAATGAATTTAACACGTACCCGGTGAATAGTCCTTTTTAATTAAGTTATAGCGGATTCACAAAATACGAAAATTTTTATTCTTAGACGTTTTTTGACAAAGTTTCGTGACCAAAAAAGAAATTGTATTGAGAATTAAACAGAAGCATAATACTTTCATATATATTAGCTTTATTGAACATTATTATAAGAATAAAACAGAAAACAAATTCAAATATTCTACCTGCATAAAAAAAAATTAATCCTCGTATTAAAAATAAACATCGAAATAACATTAATTCGTCCTAGATTCTTATTTAAAAAAAAAAAAACTAAATTAACATTTTTCGTTATCATGTAACACTTTTATCTATTTTTTTTTTATTGTTTGATAATCCGTCAAATACAATTTTGGTATGCCTTTTACTCATAATTTTTTTTCTTCTTACCTTAAAATATTTGTTGTTGTCGTCGTCTCGTCCTAGATTTTGTTGAAATAACATGAGTTTTGGAGACAATTTAAACTGAGAAATCTATAAAAAAAAATTACATGCATTAAATAGAAAAAAAGGATACGTCGCCTATTTCTCTAACATAACTCTAAGAAGGTATTGATCAGATTAACAAGATATGCCTTAAATTTTTTTAAGGTAATAAGATACTTCATACTTGTATCAATGCACCTTGTTTAAATTTATTTAACATTCTTTGAGAATTTGATTTTTAGATGCTATAATCTTAAGAATTTTTAGTAGACAATGTTTTTTACATGTATCCTTAGGTTAAATAGATTTGTTATTAATGTAACTAATAGGGTCGAATATGGAAAATTTTATTATAGATACTGATATTTGGTAAACGTAATAAGTTAGAACGAATATAAAGCAGGCAATTTTACTGAATCGATAAAAACTGTATTCTAAAACTGGCTTTGGCTGTATGTAATTTCGTTTACTACTTGGAACTCGTTTTGATTTTAGTATTAAATAAGAATAATTTAGTTTTGGGGAAACCACAATGTATCCTAAAAACGACAAGAATTGTGCTTAAATTTGGTAAGTTTATAAAGGATAATAATTTACATGGTTCCTTTTCAATGTAGTTGTCTAGTATAGTATAGCAATAATGGTCAAATATTTTCAAAATAATAATTATTTAATGTCAAAAAATATCGTCTCCGTCTTTTCTTGATGACAATCTTATAATTTGGCACATTAAATGATAAATTATGATTTAGATGCATTTTTGTTTTTATTTTAATTTATTTTTATTATCAAAAAAAAAACTGAATTATTAACTAATTTTTTTTTACAATGTTTTTCAATTAAAAGAAACTAAAAAGATTTCAAAAAGTATATATGAATGTTAAGATGTCCTTTTGCTCTAGTACATTAATAAATCAATTTATTTGCTGTTATAAAACATAAAAAAAAAAACAATAGGCGTCACTGATCTTTCAAATTTTTTTATGAGTCTTGTCAATGCGTTCAAAAATTTTGGCCACAAACATTTTCTCATCAATGACATGTTTTTCTTTTCGACCTCCAGGATTAAAGAATAAAGGTTGAGTAAAGTTATATTTAATTTATCTAAAAAAAATTTTTTTTTTCTTAAGCCTTTTTAAATATATTTATCATCATTGATTTCGAACTTTAAGCAATTTTTTTGAGACCTTGTAGGTTTTAAGTAATGGAGGTAAATAGTCAGGTAAATAAATGGACCCAAAGTCGATTAAAATTATAATAAACATTTTAAGACTCACCTAACGTTTAAACAGTATTCAGTTTTTTATATTTGTCGTTTTACATATTTTTGATTTATTTAAGTATTAAGTATCAAATTACTGGTACTAAATTATAAATGGAATTCATCCTAAACAATTCCAAAAAAAAAAGTCAATTCATTAAATTTTTTATGCATTATTTTATTTTAACCATCCCATTATTTTATTTTAACCATCCCTGGTCAAATTAAGTAGCAGAAGGTGGTACAGAATTATAAATGGTCATTACACAATTTTCTTAAAAAAAAAAAAAAACTGTAACAAAGGTTAAAAAAATTAAAGAAATCGTTAACATTAAAAATATATTTTTTTTTTCTTAACTAGATAACTATACATTTTAAACAATTTCATTTAGACCTTTTTAATTTATGATTTTTCTTGTGTCTCCATAAAATATACTCAATGGATTGTTATATGTTTTCGTTTTCGTTTTTTTTTTTTTTTTGGAATTACATACATTTTTTTTTCTTCTAGGATGTTTTCTTGCAAGATTAATTGATAGAGATATCGTTATTTTGTTATCACTTTCAATTTTTTTTTTAAGAAATATTTATGTTAGTTCGTTATTTAGAAAAAAAAAGGTAAATGAGCCTTAAAAAAGAAGTATTCAAATGCGTGTGTTTATTTTTTTTTTATATATTAGAATTTATTAGAAAAATGCCCCGAAGACCGGAAGTTTCTTATCTTATTGCTAATCTAGAAATATAAAAGAAAAACATGATATAATTTAATGCTTATTGATGTTGCAATAATAAGTTTCATTTTTTGTATAAATGTATTTTTAATGTTGCTGTCATTTAAATACATGTGGGTATGAAATTTAGTCTGATCTTGTAAGTTCAAAGTAGGTTGATTAATTACGGAATAAGCCATACAAATTATTATTGTTATCAAAATATTTTGAATTCGTAGAAAATTCTTAATAAGTTTCTATCAGAATTCGCTATAAATAAATAGTAAAATAATAAAATAATAAAATGTAAATACTTAATTTAGTTGATAAGCTTCAATTAGCTAAACCCTGTAAGATTAGTAATATTATTTCTAGTTATTAAGGAACTATTGTGAATTAATAAATAATAAATAAATAATAACTATAAAAATATAAACATTTAAATTTTTCTGCGATTTTTTTGCATAAAATAAATTTTGATTCTTCTATTCATTGTCTGCAGAATGTTCTATGTTCTGTGGAATCAATCCTATGAGCCATGGCATAGTACCAATATGCAGAACACTGAATTGTTGAGTAGTTAGATAGTTAGATTCTTTGAAGTTCGACTTAATTTTGCTGAGGTTTCTTAATATGATTGACTTTTATATCTAAAAATTGAATCACAAAACATGTTTATTTATCTTCGTTTTTAAAGGAGCGCATGTGCAATTTATTGCCTTATGCCATGCCCTTAATTATTTTCAACAAAAAAAAAATACATAATTTATTTCTAAGGAAAACATAAGTCTTATAACGAGATATTGCGTGAAAAAATTTGGAACCGCTATTATTCTTGTTAATTTTATTTTTTGTCAGAAAAAATTTTATCTTTGTATATGAATTCAAAAAGGACATATAATAATAAGGAATTTCATTTATTAAGAAGTGAAAATTTAATCCAATTTAAAGGGTATTTACACATCAAAAGTGGAAAATAAAGCTTAAAAAAATCTTTTATAGTTTTTTTTTTTTTTAAGTCCCATATATTCTTCTAGAAGATATGTCCTTTTTTTTTATTCAATAAAAAAAAATTCTTTAAATACAAATATCTCATAAAAAAAGTCACAATATTTTATTTTCTAGCTCTAAATTGAATATTATATATATAAAAAAGGATATAAGAAGAAGAGAAAAATTGCTTTTTGCAATCTTTCTGTTGTTGTTAAACAAAAATAAAACATCTTGGGTTTTGCTGTTAAAAAAGGATAATATTAAGTTGACATAAATTTTGCAAGCAAACAAAGTTTTTAAAATATAAGAAATATTTTTTTGTTTTACAAGAACAGACTTTTGACGTTTGTTTGAAGTAAAGGCGGACGGTTGTATCTTGAATTCAGTTTTTAATTTGTTAAGCTCGAGACAGTCAATTTATAAAAAAACGCACGTATGCCTGTTATTCTATAATTTTTAACAAGTTCATGATTTTTTATTAGAAATAATCTAGTACCAAGATATACCGTAAATTATCTCACAGCTTCTATACTTCTTTGAGCTACGTCGGTTTCGATTATGTAATTTCTTTCCAAAATTTGTTACTTCACAAGGGACTTTCAGATCTATTTTCAAAAAAAAATCTGACTGAACATTGAATACTCTTGAAAAATAAATGTTTTTTTTTCAGGATAATTAACAAGTATTTGTACTTCAAATATTAAACGCAAGTACACAATACTTTTGATATCTATTCTACAAATCAGAAAATTACTTAAAAAATCAAAAAAATTTTAAAATTTTTCCTGTCATAAGATGGCTTAAGGAAATTTCTTCTTCTAGTATGATTCTTCAATTAGTAACAAATTCGATTCCGTTGGCAAGAAAAGTCAGGCACAACAAATTTTTTGTAATATTTTTCTATTTAAAATACAAAATTTTTTGAAAATGTACTAACGATACATTCATTCATGGAATACAACAAATACCCCATCAATAAATGGATAAAAGTACAAAAAAAAAAGAGCAAAAAATAAATTTCGGTTCACAAAAGAAATAAATCGGATCAAAATTGGAGTGAACATATTGATTTGTGCTGGACAAGATTTGCACATTTTCTTTTCTTCATCTCTATAAAATATATATATACGTATAAAAAATAAAAAATAAAGGTTCTAAAATATTCATTGTGTATACATTTTCGAGATAAATGTCTAATGGTGAATTGATAAACGATTAAATAAATTGAAGCAAGAGAGAATATTTATCATATGAAGAATTATTTACTTGCTATGAAAAAAATAATAATAATAATTTCATGAACTTTTGTTCGCCTAATAAGAAAATGAATAAGAAAAGTTCAAGCATGCTTATTTCATAAAAAATTATAAGATTATTTATTCATAGTTTATTCAAAAATATTAATTTTTATATCCGTGGTAAATAAAACGCATAAGACCCATAAGAACATCCAATTATTTTAGTTTTTGATGTTTGTTTTTTATATAAGATTTAAAAATTCCTAATTTTAAAAATTCTTGAGACTTTAGAACCAATTCGATCTAACATTTTTATTTTTTTAAATTCTGATTAGTACTTAATTAATTAAGATTGTAAAAAAAAATTATGTTTCAACTAATAGTTGAACATTTTTATTTATTTCGTCTTAAAATTCATATCTAATTTTCAAAAATTGCGAAATACTATATACATGTATAAAATATTCTAAATATATATTAAATAATTAGAATTGTGGTAAATGACATATTCGAACTACAATTCGTTATAATAGTTTAGACACATCGATTCCGATTTGTCTGCAATTTAACATTAATCAGGAATTATCCTTGAAATTGTAATTAAAATAAA